>CM053582.1:344778010-344793254 GCA_028627135.1 Pseudochirops cupreus | reverse complement strand
TTGACTACATCCAACTGGAACTTGAGATACACAGGCACTGCAGTTGGGAGATCCATCCTGCCCTACCGAAAAGTGACATAGGAGAGAACAGACTGGGGGAGGGGGGAAACACTGGGATGGCTGTTTTGGGGTGGTGGGTGGGGGAAAGACGGGGAGAAAAGATGTAACTCAAAAAAAATTTCATAAAATAAAAAAAAAATAAATAAATAAAAACACAACTTTGTTGTTGTTCAGGTGTTTTAATCCTGACTGATTCTTATTGACCCCTCTAGGGTTTTCTTGGCAAAGAGATTAGAGTGGTTTGCCATTTCCTTTTCCAGATCATTTTACAGATAAGGAAATTTAGGCAAACAAAGTTAAGTGACTTGCCCAGGGTCACATAGCTAGTGAGTGTCTGAGGTGAGATTTTACTCAGGTCTTCCTGACTGTAGGCCCAGTTCACTATCCATTGTGCCACCTAGCTACCCCCCCCCCCCAATATAACAAAATATACATAATGTTAATACAGTTATCTCTTTCACATCATGACTTTCCCCATCATGGTTTCAATATATCACTGGCTGGCATAAGCTATTAAGTGGGAATTTATTTTGAAGTTTTGTGGAAGCCATAGATGATGCATGAAGGCCAGCAGATGACTTGGAAAATATTTAGAAACTCAGTAATGCATAAAATATATACCTAGTATTATGTAATTTCTACCAATTTTGTCTTTTAATACCATAATACTGTACTTCAGATTTCTTCTCTGGTACGAAGGAAGGGCCAAAAAATATTACGGATCATGGAGGTGCTGTGCTCCTAACCCCCATGATATGAAAGGAATAGTTATTCACGGTTAGACCCCCAAGTTTGGTGGTTTCCATTTCTATTTGAGTTTGACACTACTGATTTAGACATGTGAACTGATTGTGAATGGATGAATCATTCTCAAAATGGTATTAAAAGTTCATCAAATAACTCGCCTTATTGAAGGAATTTCCTAGCTCATTAAGGAGAGGAAAGAAAGATTCAGGAAGCCCTCACCGATCCATCCCGGCCTTTAGAGATGATCATCTCTCTCTCTCCCTTTGCTTACCTTCTGGTAAAAATGCTCATGAAAACAGTCAAAGGGCCAAGCAGAGACAGGAAGACAATGTGATGGAGCAGAATGAATGAGGGACTGGCAGTGATGAGCCCTGAGTTCAGTTGGTGGCACCTCTTCTATGACCTAGATGGCTTAAACTCGATAATATCGGAAGTCCCTTTCAAGGACTAACATCTTTGGATTCCTTGGGGACTTGGATAAACCTCAGACTGGCCGTCCTCTGGGCCCGGAATGCTCCCGCTCCCCGTCTCTGCCTTTTGGCTTCTCTGGCTTCCCTTAGGTCCCCCACCTCCTGCAAGGAGCCTTTCCCCTTCTCCCTCTATGCTGGAGCTTTCCTTCTGTTGCTTGTTTCCAGCTTATTTTGTTTATAACTTACTTATACCTTGTTGTTTGTGGGCTCTCTCTCTTTAAACTGCGAGCTCCTTGGGAGCAGCGACTGTTTTTAATCTTTCCTTTCATTCTTACGAGTTAGCACAGGACCCGACACACAAAAGACTTTTAAATAAATGCTTGTTGACTTGACTCTGGGGGTACTCGTGGTAATATACATCCCACTTTTCCACTAAATGAGAAGCTAAAGTCTAGGACAAAAAAAATAAATCTTAGTTTTTAACATTAACCCCCTCACTGGGCAATCGTGACCCGATTGGTCACCAGAGCAACATCAGGTAATTGCTGACATCATCAATACCGTGGGCACAAGAGCAGGTCCCCAAGAACGTTGCAGAAGTCCTAAAGCAGGGCTGTCAGCCAAATATAAAAAGAACTGGTGACTCAATGAGGTGGAAAAGCCTCAAAAAACTTGTACCAGCTTGTACTTGCATTCCTGTCTGCCTTACTCACGATGGCCATGCACATAGGTGCTTGTGTATTTATTTTAAAATCTTGTATTAGTGCATTTATGCAGATTGTTTATAGCCAAGAATAAAGGAATGGGGCCAGGACAAAGGGAGCCACTTCTGATCAGTGCATAGCGCTGCAAAGCTGACCAGTTTCTAGCTGGACTTCAAGTATGTTGAGGCATGTATTTTAATTATGACAAATGGGCCTAGGTGTTCATATCGCCATAAGTGTATTTTTCATTGTATACACATATGCATTATATATGTACATACACATATGTGTATGGTATGTATAATATACAATATATTCATATATGTATATGTGTATTGTAAAGATGTAGATATCAGTAATTACAATTCAGTAAGTATCATAAGCATTAGCTGGGTCTCTCTTCTTGGAATCCAAAATGGAAATGTTGTACCTTATTATAGGACAGTTAGTGCAATGAGTAGAGTGCTGGGCCTAGAGTCAGAAAGATTTATCTTCCTCGTTCAAATCCAGTATCAGATACTTACCAGCTGTATGACCCTGGGCAAGTCACTTAACCTTTTTTGCCTCAGTTTCCTCATCTGTAAAATGAGATGGAGAAGGAAATGGCAAACTACTCTAAATATCTCTGCCAAGAAAACCCCAGATGGGGATCACAAAGAATTGGACATGACTGAACACACCTTGTTATAACTTCTGGGATCTTATCGCCTGGAACAGAATTTCCTGCAATATTTATTTGATCAGGTGTGTGTGTGTGTGTGTGTGTGTGTGTGTGTGTGTGTGTGTGTGTGTGTGTGTGTGTGATGGCCCCGGGCTTTCCCTTTCTCACATGGTCCTATGTTATCTTTGTACTTTCAGCAGTCTGGCCTTCTGAGTTCCCTTCATTGATGGATCTGTGGCTTTCTGACATATAGCCAGCACTTAGAAAACCCCCACCATGTGCTAGGCACTGTGCTAACTACTTTGCAATATCATACCTCACAACAACCACGAGCTATTATTATTTTTTCCCCTAACAGTGGAGGAACCTTATGGTATGCAGTTTACAATACTAATATTGTCACCAAGCAATAGACAACTTATTATAAATTTATAACACTAATAAAATAAATGTTAATTTAATTAGTGTCAGAGTAATTAATTAAACAAGCTTAATATAATACCTCTCTATTGTTAATCCTTTAGCCCTATTTGCTGTAGAAGTTGTACTGGAGACAGAACATCTGGGTTTGAATCCTACCCCAACCACTTAGCTATGTGACCTGGGGCAAGTCACTTCCTTTTCTGGGCCCCTGTTTTCCTTTTTTTTTTTTTTAAATAAGGGACTTTAGCTAATTATCTGGTTTCTTACAACTCCAAAGTCTCCTTACTCTTCAGAATCTGCCCAATGCAAAATCATGAAATGCACAAAGTTTGTCAGGGGTGCCAGAGCCTCCCTGTTTTAACCTTTCCTCTACTCCCCCTCCCCATTCCAAGCCTAGTCTTTCTAATCTCTCCTTATCCCCTAGGAAAACCTGCTTTTAGACTTTTTACTCACAGAAAATTGTAAAAGACACAACTTAATTGTGTAGCTTCACTTAGTGTCTGGATTCTCTCTGCTAGATAATGCATGTCTACTCCACCTATGCAGTGCTAATAAAAGAAAGGTGCACCTCCTTGCTTGTGGCATGCAGAGACAAACGTATTTTGGGACATTTTGGTCAGTGGGTGACCTTCATACTGATAACGAGATGGATTACACTTAGATTCCATTTCTTGGACGGAATCCTTACATGTGATTCACAAAATTATTTTCTTCATGTTTAGTTTCTCTTTCTTTTTCTCTGCCTCCCACCTTCCCCCACCTCTTCCTTGTTCTCACTACATACATGCACACATGCATACATGCACGCATGCATACACACATGTATACATATACATATGCATGCATATACTGGATTTCTGAAAAAAAATCCCAATAAATTAGCTGTGGCATCTCACCTATTTGCTAGGGTGTTTTTTAATAATTAGACCTATAAAGTGGGGAATGGTCTGAAGATGAGGCCCGAGTCCTTGCACTGCAGCATAGCATGTCAGACTAAGCTGCATTTCCCCCTCTTCACAGGCATCCATGCCTAGGGGATTGGTGCTTACCTTGATTTAGTGTCTCCTCAGAAGCATGACACCTATTCCAGCCCCACTGTGGTTTGAATTAAACGAAGCATGCCCATTTCTTTAGAAGGAACTGAAACCTCTAGCCTTAGAGGCCTAGAGAGGTGGGCTGAGGAGAGAGAGAACAAAATCTATTGAACTACCTACAATAAATGAAGCAAGCATTTTTCTTAACCCCCTCATGACAGTGACCATTGATGATACAGCTGAGGTTTGCACTCATGAAGTTGGAAAGGAGGTATAACATGCCCCGGGGAGTTCCTTTTGAGCTCAGATTGTGGCTGGGGGTGGGGTGGAGTTTCTACAAGCCTTCTGAACCATAGACTGCAGAATCTCTACAGTAATGGGAAGCCATCTTCTGAGACACGTGGAGTCCACAACCTGCAGGTGTCCTTGAAGTAAAAGGACAAGCTGTGTCTTTCTCAGGGAAAGGAGTGGGGCAGGGAGAGATCACAGACCCAATAGCCATGTCAATACAAAATATTCTAGAACAGTACTTTCTTTTTTTTAATTAAAATTTTTTATAAGTTAATATTTTATTTTTCCCAATTACAGGTGAAAACAATTTTAATATTCATTTAAAACAATTGAGTTACAAATTCTCTCCCTCTCTCTCAAACCCTCCCCTTTAGAAGGCAAGCAATTTGATGCAGGTTATACGCGTGCAGTCATACAAAACATTTCCATATTAGGCATGTTGTGAAAGAAAACGGACAAAAACACCCAAGAAAAACAAAGCCAAGAAAAGGTATGCTTCAGTCTGCATTCGGACTCCATCAGTAGAGCAGTGTTTTCTTTTTCCCAGAAGTGAATATTAGAGGAAAATAAGAAATAAAATGAAGGATCCATTCACCATAGAATTCTGTTTTGGGCATTGAAATTCAAGGACAAGTTATGGAAGGGTGGGGTTACCTTCAAGCAATAAATCTGCCTTTGACAGTTATTAATTAGCTAGGTGACTTTGGGCAAGTCATTTTTCTCCTCTGAATCTCAATTTGCTCATCTGTAAAATGTTGATTATATCTATACTCATTACTTCATTGGGTTGTTGGGAGCCTCTGAGATAATATATGTCAGGATCCCTAGACGTGCCTACAAATATGTAGCGTCAGCATTCGTCTTCCGCGCATCTCTGTGAGCTTTTCTTGAAGCTATCTATATATGTATTTTTTGCCTGGGTTACTTCTTGGGGGAATGAGTTCCTCATGTTTATCTATTGTGTCAAATGGTATTTTATTTATCCTTACTTTAGCTCTAAAAGTTTCCATGGGTGTCTCCCAGGTCTAGCAGACCGGCTTATCATAGCCATGCTCTACCGAACACTCATGATTTTATCTATCAATCTATACTAGGAATCCTACTTTCCCCTCAAAGAATAGCATGCCCATTTGAGTTGCCTGTTTGTTTGGTTTTTTTCTGTACGTGGGAGTATTGTTGCCAGAACTGCACATAGTAACTATATATGCAGTGAGTCACTAAAGTTTTCAAAACTCCTTACATTGTTTCATTTGAGCCTCGCAACAGCCCCATGAAGTAAGTACTGTATATATTATCCTCACTTTTACAGATGAAGAACCTTAGACTCAGAAAGGTTAAAGACTTGTCCATGGTCACACAGCTCATAAGTGTTAGAGTCAGGATTTGAACTCAGGTCTTCCTGAGTCCAAGTCCAACATTCTTTCCACTATATCACAATGCTTCTGTAGCATGGTTTTATAGGTGATTGCTTGAGCAAAAGCCTTTCCTTCTTGCTTAATTTTCTACATCATTCCTCTGTCCCCATTTCCTTATTTTTATCATCATGAAGTTTGAAAATTTGACTTATAACTGGTGGGGCCAGACCAATCTGATTTTAAATAAATAAATCCTCAAAGTGGATGTTGATATGATATGATGTCTGCCTTACTTCTTTGAATGCCAAGGTGAGAGAATTAAATGAAGCAGGGATGAATGGTGGGGATTTCCTATTCATGTAATCAGAGGTAAAATAGCAGTTATAGGTTAACTAGGACATTATGTCTCCATGGTTCCTGCTACCAATAATTTTGGAAACTACAGAGCATAGAGTATTAAGGGACTAGTCAGGTTTGGGTAAATGATTGTGGCTTCTATTCTATGACTTTCATAAAGGTTGTTCAGGGTCTTTCAGTCCTTATTACATTCTTTACTTTGTTAAACTCCTGGATTGGAGATAAACCTTCTTCCTTTTTTTCTGTTCAGGAACGGATCTGGTTGTTAATGCCCTAGAACAGTGGTTCTCAACCTGTGGGTTATGTTCAGTTTGTAACAATGAAAATACATCCTGCATATCAGATATTTATATTATGATTCATAACAGTAGCAAAATTACAGTTATGAAGTAGCGACGAAAATAATTTTATGGTTGGGGGTCACCACAACATGAGGAACTGTATTAAAGGGTTGCAGCTTTAGGGAGGTTGAGAACCACTGCCCTAGACAAAGTTGGGGGTGGGGTGGGTGGAGATTATAATGGGTTAGAAGTTTTAGCTATGGAGTTTGCCAACAGCTGAGGGCTGATAAAGGCATTCCTGGAATGGCATAATCTCACGTTGTGAAATCCTAGAAGAATTTTGTCAACTGAGGTTGAATATCTTGCCAAAGAAATGCTTGGGATGCTTTCTGACACTAATGAAGCAATCTTGCACAATTTGCTATATGGGAGGGTGGTTAATAAATAGAAAATTAATTGCATTTAACCAGCTGGAAGAAATAGATGCCTGGTGTTCCAGAACAGTCTTTCTGCCCTCAAAGTGACTGGCCATCCCCCAGACAAAGAGCTGAGGCGTATAGGTTAAAACGGAAATAAGTCACAGTCGAGGTACCTAGGTGGCACAGTAGCATTGGACTTGGGGTCAGAAAGATGAGTTTACATCATGCTTTAGACACGTATTAGCTGTGTGAACCTGTGCACGTCACTTATTCTCTTTTAGTTTCAGTTTCCTCATTTGAAAGCATTGGGAAAGCAATAGTAACTACTTCAAATGAAATAGCTTAGGAAAAGCACTTTGCAAACCTTAAAGCACTGGAGATAAATACTAGTTTTTATTAGTAAGTTAAGCATAAATATGGAACATATCTGTAGGAGAGAGAGCATGGAAATTGGTTCTAAGAACTAGGGGTGGTTAGATTGGATAAGAGATGGAGAAAAGAAAATGAGTTCTCATTAAACCCAGGAGCAAATGTCATGCAGATAGCAAAACACCCGTCTGTTGTTTGGCTGTAGGGTGCAGAAGTAGGAGCAAGGGTAGAAACTACAGGAAAGCAGATTTAAATTTGATAGAAGCACAAACTTCCAAACAATTACCTTAGATTACAAGCTTCTTGAGGTCAGGGAGTCTTTTGCCTCTTTGTATGTGCTTAGCACAGTGCAAGGCATGTAGTAAGTTAGAATATAAATATGGATTGATTGAATGATTATTTTGAAGTAGAATGGTCTTCCTGCAAAGGCTGAGGGTTTTTCTTAACTAGAGGCCTTCATGCAACTGCTGGATAAGGACTTGTGGGGCATGATAGTGGAAGAGAATTCAAATCTCACCTCCGACACTTACAAGCTGTGTGACCCTGGGCAAGTCACTTATCCCTATTTGCCTCAGTTTCCTCATTTGTAAAATGAGCTGGAAAAGGAATTGACAAACCACTCCAATATCTTTGCCAAGAACATCCCAAATGGGATCATGAAGAGTTGGACACCACTGAAACAATGAATAATAACAACAGGGGAAAAAAGGTCTGAAAGAGACCTACATCTATCACCAAAAAAATTGTTTGGGAAATATTGATTGACTTCTCCAATCAAGATAGAAAAGAGAAATAAAAGATTGGTCTGCATTATTGAAGCCATGACACTCCTGCCAAAAAAACATCTTAAAGACTTAAAAGGAGGAACAATTGATAGAAAACCAAAATGTTGGATGCCTTAATTTTTGTTTAGATTTTTAGAGCATTTTATCATAATAAATAAACATGGAAAAAAAAAGGAAGTTGTGTAATGTAGGATTTGGTGTCACATGGTAGGTGATATGTTGCTGAAACAAAGTCTTTCTCCCTCCACCCCAGCAACTATTGGTTCCAAGGCTCTAATTCTATATTTCTTTTCTTCCTTTGAACTTTCTCAGAAGTTCCTGCAGAAAGGGTTGCCATCAGCACCTAAAGTCTTTCTATCTGGGCACAGGGAAAGTCTGTTTATCTTGGTTTTGAATGATTTTTCAATCTTTAACTAGTAGCATTTGCTAATCTGGGTGTATTTAGGAAGATTACAGATGAGAGAAGATTATTGAATAGAGAATATCCCAGGAAAGGTTGAACAAGAGAGATTAATTTATTTTTAATTTATTACTTATTTACTCTAGTGTTCCTTCAAAAAAAAATTGAATTCCAAATTCCCTACCTTTAGCCCCTCCCCCACTCCCTAAGAAGCAAAAATATACCAATTACAAGTGTGAAATCAGGCAAAACTTATTTGCATATTAACCATATTGAAAAAAAAAACACCAAGAGACACAAAGAAAGAAAGTGAGAAATTATACCTCACTTTGCATTCAGACTCCATTAGTTCTTTCTCTGAAGGTGGAGAGCATTTTTCATCCCAGGTCCTTTGGGATTGTCTTGAATCATTGTATTGCTGAGAATAGCTAAGTTTTTTTTACAGTTAATCATTGTTATATATTATAGTTATAGTGTACAGTGTTCTCATTCTGGCTTCATTTTGCATCAGTTCATATAGGTCTTGCCATGTTTTTCTGAAACTGCCTCCTTCGTCATCTCCCATAGCGCGATAATACTCCATCACAACCATATGCCACAACTTGTTCATCCATTTCTCAATTGATGAGCATCCCTTCAGTTTCTAATTCTTTGGCACCACACAAAGAGCTGCTGTAAGTATTTTTATACATATAGATTCTTTTCTTTTTTTCCTTAATTTCTTTGGGATACAGACCCAGTAGTGGATTGCTGAGTCAAAGGGTATGCACAATTTTAAAACTCTTTGGGCATAATTCCAAATTGTGCTCCAGAAAGGTTGGACCAGTTCACTACTCCACCAGTAGTTCAGTAGTGTACCTATTTTTTTCTCATTCCCCTCTAGCATTTGTCATTTCTTATAGGTGTGAGGTGGCACCTCTACTCATTAGTGATTTAGATGTATGATTGTAGATAGCTTTGGTTTCTTCTTCTTCTTCTTCTTCTTCATCATCTTCTTCTTCTTCTTCTTCTTCTTCTTCTTCTTCTTCTTCTTCTTCTTCTTCTTCTTCTTCTTCTTCTCTTCCTCCTCCTCTTCCCCTTCTTTCTTTTCCTTCTTGTCCTCCTCTTCCTCCTCATCCTCTTTCTACTTCTCCTCCTCCTCCTCCTCCTTCCAAAAACTGCCTATTCATATCCTTTGACCATTTACGAATTGGACGATGACTTTTAATTTTATAAATTTGACTCAGTTCCCTATATATTTGAGAAATGAGACCCTTATCAGAGAAACTCATTGTGAATATTTTTTATATTACTTCATTTTCTATGGTACCTTTTGGCAAAATGTAGTTTTTTTTGATAATCTCTTTTAATTAGATCTGCTTTTGCTGTTCCTCTGTCTGAGATCATCATTGCTGTCCTTACCTTTTTTAATTTACCTGAAGCACATTAGATTCTGCTCCAGCCCGTTATTTTAACTGTGTGTTTCTGTGTGTGTGTGTGTGTCTGTCTGTCTTTCGTAAAAAGCATATTGCTGCATTCTGGTTTCTACTCCATTCTGTTATCTGCTTCTGTTTTATGGGTGAGCTCATCCCATCCACATTCACAGTTGTGAAAACTGTGTATTTCTCTCCATCCAATTTTCTTCTTCTTCTCCTTCTTCTTCTCTTCCTTCTCCTCCTCCTCCTTTGGTTACTGCTTCTGCTTCTGCTTCTCTCTTTTTATCCAGTCCTTCCACAAAAGTCTGTCTTACTTCTAACCACTGCCTTCCTCAATCTGCCCTCTCTTTTATCATTTCTCCTATCCTTTTTATCCCCTTTCCCTTCTATTTCCTCATAGGATAGGATAGATTTCCATATACAACTGTTGTGTGTTGTGTGTGTGTGTATATTCTTTCCTCTCTGAACCTATTCTGAAGAGAATGATGTTCAAGTATTGCCTGCCACCCCCTTTCTTGGCCCCTCCATTGTAAAAGCTCTTCCTTGCATGCCTCTTTTATGTGAGATAATTTCCCCCATTCTGCCTTTCCCTTCCCATTCTCCCAGTGTATTTCTTTTTATTATCCCTTTATTTTTTTGAAGATCATTCCAACATAATTGACTCATATCCACACTCTCTTAAAAGTTTTTAGTAATTTCATGTATCATCTTCCCATATAGGAATGTAAACAGTTTATTGAGTCTCTTCTAATTACTCTTTCATATTTACCTTGTTATGCTTCTCTTGAGTTTTATGTTCGAATATCAGATTTTCTATTCAGTACTTGTCTTTTCATCAGGAATACTTGAGAGTTCTCAATTTCATTAAATATCCATTTCCCCCCTGAAGGATTATACTCTGTTTTGCTGGGTAGGTGATTCTTGGATGTAATCCTAGCTCTATTGCCTCCTGGAAAATCATTTTCCAAGCCTTTTGTTTCTTTAATGTAGAAGTCACTAAATCTTGGTTATCCTGACTGTGGCTCCATGATGTTTGAATTGTTTATTTCTGACTGCTTACAATATTTTTTCCTTGGCCTTGGAGCTCTGGAATTTAGCTATAATATTCTAGAAGTTCTCATTTTGGGATCTCTTTCAGAAGGTGACTAATGGATTTTCAATTTCTATTTGGTCCTCTGGAGTTAAGATATTGGGTCAGTTTTCGTTGGTAATTTCTTGAAATACAATGTCTAGGCTTTTTTTTTGATTATGACTTTCAGGTAGTCCAATAATTCTTGAATTACCTATCCTCAATCTGTTTTCCAGGTCATTGGCTTCTATAATGAAATATTTCACATTTTCTTCTATTTTCCCTCCATTTTTGACTGTCTCATGGAGTCATTAACTTCCACTTGCCCAATTCTAATTTTTAAGGAATTATTTTCTTTAGTGAATTTTTGTATGTTTTTTCATTATACTTATTCTGATTTTTAAGGACTCTTTTTCATTATTAAACTTTTATGCCTCTTTTACCATTAGGTTTTTATAGTGTCATTTTCTTTGGTATTTTTTTTTTTGCCTCTTTTACCACCCTGTAAATTTTCTTTTCATATTTTTTGCAGTATTCCCATTTCTTTTTCAGTTTTTCTCCCTTTCACTCATGTCTTTATTTAACTCTTTCAATAATTCTTGTTAGGCTTGGGTCCAGTAATCATTTTTTTTGAGGCTTTCCTTATAGCTGTTTTCCTGTTATTGTGCTATTTTGAGTTGGTATCTTGGTCTTCTTTGTCATTGTAGTAGCTTTTTATGGTCAATTACTTTTTTTCTGTGGTTTGCTCATTTTTTTAGCCTATTTCTTGACTTTGAACGTTATATTAAAATTGAACTTTACTCACCATGGGGTAGGGAGTTACTATCCCAAGCTTCAGGCTTAGTTCTGGGTACTTCAAAGGTGCTGTGATTTAGGAAGAGATATGGTCCCTGCTCCCTGCAGCTGCTAGCACTCCTCATGGCCTTGGAACTGTGACCAGGTCACCTGCTCTCTTGTAGCTGCAAGTATTAGTGTTCCTTTCTGCCTTGGAACTGCAACCTGGGTCCCTGCTACCTTGTGATCAGTCATAAGTGTTACTTCCTACCCTGGAACTGCAACCCAGAACTGTATATGACCAATCAGCATCAGCTGCATCCAGTGTCAGCAAATGGTCCCTTGTAATCTCTTTCTGACCAGTTGCCCAACCATCTTGCCATCTCTGGATCAAAAACTCACAAAGCTGCTACTGCTACCACCACATGCACTCTGGACCATCATCCCAGTGTCATGGAGCTTCCTTGCTAACCCCCTAAGTTTTCTCTGACCAGAAAAATGTCTTACTCTTACCTTTTGTTAGCTCTGCCACTCCAAAATGTGATTTAATGTTATTTTAAAGTTGTTTGGAGGGGAATGGTTTTTTTTTTGGAGGGCAATTGGAGTTGTGACTTACCCAAGGTCACATGGCTAGTAAGTGTGTCAAGTGTCTGAGGCCAGATTTGAACTCAGGTTTTCTAACTCCAAGGCAACTGCTCTATTCACTGTGCCCCCTAGCCGACCCTTTTTGGAGAGGAATGTTAAGAAAGTTTATCTGGGTAGCTGTTCCTAATCTACCATCTTGACTCTGTCACTTGTAAGAAATATTTAAAACTGAATTGTTTGCTAGAGGCTGTCTCAATGGAGAGATAGAGAATTATTGATTCCTTTCACTTTCTAGAGTAGAGAAAGGGTGTTTATACCAGGGGAATCATCTGGGCAAGAGGCGTATTACGATGAAGGGGTTGCCACAAATGTGGTCAGCAATGTCCAAACAGCCTACTCACCACCTTATCCCACCATTACTACATTTTATTTTCTATAATGCCCATACACTTATTGTGCATTGTAGTGGTCTGTTTGTGTGGCTAACCCCTAGTTACTAGACTTCAATTCCTTGAGAAACGGTACCACATATTACTTCAAGTTTATAACTCTCCCCAGGAGCTAGCACGGCGTTCTGCAGACCAAAGAGTTTAAGAATCTTAACATTTGTTGGTTACTGAATGAACAATAATTTAATTACAAAATGTTTGTAGGAATGCTTAGTAGACAGGAATCTAATAAGATGCAGAAGATAGGACAGTCACCTAGTAACCATGAATAAATGAGAAAAAAAATGAATCATCTAATTAGTGCTGCATGTGAAGGAATGAGAATCCCATTAACCACAGAAATATCTAGTTAAATCAATTTAGTGAACTGTTTGCAACATCAGTTTCATAGAATCAATGGAGAAAAGATCATTGTATTCCAGAGAGTCGGAATGTGTCTTCCTGACAGGTGACTAAATTGATTTCTGGTTATCACTGATGATCTCAACTTGGATTTGAATTTTGGTTGAATAAATAAATGGAGAGACTCAACCATTCTTAGGAATCTCAATATAGTGGTGAGATACCATACTTCTTGCTCTTAAAAATCAGTGGATCTGGGTTCTTTTTTTTAATGCTGAAAGTACAAAAGGTATGTTTACACTAAGGAGTGTGCTGGAGCCAGTTCAAATGGACTTGCTAGAGTTTATTGCTAGATTTTCAGTGTGAGCATTTATTTACACCTTGGAAATAGGCAAATGCAACAAACTGGGGCTTCATTTGCTATTTTGTTCATTGTCCAGACTTAACAAAAGTATTGAAAAAAATGTTAATAATTCAGATTTAACATGAATTTGTCAGCCATGAATTTTTTTTTTCATGGAGAGCTGCTTGTTACACCTTTACCAGAATTCCCTGGGTTATGCTCCAATTTCACCCCGACTATGAATTGTGTTTTTGTGTTGTACTAGGAGTCAGGCAACCTTTGTTCCAATTCTGACTTTACTGGTTATTGCTTTAGATAGCTTTTCAACATGCTTCCCCTTTGCAACTCTCTTTCATACAGGGAGCTTGAATGTGGATTGAGAACATTTGGTAACCTGCTTTGCAATTTTGGTAAATTCTGTGTGCAGCATTGTTTGCTCTTTTATGAGTCAAAGCTTTAGGGTTTTTAAGTCTTGTTCCCACTTTTCACCTCTCCCTACTCTCTGTCCAAATTCTATGCAAAACATCCATAGCCTTCTTGTCATATTTATCCTCTCAAAACTTCTGTTCTAAAATCTATTTCTCTACAGACGAGGCTATTGTGATAGATTCTGAGTAGCTATTTATTCTTTAAGGTGACGGTGACCAGAACACTAAGCGCTGAACTACCTGCTTTAGCACTTCTAAAGAAGGAGCACACACTGACCCAGGTAAAATAACCACATAAATTAGAGGAGAATATTATAACCACAGCAATAAGCTGTAATCATTTTTGCAAATATATAGCTTTTCACAGTAGAATGGCAAATGTTTTTTATACATGCTGCAAGGATGCTTTGCTTTACATAAGCAACATGTTCCTGAATATTTGAGTAAAGCTAAATGTTTAAATTTATAAATTAAACTGTGACTCAACTGTTATTAATTTAAATTAATCCTATTGAAATCTTTTTTCAAAGATGAAGAATTCCTTTTAAAAATCAGTTATGTATACTGGAAAAGCATATGAGATTTTTTGTAAACTATCCCTGTAAATGCTGGTCCCAACGTGCTACTACAGTGAGAAAGGCTGACAAAATGCTGGGCAAAATGAAGAACAAACATCACAATGAATAAGAAAACCTCATGGTGTCCTTTGATAAAGCTTGGGGAACCTTCCCCTGGGATCTGGTGTGCAATTCTGATCACTAAGAAAGGTAACAAAAAGTCTGAAAAGGGAACTAAAATGATCAAGTGATTTTAAGAAAGTGGGGCAAGATACGAAAATATTCTAGAAAGACTGGGACTGAATTCTGCAAAGACGAAGGGTGAGATGGCTATGGCCCAAGTCATATCGTGGAAGATGTGGTCAGAAGAAATGTGAACTTCTATTATGCATGAAGTATAACTAGGAGAGACTCTTTGAAGCTTTAAAGAGGTGAATGTATTTGATGTGTCTGATATGGAAAAGTCTACATTTCCCGTAATGCTTGAGCTCAAAGATTTAGGATTCATTGGAGGAGAACAGGAATTCTGTTTCTCATGAGAGCATGTGGTCCTAGGACAGGTGTTGATTGGCTATTACTGTCTCAAAAGGATACATGTGAACTGGGTGGGGTGGGAGAGTGGGCCCAACATTAGTCTGCCAGACTGATTAGTCTGTAAATTAATTGTACTTTACCAGACTACTATTTGTCTACCGCTAGATCAGCATTATTAAATAGAGATGGAATTTAGATTTGGAGATTTGCCTAGGTGGTGCCTTAGAAATTAACTAGTGCCTCAGTATAATTTTCTTGGATCCTTTCTACCTGAATTCATAAGATCCTGGATATCAATGACTTAGGGGGTTAAAAATGTAGCATCTAGTGTTGTGCTGAGTAGCAATGCAAGACAGATGCTTTTGAGGAGGAAATCTGAAAAGGCACCACTGACTTCAGGGGACTAAGAAGTACTGAGCAAGAGTTTCTGATTGGGAGAGACCATGTAGTAT
>CM053582.1:344724412-344777510 GCA_028627135.1 Pseudochirops cupreus | reverse complement strand
CTGACTTTAGTGGGAAGTATCTTTGTGTGCGTTTTGGAGTTCTAGGATTGGTTTAGAGTCCTATTTTATGGGTATTTTGGGGTGGCTATGTGAGAGCTGCGATGTGTTGCTGCTGCTATGCCGCCATCTTGGCTCCGCCCCCCTGTTTTTATTTATTTTGTAAATATTTCCCAATCACATTTTAATCTGATTCTCCCTGTACTTGGGAGTATTAGCCGCAATGATGCTCACCAGCCACATATTTGACCCTGATGCTCACCAGCCACATATTTGACCCCTTTGATCTAGGATGTAGTTTTAAAAAAACAGGTAGTGAAAACTAGAAAGAAGGAAGTGGAGGACCAGACACAGATGGCCACCAGAGAGGGAATTAGAGGTACCTATTTATAGGATCTGGCATAAATCTGTGTGTGTGTGTCTTCATAAAGTCCATCCAATATGCATTGTATTGATATTCTGAGCGCTTACATGGGAGCTCAGTACATTTGCCCTTTTTTGTAGTCACATAGATGTGAGCCAAATTCTGGTCTTTCCAAGGAAAACTATGGGTAGGAGCCAAAGAGAGAATCTTAAGAGATATCCCCAAGACTGAATCTGGTTTTCGTAAACCCAGTTTATGCTTTAGTTCTATGCCCAGGGCTAAAGTTTGAATCTATCCAACATTACCCCATTATACCTATAACGTAAAAAAGACTTCAAGCTCTTTCCTTTGGCCATCAAACCACATACTCTAGGCTGCTTCTTGAGTCTGGAAGTGGGAGAAAGGGAGCAGGAGCAAAGGAAAGAATTATTCAGACGATTGTTTTATTTCCCAGTTCATTCAACACTGCCTTAAGGAAAGGTTGAATCCTTGTAAAAATGGCACAAATCTCAGTGGGGAAGATTTGGTGGGGGAAGGAGAGAAGCACACAGGAGAAAGGATTATCTCTGGGGATTTTTCTTTGAAATATAAAGGAGACTTCTTCCTTAAACTCCTTCTATGAGGATTGCTTGCAATCCTGAATTGAAAGCCTGAATACATATGATAAAAGGTCATGTGCTTTTTTTATTGGAAGAGGTTTTTTATGATTATTTACCAGGGGATCCTAACCTAGAGCCCGTGAACTTACACACACACACACACACACACACACACACACACACACACACACATGTATATACACAAATGTATGTGTACATACATACATGTATTGTTAATTTCTACATACATGCATGTATACATACCTACACACATTTAAATATGTGTGTATAAGTCCATGCAATGCATGTACACATGTGTGTATGAGTTCATGGACTTAGGTTAAAAACTCCTGGGGTATAAATGTGTTTATACACATACATACATACATACATACACATATATATTTATACACACACCATACATACAATATACACGGTGTGCACACATGCACATACTATACATGCATGTGCACACACATGTATATCCATATATACATGTGTGTGCATGCACACCCACATGTGCATGTGCACATGTGTCTCTGTGTGTGTATATGTGTATATATTTACATTGCATGTATGTGTGTATATATGAGTTCACAGACTCTAGGTCAAGAGCCCCTGGTATGTATATATGTATGTGTGTATCTATGTATATATGTGTATGTGTGTGTATCTTTGTATATATGTGTGTATATACATATGTATATACACACGTGTGTATGTATATAATTAGTTTCCTTTGTACTCCTCAGTATTTATTTTATATATTTGAAAACATTACTCTGAGGAGAGGTCCACAGGCTTCCCCAGACTGCCACAGAGAACCATGATTGATGAAAAAAGGTGAAGAACTCCTATAATCTAGACCTACCTCACTTTGCCAATGCAGAAACATGTCTAGAGATAAAGAGTGCCTTGTCTAAGGTCACACAGCCTCCAATAAGTAGCTGAGTCACATTCGAACTCAGTCTTCTTTCCCCCAGTCCAGTTCTCCTCTTATTACACCATTTCTAGAAGGTGGAGATTTCAGGCAGACCAGAAGAAATAGGAACCAAAATGAACGTGGAATAGCTGCTGCTAAAGACTGTAAATCCTTGGGGCAAAAGGTCAAATCCAGAAAGATCAGGAAAGGGAGATAGGCTGCATAGGTAAGAGCAGGCAAAGGGTCAAGTCCAGGACGATGACCTAAGGAAAAACAGCTTCAGAGAAGAATCACAAGTGAAGGGAGAAGGAGAGAATTAGCATGTACAAAGCACCTACTGTGTCCCTGGCATTGTGCCAAGTGCTTTACCAATATTACCTCTTTTAATCCTCACAACAACTCAGTGAGGTAGTGTTGGTATCCCCATTTAATAACTGGGAAAACTGAGGCAAAGTGACTTTCTTAGGGCTCTACAGCTGGGAAGCTCATGTTGGAGGTTAGAGTCCCAGCACTCTATCCACTTGGCTGCCTAGCCAAAGGTGAAGTCAGGGTGTCAAATACAGCAAAATGAGGGAGGAGCAGGCAGGTACCCTCCATACAAGCAGATAAGGAATGAAATCAAGGGAAATCAACTACAGCAGAGAGGGAACCGGAAAAGGAAAAGCTCTCAGTCAATCAATGCGGCAATGGGAATCAGGGCAAATTACTTAGCAATGAGGGGTCAGGAATTAAGGTCAAAAAATCTGAACAAAAATCAGTATCTAGAGCCAGGGTGGGGAACCTGTGGTCTCAAGGTCACAGGTGGTCCTCTAGATCCTCAAGTGGGACCCTTTGACTGAATCTAAACTTCACAGAACAAATCCCCTTAATTAAAAAAAAATGTTCCATAAAACTTGGACCCAATCCAAAGGCCAAACCCAAGGATCTAGAAGGTTCTATGTGACCTTAAGGCCGCAGGTTCTTCCCCACCCCTGAGCTAAACAAAGGATCTAGGTGAGAGCCTCAAAATACCAGGCTCATGGACTGGAAAGAAACAGAACTACTCTCAGAATATGAGTAGGACTGAGGCCATAAGTTGAAGTAAGTGTGTAAACCTTGGGTTTACAGAGGTTAAGAGAAAATCTGTTCTAGAAATCTGCAATGATGACAGATTCTTAAAATCCACACACCTTGAAATAGAAATAAAGCAAAGCTGAAGGGCCCTCATCACTATGTTTAGAAGTATTCAGGTGCATGTGCCCAAAGGCATTTAATAAACATGATCACGTGTTCTTTTTATTATTTAAGTGAAGCAAAAACCAAATGCAGAAGTGATGAAAAGTGACAAAAAGAAAAAAGAAATCGTGCTGGTTCCATGGGAAACCTCAACCAGTATACTCTTTTTACAGTGTTTCTCAAGAACACTGTTACAAGAGAGGACTTCAGTGATAGGTTCAATTTAGCTGGGAGGAAAACATTTCTTTCAAATAGCTTATAGTAAATCTAGGGAATTTAGGAGACAGGGGCTAGATTTATTAAAGGGCAGGCACACTCTATGGGCATGAACAGCTTTGACATTTCAAACTTTTCTCTGCCTACAGAGGTGAGGACAGAGATTGCACCCTTCTAAGGTTCAGCACTCAAGGGAATGTGTGTTATATGAATATTTGGGGCTTTAGGAACATAGAATCATGGGGTCTAGAGCTGAAAGAATGTGGCAGGGGAATCGAGTAAAAGCACCTTTTTATAAGTAAAGAAACTGAGGCACAGACTGATGTAAGATTATAAAAACTGTAAGTATCCAAGGTAGGATTTGAACCCAGGACTTTCTGGCACAAGGTTCAGTGTCCTCTCCATTATAATACAGTGCTCCTCAAATTTCGAGGTATCCAACATAAAAGTGAATCAAGTAAGCATTTATTAAATGCCAACCATGTTCCCAGTGCTGTGCTAGGCACTAAGGGGCACCCAAAAACAATGAAACTGTAAGAACAGTGGACCAAACATAGGAAAGAACGAAACAAGCATTTATTAAGTGCCCATTATGTGACAGGCACTTTGTAAATACGATCTCACTACAACTCTTTGAGGTAGGTGCTATTACGATCCCCATTTTACGGTTGAGGAAACTGAGGCAAACAGCAGTGAAGTGACTCACCCAGGGTCACACAGCTTGTGAGCTGTGTGAGGTTAGATTGGAACTATGGTCTTCCTGATTCTAGGCCAATGCTTTGTGCATTGTGGTGCCTCTTAGCTGCTTCTGTGAGAAAAAAGGAAGGGAAGAGGGACAGCCATAGGCTACTCCAGGAAAAACACACCTAATTCCTTCAACCAGTTTTCACAGGATCATAGGCTTAGAGTGGGGAGGAACTTCAAAGGCCATCTAGTCCATTTTATAGATCAGGAAACTGAGGCTCAGGTAAGTTGTATGACACGGTGGATAGAACACTGGGCTGGAAATCTGAAAGACCTGAGCTCAAATCTAAGCTTAAACACTCACTAGCTGTGTGACCTTGGGCAAGTCACTTAACCTCTGCTTGCCTCAGTTTCCTCAGCCATAACGTGGGGATCATAATAGCACTTACCCCTCAGGGTTTTTATGAAGATCAAATGAAATAATATTTGTAAAGTACTTAATACAGGGCCTGATACCTGGTAGGCACTTAATAAATTCTTGTTTCCTTCCTCCCTCCTTCCCTTCCTCAGACACTGACAAGTCATATGACTCAGGCCAAGTCACTTCACTTCTCTCCGCCCTCAGTTTCCTCAACTATACAATGAACATAATTATAGCTCCTACCTCTCAGGGCTGTTCTGTCACAAACCTTAAAATGCTTTCTAAAAGTTAGCCATTATTAGTGTTTGTCCAAGAACACACAAGGGACAGAGCCAAGATTCAGAGCCTTGTCCTCTGATTCCAAATCCAGGGACCTTTCCACCATACCAGGGTACCTCCTGTCCCAACAAGATCTTGAGGCTCTTCTTCAGGATGTGCTCCAGTCAGTCAATGTCCTTCCTGAAAGATGGCACTGAGAACTGAATCCAACACTCCATTGTGGATTTCTAAGTATTCTGAGCAAAGTAGATGTATCACCTTCTTCATCTTGTATACTCTGTTCTTGTTAAACTACATTCACACTAACCCTTTTTTTAGCTGTGCTATCATAATGTTGGATCTTGTTAAGCTGGTGTAATCCGCCGAAAACCCTGGATATTTTCCCCTTGAATTGTTACTTCACAACAATCCCCTATCCAGTGCTTGCAATTTGATTTTTAAAATTCAAATGTAAAACTTTAAATATGTGTGTGTGTGTGTGTGTGTGTGTGTGTGTGTGTGATTACTAAGTGTCACATTTTGTCCAGCATTAGAGGATGCTGAGATATTTGTAAATCCTGAAACTGCTGTTGTGGGAATTGTGGGAAATGAGTGAACCACTCTGACTCCATCTTGTGATTCAATTCTGGATCTAGCTCAGCTCCCTTTCTATTCAATTATGGGTGTAGTTCAGTTTCTGTCTTGTAAGAAAACTTTGTTCAATCATGGGAATTGTGAGAAAATTTTATTCACATGGTTTGAACATTGCCCTATGTGTCTGGGAAGCCAGACCATCTGTACCTCATGCTTAGAAACACTCAACCAAAGATCTAGATTTAGCTGACTAGAAATTCAATCAGATCCAAAGATTGATGCAAGGATTTTTCTCACAAGTATATATTTCCAATAACCCATTATGTCTTACCTGAAAACTGACCTGTACTGGTCACTAAGTTGCTTTTTCCTTGTTCCTTTGATTGAATACAGACACTTGGGCAGAGTGGGATAAGTGTATGTTAGTGGGACTTAAGATCTTCCCCACCTTTTAATAGGCCTCACGTGAAGCTGTGTGACCCTGGGCAAGTCACTTAACCTGTTTGCCTCAGTTCCTAATCTGTAAAATGAACTAAAAAAAGAACTGGCAAACCATGCCAGTATCATTGCAAGGAAAACCCCAAACAGGGTCATGACAATCAGACATGACTGAAAAATAACCGAACCAAAAGTGCTCTCTTATTAACTCCTTATTTATCTTGAGTTTCAATTCCCTGTTAACCAGTTCTGTTCTTGGCTTCCCAGGTTAAAGATTGTTTCCATAGGTACAGAAAACAAGCAAGAAATAAAGTGAATATTTCTGTCTTCTTGCACCCCTCCTTTACTGTTGTCTCAGCCACCTCAAGCAACAGCCAAGTCTAATTGATGAGCATTTGTTAACCACCTGCCAAGTGCCAGGCACTGAGCTAAGCACTCAAAATTCAAAGAAAATCCCCCCCAACTGTCTCTATTCTTGAGTATCTCACAATCCTATTTCTATTCTGCTTGGTCTCTTACAACTGATGCAGCTTAAAAGTCAACTGTCATCATCATCATCATCCTATCCACCTGAGTATCAAGGGCTGAGGAAAGGGGGCAGGGAGCTGGAGACAAGAGAAGAGTTATAAAGCAAGAAGAGTTTGAAGAAGCTTAGGGATAAGAGAGAATATGTTTGTAAGTGTGATGGGCAAGAACCCTGGACCAAGAAAGGATTGGACTCTGAGAGCTGAAAAACCAGTAAAGAGCCATCCACAAAGCTGGTCTGTGGCCGCTTGATGTAATTGGGTTAGCCACTTGGTAAAGATACATAATCCTCCAGAGTGGAGTCCTACAATCTCCAAATTGGAAGGGCCCTTAGAAACCATTTATTTCCACCCCCACCTAAAACACAAATCCCTCTGCAGCATCCAGAGTGGTCCTCCTACTGCTGCTTCAGCTTCTACAGCGTCAGAGGATTCACTGCACCTCGGGGAAGCTCATTGTTTTACGTAACACTCGACTGTTGTAAATGTTAGGAAGTTTTTTCTATGTTAGGCTACAAGAATTTTAGTAAGATCTTTCTATGTGCTAAGCTTTGTACTAGGTGTAGGAAAGGCAAAGACAAAATGGAAGCAGTCAGTACCCTCAAGGAGCTTACATTCTCTTCAGGGAGACAACAGAAGGGAAGTCAGGGGAGGGAGGGAGAGGGAGAGAGAGATACAGAGAGACAGAGAGAGAGCAAGAGAGACAGACACAGAGACAGACAGAAAGAGACAGAGACACAGAGAGAGACAAACAAAGACAAAGAGCCAGAGAAAGAAATGAGGGACAGATACAGAGATAAATGTTGAGATGGAGATAGAAATAGATGTGTTGATACCGATAGAGATACAAATATGAAGTATATAAAAAATACATACAAATAAATACAACGTAAATTGGGACCAGGCACTGGTAGTTGGGGGAGAAGGGAAGGGAACGCGCATTTAATTTTTTTGCTTTTTTTTTTGAGGGGGGAAGGCAGGGCATTTGGGGTTAAGTGACTTGCCCAAGGTCGGAGGGCTAGTAAGTGTTAAGTACCTGAGGCTTGCATTTGAACTCAGGTCCTCCTGACACCAGGGCCGGTGCTCTATTTACTGCGCCACCTAGCAGCCCCAAAACACACATTTATTAAGAACCTTTTATGTTCAGGCACTGTGTTAAGTACTTGATAAAAATTATGTCATTTTATAGTAACTATACTAAGTAGGTGTTATCCCCATCTTAGAGTTGAAGAAACTGAGGCAGAGAGATGCCTAGGGTCACATAACTTGGAAGTATCTGAGGCTGGATTTGAATTCAGGTCTTTCCAACACTAGACTTTATCTCCTGAGATAACCTACATCAGAAAAGATCGAAAATTGAGCCAAAATCTGCCTTCAAGCAATGTGAACGCATTGCTTCTAATTCTACCAAGTCTGAGGCCAAATCCAATAAATCTAACCCCTCTCCAACATAACCACCTTCAAATATTAGGAGACATTAATTCAATTCTCCCCTAAGTCTTTTATCACACATAAGACAACTGGCTTTAACATGAGATTCATTATAAGGAGGGCACAAAATTAAGGCAGCACTAGATGCTGGCACAACAGGGAACCAGTGATCCAGTCAGTCACTGCCAAACAGTTTCAATTCAATTAAACAGAGGTGAAAACCAGATATGTTTGTTTTGTGTGTTGTGTTTGCAAGAGGTATACAATGGCCCGTAAAGTTCACAATTTTATTCCTGGCAGAGGACAGCTCAGACAAGGTGGAACATGTGATAAGCATAAAAAGCCAAGTTTGATCCAACACCCCGGTTTTTGCGTCCTGGATAACATGCTCTAAGCAATGAGGGTCTCATCATCCTGAATTCTAATCTCTAGGGTGGGGGGAAAAGATGGCATTTATTATGTCCATTTGGAAAGATACTTCAGTTCTACCCAATGGGTCTGTATGGGTAATACATATACATAAGTTACTCCCTTTTTCTCCAGAGATACTTGTACAGGCTTTTCAAAATTGGAACATGGAATTCATTAAATCTTATCTGTAGAAGAGCTAGCCAAAGTGTCTGTAGTTTTATTGCAGAATCACAAAATTTTAAAGTTGGAAAGGAATGGAGAGATCCTCTAGTCCAAATCCTTCATTTTATGTATGAAGAAAACTGGGCCCAGAGAGATTAAATGACCTCCCCAAGGTCACATAGCTGACATGTCACATAGGTATAAGTCACAAGTTCACATAGGTATGGCTGAGCTAGGATTAGAATTCAGATCTTCTAACTCCTAACTAATGCTCCTTCTACTATATCATCTTTTTGGCAAATTGAAAATCAAAGAAAAGTCAGTATGGTGGAACGGTGGATAAGGGTGCCTTGGAATCAAGCCAATGAGCCTTGATTAAGTACTTATGTCCCAGCCACTATGCTAAGTCCTAGAGTTACTAGAGTATAACAGGAAATAAGGACCGTATTTTATTTATTTTTATGGCTCCTGAGAAAATAATACAATCATGGCATAGATGCTCAATAAATGTTTGTTGAATGAAGAAAAATACAAAGAAATGATGCTTAAGATAGAAACAAAAAATTATTTAAGTTGAAAGTGTCCAATAAATTAACCAATTAAAAGTGTATGAATCCTAAAAGAACTAACAAAATTGTATTCTAAGAAACGAAAAGAGGGTGGTCAATTTGTTCAGAGCAAATCTGATTGCCCCTTTGCCTAAAGAATTGGATTTGGAATCAGAGAACCTGGGTTCCAGTCCTACCTCTGTCACTTACTACATGCAAGGGGCAACTTCGCCTCTCTAAGACTCCGTTTCTTCATTTGAAAACTTAAGAGGTTGGACTAATTGATCTCTAAAGTCCCTTCTAGCCCAAACCCTAAGGTCCTAACTATAGTGCTGCTATCTTTACAAAGATAATTTAGAAGTTAGAGATTTCATTCCTAAGATTTCAACTCATTTTCCCAGTCATTCCAGGAACTCTCCTAGCCATTCACCCCTCTCAAGAATGTTTTTAGTTGCCATCAAATTTAAAACAGAATCTATTAGATGATGGAAAGTATATCCGTGTTAAGAAGGACAATTTTTTTGGCCCTGATATGATCAGTATACGTGTGCGTGTGTGTATATATGTATGTATGTATGTATTTACATTCATGTATGTATGCATGTATTTATGCACATGTGTATGTATATATATACATAGAGAGGCATGTTATACATACACATGCATGTATATATACACATATGTATGTGGGTATGGGTGTGTATACATATATTTACATATATACATATATACATATAGATTTGTTCAGTCATTTCAATCATACCCAGTTCTTCATGACTTCTTGGCAAAGGCACTAGAGTTATATGCCATTTCCTTCTCCAGCTCATTTTACAGATGAGGAACTGAGACAAACAGGATTAAGTGACTTGCCCAGGGTCACACAGCTAGTAAGTGTCTGAGGCCAGATTTGAGTTCATCATCTTGACTCCAGGCCTGGTACTCTATCCACTGTGTCACCTAGCTGCCCAATCCTGTATTAAACCATATATTTTAGCATCCTGCTACTTTTGTTGCATCCTCATTAACATTTTGCTCTTCACTTAGTTCTGATCTTTCCTCTTTTTTGTCTTTCTCTCCCAAGTGTCTTTTCCTTTCCTCCAAACATTGCCTTCCCTTTCCTTCTCCAATACACACATAAATTTCTTATTTCCAGTCAGTCAATAATCATTTATTAAATGCCTATTATTTCTGGGAGTATTATGTAGAGGAATCTCAAATACATATATATACATATATATATATTTACATATGTATGTATAACATGTGTGTATGTATATGTGTATGTGTGTGTGTATATATAGAAATAGATATAGACAAATAGACAGACAGATGGACAGATAGATAGATAGATGCCTTAATTTCTCTCCTGGATTTAGTCTCATATCACTAACTACTTGCTGGTACCTCCACCTGGATGTCACATGGATGACAACTCAACATATAAAAATATAATTCATTGTATTTCCCTCAAAATGTATTATTCCTCTAAATTTCCTTATTTCTTTTAAAGTCATCCTCGTTCTTCCAGTCTCCCATGGTCACAGCCTGGCATCCTCTTTGATTTTTCTTCCTCCCTCAACTCCCACATCCAGTGAGTTGCCCAATCTTGTTCCATCTACCTTTCTATTATTTCTCACATCTCTTCCTTTCTCTGCACTCCTGTGGCTACTACTAAATAAAGCCCTCATCAGCTCTGTCCTGGATCGTAGTTACTATCTCTGCTTCAAGTTTCTCCCTTCTCTAATTGGTCCTCTACAAAACTGTCAAAATGAATAACTCTAAGTTGTCTCCATATGTAAAAAGTCTCCAATCATCTCCTATTGCCTTTGGGATAAAATACAACATTTTCAACCTGGCATTTAAGGCTCTCTGGCTCTCATCTACCTTTCCAGTTTTATCTTGTGTTATCCCCCTTTCATACTCTCCCCGCTTTAGTCGAACTGACTTGCCAGCTAATTACTAAATACTCAGATCCTCCATGTCTACAGTGAACTCTGTACTCCACCTCCACTACTTGGAGAATTTAGCTGCCTCCTCCTACAGGAGGCCTCCCTTGATCCTCAATTAGAACCCTCCATCTCTGGAAATTATTCCATATTATTTGGTTTGTACCTTGTCTTTACTTGTTTATAAGGCAGTGAAATGGTGAAATGGAAGAACATTGGACTTAGGAGTCAAGAAAATCAGAGTTCAAATCTAGCCTCAGATACTTGCTCACTGTGTTACCCTGGTCGAGCCGCTTCACTGCTGTCTTTCTCAGTTTCATCTCTAAAATGGGAATAACAACAGCCCTCACCTACTAGGGTTGTTGTGATGATAAAACGAGATGTTTGTAAAACATTTTGCACCTTAAGGTGATACACAAATGTTGGCTATTGTAGTTATCTGCAAACATGTTCTGTGTCTCCCAACCCCAGAAGGACTGCACAGAGGTGGAGAGGGCCTGAGGAATGGCCGATTCAAAGGCCCAGAGACAGGGGATAGAGAATTGCGTTCAAGGAACAACACAAAGGTAATTTTGGTGGTGAGGCCACAGAGTGTGGAAGGAACCACAGTATAATTAGGCTAGAAAGGTTGGATGGGTTTAGACTAGAGAGCTTTAAATGCCAAACAGAGGGATTTATATTAGATCGTAAAGGCAGTAAGTAACCACTGGAGGTTATCAATTAAGGGAATGAAAAGGTCAAATATGTGCTTTCACGAAATCATTTTGGCACCTTCGTAGAGGGAAGATTGGAGAGAGATTTGAGGAAAGAATACCAACTTGGAGGCTCCTGGAAGAGTCCAGGTAAGGCAGTGAAGGTCTAAACTAGGGTGCTACTTGTAGGAGCATAGACAAGGGGATATGGAGCAAGGGGTCTATGTAGAAATAGGATTAGGCAATGGACTGGTTACATGGGGCGAGTGAGAGTGAGGAATGAGACGACACTGAGTATGTATACATATATATACATATATGTGTGTGTGTGTGTGTGTGGGTGGGTGTGGGTGCGTGTATCATGAGACAAATCAAGAAATGGAAGACACAAATAACTGGAGGGCCAAGGAAGTGTTCATGGAGGAGGTAACACCTCAGCTGAACCAGAGAGCGCAAACTAGGCGATCACACGTGAGTGCTAGGAGTGAGAGAAACATAGTCTGTGAAAAGGAGTGGTATGAAACAACGCTGAAGGGGCACACGGTAGCTACGATGTGAGGGGCTTAAATGCCAGGCTGAGGAATTTGTATTTTATCTTGTAGGCAATGTTATTGTTCAGTTGTTTCAGCCACGCCTGCCTCGTCCTGACCCCATCTGGAGTTTTCTTGGGAAAGATTCTGGAGTGGTTTGCCATTTCTTTCTCCAGATCATTGTGCAGATGAGGAAACCGAGACAAGAAAAATAAGTGAGTCACCCTGGGGTCACATAGGTAAGAAGTGGCTGAGGAAAGATTTGAACTCAGGTCTTCCTGACTCTGTGCCTGGAGATCTATCCAGTGCATCACTTGACAGCTCCCCGGTAGCCAATAAGGAGCCACTAAAGTTTTTTGAGCAGGGGAGTGACATGATCAGACCTATGCTTGAGAAAGATCATTTTTGAAGTTGTGTGGAAGATGGATTGGAGTGGGGAAACTGGAAAAAGAGATGGTGATTAGGAGACTATTACAATAATCCTGCTGAGTTTCATTAAGAACTTGAGTTGGGTTTGTGGTTGTATGAGGGGAGAAAATTGGATGGATAGAAAAGATATTGTGGTGGTAGGATTAATAATATTTGGAAAACTGATTGGATATCAGTCTGGCAGAATATAAGCTCCTTGAGGTTGAGAATTTTTAATTTTTGTTTTTGTATTCCTAGCACCTAGAATAGTTTCTGGGATACAGTAGATAATTAATACATGTTTGTTAATTTAGATTGCTGTCGGGGAGTAGCAGAGGGAATCAAAGGCCCCCAAATTTATTTGGGCTACCTCCCTTTTAAAAAAAGTACTCAGCACCCCCTCCCAGAAATCTACTTTCTTTAACCCTTTAATATTTTTTTTAATTTGCATCATTTCAAAAAAATAATTTTTAAATGACATCTTAAATTTAGTAATTTCTTGTAAATTTGTGAGTTTTTTCCTGCATTGAAATTTTGATGATGTAATATTGCATCATGTAACCATAGAGTATCATATTGTAAACAAATAATTACACACATATTCCTACCAATGAATGCTGAACTTCTCAACAATGTGCAATAGTAGTGCCTGTCAACACTTGCTTGTTAAGACCCGTTGGCAGACTTGGACACTGATTGGTTATAACTTGCATTTTGTGTGTAGTTTGGAAAATGATGTAATCACTATGATGTTAACTCTGTTACACAACAGATAAAACATGTAAAATGTCTTATCTTATCTTCTTTCCTTATGCTTCCACTGCCCCCTTATTTTTATTCAACACCCCTCAGTTGTACTCCAGACTACTACCACAACTCTGGATCATTCCAGAGCCCCCCCGGGGGTGGTATCACCCACTTTGGGAACATATATGAGTAGATGATTAAAACATACTTGTTAATTTAGATTGCTATTGGGGAGTAGGACAGGGAAAGAAGAGTCAAGGATGGATCCAAGGTTGTAATCTGGGTGACTGGGAGGATGATGATGCCCGCAACAGAAATAATCAAGTTAATCTAGGGATTAAACTTTTCACATCACACGACATTGGCAGATATATGTCTACAGCAGAATTCGTTAGTAAATGCAAACAGCAGGACTATGTGCCAGGCACTACTACACACAGGAAAAACACAGAGAGACAAACATTAGTCCCTTCCCTCAAGGAATTTACATTTTAATGAGGGAAGATTACACAAAAAGAGAAGTAAAGAATAGGGGAAGAGGGGAGAATGAGAAGACCTGGAGGCTGAGGAATCTGGAGCAAGAAAGCATCTGAGTCATGGCAGCAAAGGCAGAGAGTAAGGAGAGAGCCTAGGAAGAGAGTGGGGAAATATTTGGGGGAAAAGATAATGAGTTCCACCGTAGACATACATCTGCGAAGGTAGTGTGATGTGAAAAGTTCCTCAAGGGTTTGCCTACCCCAAGTACCTCCTCCACCCATTAGGAATGACTCTTTCCTTGCCTCCTTTCCACCTGGCCTAAATATTGCCCTAGACTGAAGTTAATGCTTTAGGTTGGGCATTAGTGACAGAAAGGTATGGCCCACTGTTCCTAACCTTCTTGATTAGCTTAAGTCTCAGTTGTCACATTACCTCTTGGCACCTCAAAGAACATTAGAAAACACTCCAGTGAAGGACAGCGGGCAGTGGGAGCTAGGCCTGGTAGCTATAAACTCCATTAGATAGTAATATGAGAAGGTCAGATCCGGGGCAACGAGGGACCTGGCAGGAAGAGGTCCTGATGGGAGAGGGGAATTAGACTCAAACTTGGCCTACTTCTCAATTGTCTTGACATCAGTGAAACCTGCTAGATTAAAACTAATGTGGTCAAGACCTTCAAGTGAAAGAAATCTAGGAAAGGCCCCAGCAGGACAAGGGAAGACAATTTTAAAAGGAAAAACAAGTACAGTGGTTCAGTGTTATGATAAACTAAGGGGCTTAGTCAGCTGGGGACTTCAAAATCCACACACACACCCCACGAGGCTCATTCTGTAAACAATCAATCAACCAACCAACATTTACTAAGGTTGCATTATATGCCAGGCACTATCTGGATGTGCCCACATAATGGCTACTTTTCCAAGATCTTTGTTCATGCCTCCCTTTGCCTTTTGGTTTCTTTACGTTGAAATATATTAAACATTCTTTAAGACATCTTGAGAGTGCGTGTAATAATAAATACCATTAAAATCAGAGAATTAGAATTCATTAATGGAAAGATAATGTGTTTGCTATTGTGAGGCATAAAGGTACATTTATCCTGCAGAGCAACATATCATCAGTACAGGAACAAGACCATCCTTCATCTAGCAAATAAAAATACAGCCTTAAAATCTTCGTCACTGCAGTGCAACAAGGAACTAGTAAAAATGGTTCTTTGGAGCTTTTTTCCACTGGAAAAAAAAGCCAGCATCAAGTCCCAAGGGCTTCAGATGCAGTTGCCATAGCAACCCTACTTCTGAGTCAGAACTATTAACAATCGCCATGGCAACAAGTGTCTCACTTGCCATTTCCAGAAACTGATTGCGTTTGGACTAGTATCATCACACCATATAAAATGGGGTGGAGTTTTCCTTTCACCAAAATAAAAGGGCCATTTTCTCCAAATAACTTTTAAAATACAGGGAAGAAGATGAAAAACATAAGTTATTACAGGGGTAAACGAGGTTAGGCGGAAATTGTGACTGGAGTGTTAGTTTTCGAAATGATGGACTGATTTTAACCAATGAGATTCTGCCAAAGAATAAGTCAGTTGAAAGTTTCAACCTGATTGTCTATTTGCCAGTTAATGTAACATATCTGACTCTCTTTTCTTCCTTTTGGTTCCCTCTCTTTTGGTTTCCATTCCTTCTCTGCCAGAAGCCATCTCCTGAATATTTAAAAGGAGTAGAAATCTTTAGAGATTTGTGGGTTAAGAATCACACATATTCTCTGGAACTGTACCAATAATGAAGTAATATTGTACAGAGACAGATAAGGGTGAGGAGTGGTAGAATGGGAAGTCATTCTTTCCCTTTTTCTTTTTCTAGAAGATCACTTACTATACCTAAGCACATGATGGCCTAGAAAGGACAGTGACCAGGATTTTATCCAGGGTGTGGTCTCAACATTCCACTAATATCCTACACTAATTCCTGATTTTGCCTTGTAGATAACTGAATTTTTTTTAAGAGTGGATTTCTTTATAGATGGATGGATAGATAGATGATAGATGATAGAAAGATAGATAGATAGATAGACAGACCGACAGACAGATAGATAGATAGATTCTAGTTTTTCCCAATTACATGTAAAACAATTTTAAACACTCATTTTTTAAAATTTTGACTTCCAAATTCTCTCCCTTCCCCCAAGCTTCCCCCTCTCCCCTCCCTGCTTCCTGAGAGGGAGCAATTTGATATAGGTTATACATGTGCATCACACAAAACATTTCCATATTTGTCATGTTGTGAAAGAAAATACAGACCTCTCCCCAAAAAATTTAAATGTAGAAAATGAAAAACGGTGTGCTTCAATCTACATTCAGACTCTTTCGGTCCTTTCTCTGAAGGTTGATATCCCAAGTTCTTCACAATTGGAAATGACTGAATTCTTGAAGACTTTGCCAGTCAAGGAGATCTGGCATGTTTTCTTAAGCTGGAAAGACTTTGAGAATTAGCTCCATCACAGAGTGTATATCTCTTAGTCAAGGACCAGACTAAATAAGTTCAAAGAAGCTCATCTCCAGTGGGGTTGGGCACAGGGATATGCTGGTAAATGATTAACAACTGGCTCTCCAGGGAGGGGAAAATTTTTGCGAGTCACACAAATTTAATCTAAGTCATTAACACTTTTCTATAACTTTAATCTACACAACAAAGGAATAAATCAAAACCTTATTTGAACCTTTTGTCAATTTCTGGGATATAAATGTTCACAATGAAAATTTAACAATCATTTCTCAGGGAACCAATTCAAGCTAACTCCAGCATACCTCTGGTTAGGCAACAGGATAAGAGCTTTTCAGTCATTGAAATTAAAGAAGACAGTCTAGGAAGCTATGACAAGGGAAGTCACGTATAGCATTAAACTACACACTACATAGAGAGTTTTAGAATAGAAATGGAATCTGGACCAACAAATATTCATGCTGAGCTGATTACTTGGATCTTAGGATCAAATTATTATTAATATAATATAATTAGTGTATATAGTAAAGCTAGAGCTAGAAGGGACCTCAGACACTATCTAGTCTCATCATCTCATTTTATGGATGAAAAAAACTGAGGAGTTTGACTTGCCCAAGGTCACACATGTAGTAAGCGTCAGAGGTAGAATTCAAACCTGTGTCCTCTGACACCAGCTCTTTCTGCTACACTGTTCCAACTATAGACACCTTCCCTAGGTAGAATCCTCTTATGCAACTTTCTCCCACATACATACTCTGAACTATCCTTTTAATTACGCAATTATTAAATGATACATTGTCTTCAAATTTTTGTCCAGTACCTGAGTCACTAATGCCCTTATCCATTAAAAGTGTTATTTTATATTTCTCCTTCACCACTAAACTCTTTTTTAAAAAAAGTAGTCTACCCTCACTGTCTCTGCCTCCTCACCAGCCACTGTCTTCTCAGTCCTCTGAGATCCAGCTTCTAAGCCTATCATTCCGCTGAAAATACTTTCTTCTAAAGTTACTGATGATTTTCTAATTGCTAAATCTGGTGATTTTTTCCCAAGCTTGATCAGAATTTGATATTTGCTGAATACATACTCCTTGATATTCTCTCTTGCTTTAGCTTCTATGATATTCACTCCTCCTGCCTAATCCTCTTCATAACTGCATAATCACGTGTACATGACCCTTCTTGTCTCCTTCATGGATTTCTCTTTCTTCTTTGTCAGATAGGACGGTCACCCAAGGTTTTCATAGGTTCCCAGATTTAGAGCTAAGGAAGGAAACTTGGAGGCCATGAAGTTCAACCCCCTAATTTTATAGATGATGGTTTGAAAGAGTTGAAAGTATTTTCCCTGAGTCATATAACTATAAAATATTTGAGGCAACATCTGCCCTCAGGTTTTCCTGACTCAAGCCCAGAACTTTTCTCCGTTGTACCACCTAGGCATTTTGTTTCTGTTCTCTGTACTCTCTCAGCAACCCCAAACACTCCCATGCTTTCCAACTTTCATTTTTATGCAGATTACCCCAAAATCTACACATCTATCCTCAATCTCTCTCATGAACTTGAGTTGCATTTTGACTGTCTTGATGCCTACAATCTGAAGGTCCCAATAAATATTCAAACTCAATATGTCTCAATTTAAACTCATCAACTTTGCTCTCAAACCTGTCCCTTCTTCTAGCTTCTCAGCTGATAAAACCCACATAAGTAATCTTGAAACCTCAGCATTTTCATTATCTCCTCTCCTGTTCAACCCCCACATCCATAAACTCTCTAAGTCTTGTTGATTCTATCTCCACAGTACTTTTTTAAATCTATGCCCTTTCTGTCTTCTTACCCTTTAACCACCCTAATTCAGGCCCTTCTGACTCTTGAAATGACCATTCCATCCCTCTTCCTAGTATTAATTTCTTTTCTAGTCCTTTAACACAGTTATGAAAATAGTCTCTCTCATGAACCAACTATGTCTCTCCTCAACAACCTTAGTAGTTCCTTACTGTCTTTAGGATAAAATGGGAAATCTTTAGCATGGCAGCAAAAGTTTTCCATGATCTGACTCCAACTTACTTTCTTAGCATAATTTCACAGTACTTCCCTTCACACACCAAAATGGACAATTAATTCATTTTTTCCCCAAAGAGAAGCATCATAGTATAGTAAAAAGGGTTCTGAATTGGGAATATTTTTCCCAAGAGAGATCTGGGTCTGAATCCTACTTCTAACCACTTACTAGCTGCATGACTTTGGCCAAATTCCTTACTCTTTCTAAAATTCATTTTTCTCATCTATAAAACTGGAATAATTGCATGTGTTAAGGACTTACACAGTTGTTGTAAGAACCAAAGGAGACAGAGCATATAAAGTACTTTATCACTGGTGCCGCTCTACATTTTCCCATTTCCCCTCCAGATTGTAATGCTGACTCATGTCCACAGGACTTCCTCTCCAATTCCTCTCCACAGTGTACCACAGCTTTGCAACTTCTTTTTCTATGTGGTCACCCCCATTAGAATGTAAGTTTCTTGAGGGCAGTAGTGATTTTTCTTTCTGTTTCTATTTGTATTCCCAGCTCTTAGCAAAATGCTGGCAATTATAAGTTGTTAAGAAATGCTTATTGGGCTGACTGCTGTTTCTCAGTCATGCACTCATCCCTGGAACATGCTTCCCTCTTTATATCAGGCTACTAAAATCCTTCTTTCCCTCTGAGGCCCATTTCTGGAGTAAATTTCTCCCTCAAGCCTTCCTAGAATCCTCCAGTTAAAAATCACCTCTGCCGCTTCAGTTTTTTTTAAATACTCCGAACTATTTTCTTCTTTGTCTTTCTCACAATTTACCATGCAGTGTACCTACCTGAGTACAACACATAAATACCCTGCCTGTTAGATTGCAAGCTCCTTTAGTTCATACACTGTATAGTATTTTTTTTAATCTTTCTATCCTAAGTACCTAGGATAGTGTCTTGTATAGAGCAATGACTGACGTCAATCTGGCATTCCTCTATGCCAGGGCAGAAAGGGACCTCCAAAGGTGGGTTTAGGATATGTAATAATAAGTGACTTTGTAAGGAGACACCTAGATGAGTCTCTGGGTAGGTAACTACATACAATCTGTAAATAGAGGGGAATAATCCTCCCCAAGAGGAATATCTTTATGTGATATATTTGTGTGTACATGCATGTATGATGTATATTATAGACAGCCAGATAGAGACAGAAAATAATAAGGCACCTTTTTACTAGAGTTAAGCACTGTTGTTGTTGTTTTTTAAGTGGTAAAAAAGGACTATCAGAGTCCTAAGGAAATTTCAGAAAAAAAAAAACAAGACATTAGGGTACAGTAAATTGCCTACTTCAAAATGTTTTTGTAGCTCTTTTTCTTGAATTCTGAAACAATTACAACCCATGTGCTTACATGTGGGGAAGTGGTTTTGGCCCAATGGTCTACTCAGTGTTAAGATTCTCCCCAAGTTTCTGATTTGGAGTTTCAGTCAAATGACCAAGAGCTATCATACTATGAGCATGGAAAATGTGGTGAAGTGAAAAGAGTACTAGATTCAGGGTCCAAAGACCTGGATCTGAGTTTCTGATATTTGCTGTACTATCCTGAGTAAATCATTTAATCTTGGTAGGGCTCAGTTACATCATTTCTAATATTAAGAGTTTGGACTTGGGTGTATAAATCTATCGTACCCTAAATGAAAGTAGGAGGGGAAGGGGATAACAGAAGTGGGGGGATAGAGGATAAATTAGGGGGGACAGCAATCAGAAACAAAATAGACTTTTAAGGAGGGACAGGATAAAAAGAGAGAGAAAGAAAAATACATAAGGAAAAAATAAGGTGGAGGGAAATACATAGCTAATAATCATAACTATGAATGTTACTGGGCTGAAATCACCCATAATACAGAAGCAGATAGCAAAAGGGATTAGAAGTCAGAATCCAACAATATGTTGTTTACATGAAACACAATTGAAACAGAGAGACATACAGTAACAGTTAGATAAGACAGACCTCTAAAGAAACTTGAATGTGAATCGAAAGGAATATATCTTTTTCTCAGCTGTACACAGTACCTTCACAAAAATTAGCCATGTACTGGTCATAAAAAAGTCACAACCAAAAGCAAAAAAGCAGAAATATTAAATTAAACTTTTTCAGACCACACTGCAACAAAAATTATATTCAATAAATAGGCATCTAGAAACATAGGTTAAAAATTAATTGAAAACTAAGTAGTCTAATTCTAAGGAATAAGTGAATCAAAGAATGAATCATAGAAACAATAATTTCATTAAAGAGACCGACAAAAATGAGACAACATACCAAAAATTATGGAATGCAGCAAAAGCAATGCTTACAAAAAAAATTTCTATCTCTAAATAACTTACATCAATAAAATAGAGAAAGAACAGATCAGTAAATTGAACATGCAACTAAAAAAGAAAAAGAAGAAATGTAAAATTCCCAATTAAACACCAAATCAGAAATCCTAAAAATCAAAGCAGAGATGAAAAAAATTGAAAGTAAGAAAACAGTTGAACTAAAAGATAAAACTAGGACCTGGTTTTATTTTTTTTTAAATAAGCCATTTGTAAATTTGATTTAAAAAACAAACTAATTACCCAGTATCAAAAATGAAAAGGATGAGTTCCCCACCAATGAAGATGAAATTGAAGCAATTATTAGGAGCTGTTTTGCCTAATAGTATGCCAATAAAACCGACAATCTAAGTGAAATGAAAGAATGTTTATAAAAATATAAATTGCCTAGATAAACACTGGAGGAAATAGAATATTTAAATAGCCCTAACTTTAAAAAAAAAAATTTAACAAGTCATAAATGAACTCCCTAAGAAATAAATCCCCAGGACCAGATGGATTCATAAGTAAATTCTACCAAACACTAAAAGAATAATTAATTCCAATACTATATAAACTATTTGGGAAAATGGGCAAAGGAGTACTACAAACTTCCTTTTACAGCACAAATATAGTGCTTATACTTAAACCAGGAAGAGTAAAAATAGAGAAAGAAAACTATAAACCAACTTCCCTAATGAATATTGATGCAAAAATTTTAAATGAAATAGTAGCATAAAGATTACAGCAATATATCATGGAGATCATACATTGATTGCAAAATTGGTTCAATATTAAGAAAATTATCAGCAGATTTGACTGTATCAATAACAAATTCAACAACAATCATATGATTATATCAATGATACAGAAAAAGCTTTTGACAAAATACAATATTCATTTCTACTTTTAAAAAAACATTAGAAAGCTTAGGAATAAATGGAATTTTTCTTAAAAGGATAAGTAATATCTATCTAAAATTATGAGCATAGTTTTAAGGACAAGCTAGAATCTTTTCCAATAACATCAGGAGTAAAACAGGTATGCCCATTATCACAACTGTTACTCAATGTTGTTCTGGAAATCTAGTTGTAGCAACAGGACAAGAAAAAGAAATTGAAGGAATTAGAATTGGCAATGAGGGGAAAAAAATCATCCCTTTGTAATGGTATACTTAGAGAATCAAGTAATAAAAACAGTGAAAATAATTAACAACTTTAGCAAAACAGAAAAATATAAAATAAACCCACATAAATTATCAGCATTTCTATATATTTCTAACAAAATCTAGGAGGGAGAGACAGGAAAAGAAACTAGATTTAAAATAACTGCAAATAATATAGAATACTTGGGAGTCTACCTGCCAAGACAAACTCAGGAACTATAGAAACACAATTATAGAAACACTTCTCATACAAATAAAGTCAGATCTAAAAAACTGGAGAAATATGAGTTTCTCATGGGTAGGCTGAGCCAATATAATAAAATTACAATTGTACCTCAGTGACATATCAATCAAATTTAAAAAAAAAATCATAACAAAATTCATCTGGAAAACAAAATGTCAAAGGAATTGATGAAAAGAAATATGTGATGGAAGGTGACTTGGCAGTACTAGATCTCAAACTTTATCACAAAGCAGTAATCATCAAAATAATCTGAGACTGGGTAAGAAAGAGACTGGTATATCAGTGGAATAGATTAGGTACACAACACACAGTAGTAAATGATCATAATAATCTAATGTTTGACAGACTCAAAGATCCAAGATTTGGGGACAAGAAAACATTATTTGACAAAAAATAATAGGTAAATTGGAAAACAGTTTGGCAGAAACTAAGTATACACCAACATTTCACACTGTATACTGGGATAAGGTCAAAATAGGTACATGATTTAGACATAAAGGATGATATTATAAGCAAATTAGGCGAGCATGGAATATTTTACCTACCAAATCTATGGAGAAAGGAGAATAAATAGAGAGCATTGTAAGATGTAAAATGTGTTATGTCAAATTAAAAAGATTTTGCACAAACAAAACCAATGCCATCAAGATTAGAAGGGAAGCAAGAAACTGGCCCAGGGCCGGGGAATAGATTTATAGCAAATTTCTCTGGTAACAGTCTTATTTTTCAAATATATAGAGAACTAAATCAAATTTATAAGAATACAAGTCATTTCTCAATTGCTAAATGATCAAAGAATATGAATAAGCAGTTTTCAGAAGATGAAATAAAAGCTATGAAAAATGCTCTAAATCACTATTGACTAGAGAAATCCAAATGAAAACAACTCTGAGAGGGGCGGCTAGGTGACGCAGTGAGTAGAGCAACGGCCCTGGAGTCAGGAGGATCTGAGTTCAAATCCTGCCTCAGACACTTGACACACTAACTAGCCATGTGACTTTGGGCAAGTTACTTAACCCCAATTGCCCTCCAAAAAGCAAAAAAAAAAAACAAACCTCTGAGGTATCACCTCATGCCTATCAGATTGGCTAATATGACAGAAAAGAAAAATGACAAATGTTGGAGGGGCTCTGAAAAAAGAGTAATACACAATAGGGACAAATGGTAGAGTTGTAAACTAATCTAGTCATTCTGGAGAGCAATTTGGAACTATGGCCAAAGTGCTATAAAACTGCGCATACTCTTTGACTCAGCAATATCACTACTACATCTGTATCCCAAAGAGATTTTTTAAAAAGGAAAGGACTTATATGTATAAAAATATTTTAGCAGCTCCTTTTGTGGTAGCAAAGAATTGGAAATTAAAGGAATGTCCGTCAATTGGAGAATGTCTGGACAAGTTATGGTATATGATTGTGTTGAAATACTATTGTGTTATAAGAAATTATGAGCAGGATGCTTTCAGAAAAACCTGGAAAGACTTACATGAACAGATGCAAAGTGAAATGAACAGAACCAAGAGAACATTATATACAGTAATAGCAATATTGTATCAACTATTAATGAGTAAGCTATTCTCAGCAATACAATGATCTAAAACAATTCCCAAAGGATTTATGATGAAAAATGCTTTCCATCTCCAGGAAAGAGCTGATAGCATATAAAAGGAAATTAAAGTGTACTTTTAAAAAAATTTCCCTTGCTATATTTGGATTTTTTTTTATGTGTTTTCATTTGCAGCATGGCTAACATGGAAATGTTTTACATAACTACACATGTAAAGTCTATGTCAAATTGCTTGCCTTCTCAAGTAGGGGGAAGAAAAGGGAGACAGATAATTTGAAATTCAAAATTTTTAAATACAAATATTAAAAATGTTTGTTTACATGCCATTGAGAAAAATAATAAAATAAAAATTCAATTATCATGTGACCAAAAGAAGGGAGATTGGCCTAAGCAGTCTTTATGGTCTCTTCCTGCTTTAATTTGTGGTCTCTGCCACAAAGGTTAATCTCTGATTTCTTTTTTTTTTTTATTAAGAAGAACCAAGTTGATATAGTAGTCATAAGGAAGGGTTTTAATAATGGATGTTTGACAAAGACAACTTGATACCTTTCTTTTCATTTAAGCAATGTAAAACTAGTCATTTTAACCTCTCAGTACTGCCATATAATTCTCTAATAATATATGTTGCACAACAGGAAATGATCTCATTGGTAGAGAGATTTTCCTTACTGGGAATTCCCAGTACTAATGAAATCTCATGTCCAGTTGGAAATTTAAAAATGCTACATATGACTCTATAATACAGCATATGTGCCCCTTACCCACATCCATAAGCAGTATACATGAGACCCTGACATTTATTTTGGCTATCTGCATTGAGAAAATTAATTGCATGATTACTAAAGGTTTACTTTATGCTATAGAGACACAGTTTTTGAAATATGTTTATTAAAACTATTGTCCAAAGCAAAAGATAGAATAGGCAAAATGACAAGGAGTAAGAAAACACTTTCACTTAAATATGTGTCACCTGATCATGTTTAGGAATCCTAAATATTCTGCACCTTTTCACTTTTCCAAAGGAACTCTTGATTGTGCTTCTGTGATCTAACATAGAAAAAGCCTCTGTTTTAGGACCAGGACAGACAGATAACCATTCAGTCAACCTGTCAGAATAGTAACAATAACAACACATTGAATGAATATGGCACCTTTGTTCAAAGAAGATGAAAGCCCTCTCTTTGTCTGAACTACAGTCCAAATCTAATTATAACAAATAACATTACAATGAAAAAATCTTTATAATGAAAATATCTCTAAAGTGCTATCCTTTATTTTAGCCCAAAGTTATAGCAATGAATGCTCTGCATTAACCTTTCCCAATGCCAGAAGGTCCTGAAAGCATCTCTTCAAGAATTCTATTCGACAAATATTTACTAACATCATTAGCTTTCCTAAACACTGAGAATACGAGGTCGAAACTAGACACTTCAAGGATGCCTCAAGGAACTTACAATCCAAAACAAGAAATAAGACACACACATCAATAAACATAAGTTAAAATATGATCATTGTATATAACAGGTCCAAAGAGAATGGCATGGGAAATTTCAGGATCATGGATCACAGACTTAGAGCTTAAATTGACCTTTGTCACACTGAAATAAAGAAACTGAGTTTGATAGAGACAAATGATTTATGCAGCAAGGCATGCAGTTGCAGAAACCAATTGGGCCCAACTTTGGGCTTTTGGTAGCACAAAGAACCCTGAACCCTGGTTTCTATACAGTTAATATACAAGTTAGAGGGAGTGATAAACAGGATGTGAGGAGTAAGTCACCTGGCCTCTTCTTGGCAGAGGGGATTGGGAAACATTCAGATGAAGGTTAGAGGGGTATTCTTGTGGTTGGGTACCAGTAGGGAGAGAAAGTAGACTTGTGCACTCTCCAAAATCAGATGTCTTGCATGGAGTTGAAATTAAACAAAATGGTTGTTAAAAAACAAACAAAATTAAGTTATTCATGCTATTTTTAATGTAGCACCTTGAAGGTCCTTCAGTCTACTGCCATTTTATTTTTAAAATAAATTTTAGCTACATTGGTTTTGTTTATGCAAAAAAACCCTTTTATTTTATATAATCATAATTGTCCATTTAACCTCCTGTGACCTCTTCTTCTTTGGTTGTGAACTTTTTTTTTCTTTTTGGAGGGAAGAAGACAGGGAAATTGGGGTTAAGTGACTTGCCCAAGGTCACACAGCTAGTAAGTGTTAAGTGTCTGAGGCCAGACTTGAACTCAGTTCATCCTGACTCCAGGGCCAATGCTCTATTTACTGCACCACCTAGCCACCCTAGTCATGAAATTTTCTTTTATTCATAGATCTGACAGGTAATTTTTTCTTTGTTCATCTAATTTGCTCAGTATGTCTCCCTTTATGTCTAAGTCATGTATCCATTTGGAGCTTACCTTGGCATATGATATAAGCTGCTGATCTACATCTAGTTTCTGGCAAATTGCTTCCTAGTTTTCCCAACAGGTTTTGTCCAAAATTGAGTTTTTGCCCTAATAATCAGGATTCTTGAGTAAAAAAAAAGGTTACTATGTTCATTTGCTTCTATTACATACCCAATTTGTTCCAACGATCAGCATCACTATTTCTAAATTATCACTAACTCCTTTTGATGATTATTACTTCATAGTCAAGCTCAAGATTGGTACTGCGAGGTTCCATTCCTTCTCAATTTGTTTTCATTAATTCCTTTTGTTTCCTTGACCTTTTATTCCTCAGGTGAATTTTGTTAACATTTTTTCTAGTTCCCTGAGGTAATTACTTCCCTGGCTATTTAACTGCCAACTTCAGATTGGACTGGATTCTAGAGGTTAAGACCCCACTCTAATCCTGTGGCCAAAACCATATGACTACTCTTCATTTATGAGCTTGTTATTATCTCATTGCATTGCTTAGGACATGCAACTACTCCCAAATTTCGAATGCCACTCATGGACACAGGTCATCTGTTCAATCTACACTGGATCTGTGCCCCCAGAACTAGCGGTAAGTAGCAAATTTGCAAGTTGACAGCTGATTCTTCATCCAGCCCAAGGTCCCAGTGCCCTAATATGGATCCAGGACCTCTTTTGACGTAGGACGTGCCTCCTTTCATCTTTAAGTCCCAGATGCCGAGATACTTCACATGGCTTCTGAGTAGATCCTGTCCCTTGTATCCACAGACATCTATGTCTATCTCCCTCTGCCAACATGGCCTAGAAAAATGTGTTTTTTTTCTTGGATTTCCTGATCAGGACTTGATCTGGAGTGTTTTCTAGATATTTTGGAAGGGTATATTGGAAGAATTAGGCTATACTTTTTCCTGCCATTTTTCCAGCTTATCTCTACCCATCACTCCACCTTTCTTCTATGAATGAAGAAACTGAAATCTACAGAGGTGAAGTGATTTGCCCAAGGTCATATAATCATAAATGATAAAGGGCAGATTCAAATCCAAGTCTTCCTGATGCCAATCACTTTTAGCTAATGGTATCACAGAACCAATGATGTAATAATAACAAATGCTGCCATGAGATCAAGGGGAATAAGAACTTGACTTGATGATAGGTAGATCACTAGCATCCTTTCGAGAGAAAATTTTCAGCAATAGTGATAAAATATAGTTACCAAGTATAAGCTACACTACTGCTGCCCTTGGCAAAGCAAGGGAGGTAACACATAGAGGAAATACCTTTAAAGTATAGCAAAGTCAAATAAAGTTTTTTGTTGGTTTGTTTTTTAATACTTTTCTGGGTTTTTTTTGTTTTGCACAAAAACATATCATAAAATTAACTATTGGAACTTAAATACAAAGTTAAAAAGGAAAACAAAGTATGTCATGTGCATAGCATAACACAAGAGAGGATTCAAAATATGTAACGATAAATTTTCATTTCAAGAAATCCTATATGATGAATAATACTCATGTTGAGAATTGACCATCTTTGCTTCTTTGTAAGTTTTCTTTTGTTTTCTGCTGTGTACTTTTTTTTTTTACTTTGTTCTTTCCCCCGTGCTGCCCCATGCCAGGAGGTTACAATAAGGTTTAGATGTTTCTCTATAGCTATAAATACATACACGCACATATATAAATACATACAGTTTCCCTCTACCCACTACCTTGCCCTCCTATTGCTTGCCTATCCCCCTCCAAGAATCCCTCCCCTATCTTACCATTCCTAAATCTAAACACCCTTCTATACCCCCTTTTACCTATTCCCTCCCCCCCATGTAAAGATCCCTCCCTTGTCCTCTCCTCCTGCCCTATACCCCTATCATTTTATTTCTTCTGAATTTAGAAGACTTTTACATTCTTCTAAGTATAGATAAATAGATAGATAGATAGATAGATAGATAGATAGATAGATATAGACAGACAATTCCCACTTAAACCCATCCCCAATGAAAGTAGGTTACCAGAACTACCAGCCTTCTTCCCCCATCTAATTCTTCTGTATCAATTCTTCCTCTTGCACCTCATTTGTATAAAATATTCTTTCTAGCTATTCCTCAATGGTTTTACTTTTTAAATTCATATCATACTCAGGTTTACCCCAATCTTTCTTATGAGCTAGCCAATTATTATAAAGAATCTTAGACAAATATTTTACATTACAGTTCATCAAATGTCCATTTTTTTCCTTCAATATAATACTTAAGTTTGCATGGTATTTTCTGCCAGAGCCCTAGTTTCTTTGCTCTTTGATATATTATGTTCCAAGACCTGCAGTCCTTTAATGTCTCTGCTGTTAGGTCTTATAAGAGTCTAATTGTGGCAGCACCGTACTTAAATTGTTTTCATCTTGATGCTTTTAATATTTTATCCTTAAGCTAGGGGCTTTGGAATTTGACTATGATATTCCTATGAATTTTCCTCATAGGATCTATTTTAAGTAGTGATCAATAGATTTTTTCTGTTTCTACTTTCCCTTCTTGTTCTAATGCTTCAGGACAATTTTCTTTATTTCTTATATTATTCTATCAAGATTCTTTTTTTGATCATAACTTTCAGTTAGCCCAATTTTTTTTATATTTTCTCTTCTTGAGCTATTCTCCAAATCTGTTATTTTTCTTATAAGATGTTTCGCTTTTTTCTTCTATTTTTTCATTGTTTATGTTTTATTCAATTATTTCTCATTCTCTTATAATTTCACTGGCTCCACTTTGCCCAATCTAATTTTCGAGGTGTCATTTTCTTCCTTAAGATTCTAGATTTCCTTTTCTAATTGACTGACTTTCCTTTCATAATCTCATTTTTCTTGGATTATTTTTTGTTATTGTTGTTTTTCCTCCATCTCTGCCATTTGGTTTTTAAAATCTTTTTCAAGATCTTCTATGAATTCTTTTTGGGCAAATGACCATTTGACATTACTCTTTTGGGGTTTCTTTACTTTAATATCCTCCTCTGAAGATAAACCCCGGTCATCTCTATTCCCGTAATAACTTTCTATGATTGAATTCCTTCTCCTTTGGGTATACATTTTTTGTGGTAATAGCTTAATTTTTGTAATCACCTCTAGCCATGCCTCTTGCCCCAGACCTTCAGTTCTTCCCCTTAGCCAGGGACCAAAGTCAAACCTCCAACCTCCTATAAGAGCCCACAGCCCCATTTTCTGCTTTCTGCCCCACTACTTCTGCACTCACCGGGCAGTTGCTGACTCCTTCTCGACTCTGCCACTTTTCTCAGCACAGCTGGGTCTGGTGTTCCTGGTCAGCAGAGGTTCTTTTTATCTTCCCCATCTCAAATGCCCAACTCCCCTCGTTATCTCAGGGGTAAAAAATCCTGTGGCTATGGCCAAGGCAGCCTCTCAAACCAACTAAACCCAGGACTTGCAGCTCATTTTTAAAATGGAACCTAGCCTGGAGTTGTTTACTCTTCATGGGACCAAATCTTGTCCTGGGATTTTTCTTCAGACCTTCTCAAATTGTCCCTGGAAGATCCTGGTTTTGCCCCTGTTCTTATTTATCTTCACCCTCACTTTGTTCAGCCTTAGATGCTATTTTAACTCTTTTGGGGGGGAAAATCTTGAGAACTTGGAATTTTCTGACCTATTCTGCTATCTTCCCAGAATCCCCTCCCAAATAAAGTTTTGAAGAGAATGTGCCTCTAGGCAGAAGAAAAAGAGGCAGTAAAGATGAAAAGAGTGAAGAAAAGAGAGGTAGAGAAAATAAATAGTGGAGCAAAATCCAAAGGAGACAGGTAGGGATGGCATTAAGTGCACAAGGGAGAGGTTTCCCTTCACAAAGTAGGTTTATTTCCTTGAATGAGTATGAGAGAGAGGGAAAATGTGCTTGTCATACAACTGTACCCAAACTGAGAAATCATCAGGTTCTTTATAACAGTTCTCTGTCTCCCAATTTTTCATAACAGATGTTCATAGAATCATATACCTGGAGCTTAAAGAGTCCTCAGGGGCCATCTGCTCCAATCTCTTCATTTTATATAAAAAGAAACTGAAGCCCATGGGATTCAAGTGACTTTTCCAAGGCCACAGAGTTAAGAAGCATAAAAAGTGGAATTAGAGCCCAGGTCCTCTGACTCTACTTCAGCACTCTTTCCATAAATCCACACTGCCTCCCAAATTACATTGGCACGTAATCTGCACTAATTTTCATAATGGTCTTTTTGCCAAGACTTATCATGAGTATTGCGCTATGAAATGACTGAATGTCCCATGAAATGATGTTGTTTGTGACCTTTGTACACATGATAAAATCTACTCTTCCAGATCCTTTATTTTCTCTCCAGTGAGAACCTGTGAGTCATCCTGCAATTGACTTGCTCTTTCTTTTTCCTTCTGATTTCATTTATGGTCATAATGTTATGATTGATACAATTCAGTTCTTCAAATAGTATATTCATTCATTGATCACTGAACAATGATCTCATATATAGAATACCAACAACTGAATCAATGTCTAGAATGCTCTAAAAATGATATATATATGCATACACACATATGTGTGTATATATATAATACATATATGTATGTATATATATATTTATCTATATCTACATAGGTAGACATATAGATATATATAGATATACAAATACACTCTTTTCTCTCTTTTCTACCATTCTGCTACCTACATCTTCTCATATTTATGTATTATTTCACTTTGGTGTTTATCTTTATTCCAAAGTGGGGGCCTTGAATTTGTCAATTAATATCCAGACAAAACATAATAAACCTCCTCATAATTAGGTAAGGTGACCCTTGAAAAATAATCTGGTGCCAGGAACATGCTTCATGTTTCTACAATACTGAAGGAGATAAAAAGATAATCAAGGCATATTCCCTGCATTCATTGGATTTATATTCTACAGGTTTCCCTAATCTCATTAATTGGAAATGCTCTTTTTTCTCCTCTGATCTCCATAGCATTTTTCTTTCTTTCAATATAATTATGTTTTAATATGCCCAAAGTGTCAGGGTGTTCATTGGAATTCATTGTGACAGTTGACCCACATCTCTTGTGTTTCTTCATCATTACAATGAAATAAATAAGGGCAAGTTGTACTCTCTTCAGATTTACACACGTGTAACCTAAAGCTAAGAGAGGTAAGAAACTTTTAAAGTGCCATAGCTAATAGCAGAAATTAGACCCTGTATGGGAGATGTGAGCAGACCAAGCTGCCTTTTTACATTAATCAGTCTTTGCTTTATGCTCAAATTATGTTTGTCAAATTATTGTCTATAGGGAACTTTTATTTTTATAGCCAAGAGATACAAGGACTTGACACCGAGTAAAGCTACTGGCAGCATTAGGACATCCTTAGCTATTGTATCATAAATGGAACACAAAGACCCATGTGTATATTTACTTATAGAGATCATGACAGAGCAATGGGAGTAGTCCACTGCTGGAAAGAGAAAAGGATGGCCACATTATACAAAGGGGACGAAAGTTCACTTATTTCATTTTGGAACTGAAATGTTCCCCATCCCACTTTCCTACTATCCTTCGTGAGACCCACGATAGCCTTTCTCTTTTTCTCAGCACATTCCTCTTATTCCTACAAACCCTACACATACAACTTTCCTCCTTAGATTCCTAAACCAATTGATCCACCTTCCCAGCATATCAGAAGTTTCAATGGTTTTTCTCAGGGGTTTGAAGTCCCTAACTTATGTTCATTTACTCAACAAGCATTTATTGAGAATTTTCTATGCACACAGCACTGTAGTTATTGACTCTATGAGAGACCTCATAGTGGAAATGCTAGTGCTTTCCCCCTACAATGATCCGCAATCTGAACACAACTTTGAGCTCTTTGAGATCAGATACCATCGCTGCTGTTGTTGTATTGCCTTTCTTGGCCAGAGTACAGGGCCTGGTACACAATAGGTGCTTAATGAATACTTGTTGCCTTGACTGGAAAAAGCAGTGCTTATCCTCAAAGATATTACATCCTAGAGAAATAAAATACGAACACAAAACAATGAGAAGAAATCATGAACACTATGTGAATATGTATGAGATAATGTGGCAAAAAAGAAACACTTGGCTGTTAGAAATAACATGTGGTTGTGGAGAAAGTCAGCTCTGTCTAACTAGTAGACAAGTAAGTGCCCTTTACCTCTTGAATTTCCTTAACATGAAATGATGACATGGGTCTAAATTACCTCTAATATGTCTTCTGGATCTAACGTTTCTGTGTTCTTTTCCTTTTGTTCTTAGAGTTTGATTAAAGACAGTGAGATGTAGTAGACAGATAGCCAGCCTAAGTCAGGAAATCTTGGCTTTGAGACAGACCTCTGACACATACTGGCTATGCTGGAGGCACTCTCAGTGCCCCAAAGGCCCATGATAAATTGCAGAACAGGAGCTAATATGCATTAGTAGAGGTGGTTTCCTCACTGGGGTTTCCTTATGTGGATGAAATCACAGGTCTGATTGAAAGAAAAAGAAAAAGGAGTCAGATGAGAATGGTTTCTTGTGATAAGTGAGCATTAATAATGGTTAATGTGTATGGCACAGCAATTTAAAATTTACAAAGGAAACCATTTATCTCTCATGATCTTCACAAGAAAAGTGAAGTAGGTACAAGTATTCTTATCTCCATTTTACAGATGAAGAAACTGAGATTCAGAGAGGCTTTATGACTACTTACCCAAGATCACAAGATAATGAGGAATAGAACGGAATTTTGAACAAAGGTTTCTCTAGACTCTACATCCAGTGTTCTCTCCTTATGGTTCACTAATGTTTGAAAGAAAGCAAAGGACTAGATATGGTGATTTACTGTATACAGTGATTTACTGTACAAAGGACAGGATTTAAAATCAGAGGCCCTAGGTTACCATCTTAACTTGGCTTGTATGACCTTGGGCATTACTCCATATCTTTAGATTTCAATTTATTTATCTGTAAAATGAGGGGGTTGGATTAGATCATCTTTCAGGATCCAATCACAGGATGAGATTTTGTAGCACAGCCTTTTCATTTTTCATACGAGGAAGCTGAGGCCCAGAAATTTGCTAAGTGACTCATTTCAGCCAGGCCTTCACTGCTGCTCAACATTTTTTGTCCTTCATGTTTTGTTACATTTTTCCATGACTTCCCCAACAGGTTATTTTCTAAACTCTGCATTCTTATCAAGCCTCCACCATCTCTCCCATGTTTCCTAACTATCAGCAGACAGTGCTCTATTGTGCTGAGAAAATTAAAAGTATCCATTGTCAACTTCAAAAGTTTTCTCGACTCAAAAAAATCTCCCTGTACCTTCATCCTCCCTCATGTCCTTTCCTTCTCTCTGAGCAGAAGTAGCCTTCCTTACCAAGACTAATATCTCTTTTGGCCCATTCCGATTCCTCATCCCCTACTCCGGTAGTGGAGAGATTGCCCAGTCAGGAATCTCTCTTCTTTCTTCTATTTTCAATCTTTCCTTCTCTGCTAGCTTCTTTACCACTTCTGATAAATAGGCTCAGGCCTCTCCCATTCTGAAAATACCAAATGAGCTATATTTTTTGCAAAGCATTTCATGAAGTACCTGATACAGAATAGGTATTTAATAAATGTTTATTCCCTTCCTCGTTTTCTGAAAAAAGAAAAAAGAACCTTCCATTGACCATACAACCCTCTCAAGGCACAATGCCATGTTCTCCATCTCTTCTGTTTACTCTCAGACTTATTAAAAGAGTAGTGTATTCTCACTGCCTCCAATTTCTCTCCCACAATCATTTTAAAACTGTACATTTATATTAGCTTCTATACCTACTGAAACTGCTCTCTTAAAGGTCACCATTGACCCCCCAATTAACAAATCCTATTTTTTTTTTTGTTAGATCTCAGTCTCATCAAATTGTTGGTAGGCACTTCTTACCAAGTCCTTCTTGAAATTCTCTCCTCCCTGAATTTCTTGATATCTTTGTCCTCCTCCTACCTACCTAATGACTAGTTCCCATTCCCTTTAGCTGGTTCCTCTAATCCCACTTTGTAAATGTACTAATTTCCCCAAATTATGATCACAGACCTCTTCTCTTCTATCTCCTTTAGTGGTCTCATCTACTCTCATGGCTTCAGATATTGACTGTTAAAGCTGTCAGAGACTTTGAAGAGCATCCCTTCCATAGTAGCTCATAACTCTCTCAAACTACAGTTTTATATTTCCAAATACACTGTTGAGAATCTCTACCTGGTTGCTTAGATGTTGTGTCAAATTCTAAATCCTAGTGGAGAATCCCAACAACCAACAGAAACTGAAGATCAACAGGACCAAAACCAGTAAGATGGCAGAAGAAAGGCAGCAACCCAGCCTCAACATTCCCCTCCAACCAATTTGAAAATAATGCCTCAAATCAAATTCTAAATAGTGTAGCCTATAAAATATCAGATTGAGATATTTTTCTTGTCCAAGAGAACTTAGACCAGTGGTTCTCAACCTTCCTAATGCCGCAACCCTTTAATACAGCTCCTTATGTTGTGGTGGCCCCCAACCATAAAATTATTTTTGTTGCTACTTCATAACTGCAATTTTGCTACTATTATGAATTGTAATGTAAATATCTGATATGCAGGATGTATTTTCATTGTTATGAATTGAACACAACCCACAGGTTGACAACTGCTGACTTAGACAGTCAGCAGGAACAGTCTGTGACATGAAGGTGGGGGCTAATCCAGAGTACATGCAGTAACAACACCAGTGGTGGGCCTTGGAGGTGGCTGCAATAGCAGCCTTAGCAGCTTCAGGAGCTCTCAGCACAAAGACAGTAAGATGATCATACAGCTAATCAGAAAGAGATTATAGGGAACCCAGAGTTCACACTGGGCACAGGACTGGCTGTTCTTTGGCAAATCCATTGCCCATATATAGTTCTGAGTCACGGTTCCAGTGTGGAAAGAGTAGCTTATCATTAGTCATAAGGGATCAGGGGCCCTGATTGCAGTTTCAGGGCAGAGAAGAGTGAGCACTAGTGCTTGTGACTGGTGGGGGTGGGTGGAAGAGAGGCAGGCAATGCTTTTACTTTGCCCTCATCTGAATTGGTTCAAAGAGGAAAATATAAACAGACATGTGGGTATAGATATCTATCTTACTCAAAAAGGAAGTAGGAGGAAAAGGGGAGAAGAAAAAGATGAAGAGTGATAAAAGGGAAGGTGGATTAAGGGAGGCAGCAGTCAGAAGCAAAACAGAGTTTTGAGGAGGAACAGGGCAAAAAGAGAAAAGGGTAAATAGAAGAAAATAGTACGGAAGGAAATTTTTAGATAGTTATAATAACTGTGAATGTGAATAGGATGAACTCACCCATAAAATGGAAACAGATAGCAGAATGGTTTAGATACCAGAATCCCACAATATGCTGTTATTAAAAACACACACACACACACACACACACACACACACACACACACATGAAACAGAAAGACAAATACACAGAGTTAAAATAAGGGACTGGAGCAGAATCTATTATACTTTAACTAATGTAAATAAAGGTGGGGGGGAGGTAGCAATAATGATCTCAGACAAAGCAAAAGCAAAAAATAGAATTAATTAAAAGAGATAATCAGGGAAACTAAATTTTGTCCAAATATATCATAGACATTGAAGCAATATCAAAAATTTCCATAGAAATTTTCTCTGATAAAGGATTCATTTCTCAATTATATAGGGAAATGAGTAAAATTTCTGAAAATAAAAGCCATTCTCCAGTTGATAAATGGTCAAAGGATATGAATAGGCAGTTTTCAGGAAAAGAAATCAAAGCTATCTACAGTCACATAAAACACATCTTCTAAATCACTACTGAATCAAGAAATGAAAATTAAAACAACTCCACAATATCACCTCACATCTGTCAGGTTGACAAACATGACAGAAAAAGAAAATGACACATGCTGGAAGAGATATGGAAAAAATAGAGATACTAGTACACTGTTAGTAGAGCTATAGATTGGTTCAAAAATTCTGGAAAGAATTTGGAATCATGCCCAAAAGGCCATAAAACTGTGCATACCCTTTATCCAATAATGCCACTACTACATCTATATCCCAAAGAAATCAAAGGAAAAGAAAAAGGACTTACATGTACAAAAACATTTATAGCAGTTCTTTTTGCGATGACAAAGAGTTATAAATTGATAGAATGCCCGTCAACTGGGGGATGTCTGAACAAGTTAGGGTATATTATTGTGATGTAATATTATTCTGCTATAAAAAATGATAAGGGTGGGGGGATAGTTTCAGAAAAACCCGGGAAGACCCATGTGAATCAGTGTAGAGTAAAGTGAGCAGAACCAAACCATTGTACAGGGTAACAGCAATCCTGTAACAATAATCAGCTGTGGCTTAGCTGCTCTGATCAATACCATTAATGATCCAGGACAACTCTGAAGGACTCCTGATAAAAAATGCTCTCCACCTCCAGAGAGAGAACTGATGGACTCTGAGCACAAATTTGAACTCTCTTTTTTTACTTTATTTTTCCTATGGGTTTTATGCAACTGGGGGGGGGGGCAGGAAGAGGGCAGGTTCATATAGAAATATGTTGTGCATGATTTCATATATATTATTAACATCATATACTGGCCTTCTCAATTGGTGGGGAGGGGCTGGAAGAAAGGAGAACGTTTGGAACTCAAATTTTTTTTTAATGTTAAAAATGAATAATATATTTTTTAAAAAGTATAAGGCTCTTACAAGGCCAAAAAAAGTCAACATGACCAAAACCAAACTTTTTATCTTCATCCTTAAAACAGTTCTTCCCTCTTCTCACTTTCCTATTTCTGTTCATGTCACAAAAAAATGCTTTCTGTTACTCAGGTGAGACACATCTGAATCATCCTTTGTTCTCTACTCTCCATTCTTTTAATCAGTTAGGTCTACAATGTTTCTTGGACATGTCCATCTTTCCATTCCCATCCCTGTCATCTTTGATCAGGTTCACTCTTGTGAGATTTTTTTGTACATGACTACAACAGCTTCCTAATGTTTCTACTTCATTCCTATTAAAATCCATCCTGTGAACTGCTGACAATTTAATCCTCCTATAGCACAGCTCCAACCATGTCATCTCACTTCTCTGCTGAACAAAAATACAGTCTATAGAAAAAAGTTTTAACTCCTCACTTGGCATTCGAGGCTCTTGACAGTATACCATCAACCAATCTTTCCAGCTTCGTCCTTCACTATTTTCCTACACATATTTCGTCCTCCTACCAAACAGAGCTACTGACTATTTCATAAACTGCACTTTTTCCCTTTTTGTCTTTCTTTAATTTCTTTACTTGATATCCTTTCCCAAACTATCCTTATCTATTAAAGTCCTATGAAGGAAGGAAAAAGGAAGGAAGGAAGGAAGGACGGAAGGAAGGAAGAAGGGAAGGAATGGAGGTAAGAGGTAGAGGAAAACAGAAGGAAAAGGAAGGAAGGAGGGGGAACCAAAGTCAAAACTCTTGAAACAAATATAGTTGGGTAAAACAAATTATAACATTAGCTGTGTTCAACAATGTATCACTTATTCTGTACTTCCAGTACATTGCCTCTTGTCAGTCACTACTCCTGTGTACCATGTATTAGTCAACATTTTTTAAACTAATTTATTTTTTATTTTCAACATTCAGTTCCACAAGATTTCTAATTCCAAATTTTCTCATCTCTCCCCTCCCGACACCTCAAAGCAGCATGCATTCTGGTTGCCCCTTCCCCCACTCAACCCTCACTCTTCTTATAACCCCCCCCACACACACACTCTTCTCTTGTCCCCTTTCCCTTCTATTTTCCTGTAGGGCAAGATAAATTTCTATACTCCATTGCCTCTATATCTTATTTCCAAGTTGCATGTAAAAATAATTTTTTTACATTCATTTTTAAAACTTTGAGAGCCACCTTTTCTCCCTTCCTCCCCACCTGACCTCATTGAGAAGGTAAGCCATTTGATATAGGTTATACATGTGTAATCATGCAAATCACTTCCATAAGAGTCATGTTGTGAAAGACTAACTATATTTCCCTCCATTCTATCCCACCCTCCATTTATTTTATTCTTTCCTTTGACCCTGTTGCTGCTCAAAAGTGTTTGGTTCTGATTACTCCATCTTCCCTTTTGCCCTCCCTGCTATCATCCCCACCTGTCTCATGCCCTTCCCACTTTCCTGTAGCATAAGACAGATTTTCATACCCAAGTGAGTGTGTATGTTATTCCCTCCTTAAGCCAAATTCAGTCTGAATAAGGTTCACTCATTCCCTACCAACCCCCCTTCCCCTCAACTATAAAAGATTTTTCTTGCCTCTTTCATGTGAGATAATTTACCCCCATTCTACCTCTCTTTCTCCTTCTCCCAGTACATTCCTCTCTCTTACCCTTTAATTTTATTTTTTTAGATATCATCCCTTCATATTCAACTTACCCTGTGCCCTCTGTCTATAACTATAAATATATAAATATATAAATATATATACATATATATGTATGTATATGTATGTGTGTATATATGTATATAGCTATAAATATATAAATGTATATATGTATATATGTATACACATACACATATATGGGAATATGTGTATATATACACATATTCCCTCCAACTACCATAAGACTGAGAAAGGTCTCATGAGTTACAAATATCATCTTTCCATGTCGAAATGCCAACAGTTCAACTTTAATAAGTCTCTTTCCTGTTTACCTTTTCATGCTTCTCTTGCTTCTTGTATTTGAAAGTCAAATTTTCTATTCAGCTTTGATCTTTTCATCAAGAATGCTTGAAAGTCCTGTATTTCATTCAATGTCCATTTTTTCCCCTGAAGTATTATACTCAGTTGTTCTGGGTAGGAGATTCTTGGTTTTAATCCTAGTTCCAGAATATCATGTTACAAAGCTCTAAACCCTTAATGGAGAAACTGCTAGATCTTGTGTTATCCTGGTTGTTTTTCCATAATACTTGAACTGTTTCTTTCTGGCTGTTTGCAATACTTTCTCCTTGACCTGGGAACTCTGGAATTTGTCTACAATATTCCTAAGAGTTTTCCTTTTGTGATTTCTTTCAGGAGATGTTCAGTGGATTCTTTAAATTTCTATTTTCCCTTCTGGCTATAGAATATAAGGGCAGTTTTCCTTAATCATTTCTCAAAAGATGATGTCTAGGCTCTTTTTTTGATCATGACTTTCATGTAGTCCAATAATTTTTAAATTACCTCTCTTGGATCTATTTTCTAGGTCAGTTGCTTTTTCTAGTGAGATATTTCACATTGTCTTCTAGTTTTCCATTCTTTTGGTTTCGTTTCATAATTTCTTGATTTTTCATAAAGTCATTAGCTTCCAAAATTTGCTCCATTCTAATTTTTAAGGAATTATTTTCTTCAGTAAGTTTTTGAACTACCAATTCTGATTTTTAACACATTCTTCTCCTCATTGGCTTTTTGGATGTCTTTTGCCAATTGGTTTAGTTTATTTTTGAGGCATTATTTTCTTCAGCATTTTTGGGGTCTCCTTTAGCAAGCTATTGATTCATTTTTCATAATTTTCTTGCATCACTCTCATTTCTCTTCCCAATTTTTCCCCTACTTCTCTTACTTGATTTGCTTTTTTTTTTTTTGGAGGGGAAGGCAGGGCCATTGGGGTTAAGTGACTTGCCCAAAGTCATACGGCTAGTGTGTGTGTGTGTGTGTGTGTGTGTGTGTGTGTGTGTGTGAAGTGTCTGAGGCCAGATTTGAACTCAGGTCCTCCTGACTCCAGGGCCGGTGCTCCATGCACTGCACCACTTAGCTGCCCCATCTCTTACTTGATTTTCAAAATTCTTTTTGAGCTCTTCCATGGCCTGCAACCAATTCATATTTTTCCTGGAGGCCAGTTCTTTTCCTTGCCCCAGGAGCACCATGCAGGACTGTAACCCAGATCCAAGCAAGACAAAGCAAGAGAATCCTACCTCAATGCCAGTAAAGGGATCTCTTCAATCCCTCTCTGATCAGCAGCTCAAGTCCTACACTGTCTGTGGGCTAAGAGCTTTGGCAGCAGTTACTGCCACACTAGGGCTACTGCCCTAGAGCTGGGGCCAGGCCATGGTACTTTCTTATCCTGGTCAGACAGACTTTCCCTATTGACTTTTTAAGTTGTCTTTGGTGTTTTGGGTTGAGAAGTATGGAAATCACCACAGCTGCCAGAGATTCAGTCCCCTGAGGCCTGCTTTGGTCCTGTGTGTGCTGGCAGCTGTTGTTTTGCACTCCTCTCCCAGCCAGGTGCAACAGACCTTTCCTCTTGACCTTCCAGGTTGTCTTGGGCTAGAAATTTGTTTCACTCTGTCATTTTGTGGGCTCTGCTGCTCTAGAATTTGTTTGGAGTAATTTTTTACAGATATTTGGAGGGATTTGAGGAAGAGCTCAAGCAAGTCCCTGCTTTTACGTTACCATCTTGGTTCCACCCTATTAGTCAGCATTCTTAAGCCTTTCAAAGTTATCTTTACAATGTCACTGTACACATTGTTCTCCTGCTTCCTCTTATCAGTTCCTCTTATTTTCTGTATCAGTTCATACAAGTCTTCCCAGATTTCTCTAAATCCATCCCTTTCATCATTTCATATAGTGCAATAATGTTTTATTATATTACTATGTCACAGTTTATTTGGGCATACCTCGATTGTTGGTTACCACTACTTAGTTTCCAGTTCTTTGCTTTAACAAAAAGAATTACAATAAATTCAAATACAAGAGTTACAACAAGTACTTTTGTGTATATGATTCCTTTTCTTCATTCTTTGACTTCTTTGAGCTATAGGCCTACTAGTGCTATCACTGCATCAGAGGGTATATATGTGATTGCAGTGATTTTTTAGGTCCAGTTCTAAATAGTTTCCCAAAATAACTAGACCACTTCTCAGATCGAACAGGTTGCCTGTTTTCCTACAAACCTCGGAAGAGGCTAGTAAATTTGATCCTACCAAGTCACGTTGATTAAGGTATATATCCATCCCATGAATGGAAATCTATAAACTCTGTTTCTATTACCTTACTGTTGTCAGGAAATCTTTCAATGAATCAAAGCAAATAAATAACTTATTATAGATCACCAGAATTATATTTAGTCATTCAACCTTAATCATTTCTCTTTATTCTTCTACAAACTCATCACTGCTATATATACCACATGCATGACCTCTAGTCAGTGGGGCTTCTGATGAAGGAAAGTGAAAGAATAAAAGATACCTCAAATTCAGGAATTCCCTAATGAGCTTGTCTGGAAGTTCGTTTGTCTAATTTCCACAGTTCAGGACAGCGCATAATCCAGGTGCTAGACTCGTGAATTTTCTGCCGTATTGATATTATCCACACTTGATTCACTAGGAATTTGAATATGAGCAAGGTGAAACTAGGAATCTTCTACATCTTCTAACACCTCCTCCCAAAAAACAAAGAAAAAAAGAAAAGCTGTCAAAAAAAAAACCCCCACAACAGGAAAGTAACAAACATCAAAGCAACTGGCAACCCTGTTTATAATAAATGAACTTCCACCATAGTATCACCACTAATACTCCATATGTCTCCTGTGTATCTAGAGCTAGATTTAGGATTTAGAGAGTCGAAGCACTATCCTGTCCAGTCAAATTATATATAAGTAAGCAAGTGACCAGGATGATTTTGTAACTGTCAAGTCAGCACGTTTAATAGCTGTCATCCAAAAACACTGTGTGAGGGCCAGGAGTGTACTGGCCTCATGTGGACCTATACAAATCAGAATTCTGCTTGTTCCCACGTTCCATACATCTCTACAATATTTACACAATATAATGTGGCAACATAATGCATATTTACTCAGATTACTAGGTCATTTTCACTTTCAAGCTATTTGGCTGATAATTATTATTCCCTGTGTTTTCTAAATGCTAAATGAGTAATATGCAGACTCTGATGAAGGCTGTATGTGCCATCTTAGCACCATGCCAGGGATGGGAGCCGACATCATAATGATGCCAACTGGGAAGAAGAAAATTTGCACTGACCCGAACCTCAGTCCCCAGCTGCTCTGAAGCCCATCATTTGTTGAGGTCATGACTGCACAGTACAAGCTGAAGGGAACAGTTTGTGATTTTATGGTTAATTTAGGCCACATAGATAGCCAAAGTGAATGATCCCGGCCAAAAATATTCTGAATTATCTGCATTAATTGCTTATCCAATTAAGCACAGAAACCATATGATGCCCAACCCTTTCCACTATGCCATGTACCCATAGGTTCCAAGTCTACTTAATTTTTATATCTGTTCTTGATCATTTCAAACATTTGTTTTGGCTGATGGTGCACATGGCAATACTTTAAGACAGAGCATTTCCTACTAATTTGATGATTTTGAAAAATGTGGAATTGAATGTTGGAAAGTAAAAATAAATAAATATATTTTTTTTTCCCTTTTTGGAGGGGGAAAGTAGGGCAATGGGGGTTAAGTGACTTTCCCAAGGTCACACAGCTACTAAGTGTTAAGTGTCTGAGGTCAGATTTGAACTCCTCCTGAATCCAGGGCCGGTCCTCTAGTAACTGCACCCCCTAGCTGCCCCACAAATAAATGTTTTTTTTTTTAAAAAGCAAAGAAATTTAAAAATTTAAAATAAATAAATAGATTAAAATATTTTTTTTTAAAAAGGAAAAGTATTACCAACTGAACTCCATTCAAATGAAGGTTTTGAGAGGTAGCTGAGAGGCACAGTAGATGGAGCACTGGGCTTAGAGTCAAGAAGACTTAAGTTCAAATTTAGCATCAGACACTGGCTGGGTGTTCACTTAATTTCTATTTGTCTCAATTTTCTGAACTGCAAGATGGTGATAATGACAGCTTCTATCTCATAGGATTGTTCTGAGGATCAAATGAGATAATATTTTTAAAGTGCTTAGCACAGTGCCTATCACATGGTAAGCACCAAATGATTGTTTATTCTCCCATTCATATGGGTGTTATCTATAATTTCCCAGGCACAGGCAAAGAAAAGGAAAAATAAGAAACTAGGGGTAGAGTAGGCACAGCATATAGGGTTGCTCTTACTTTTCAGAGTTTGGAGCAGGGATCAGCAGCAAATTTGGATTTCTTTTTTCTTAATTTTTTTTATTTTTAATTAATCTTTTATTTATTTTTGGTTTTCAACATTTATTTCCACAAGATTTTGAGTTACAACTTTTCTCTGTCTTTCCCCTACCCCCACCCAAAGATAGCAAGCCTAATGAATACCCCTTCCCCTAATCTGCTCTCTCTTATATCCTCTCCTTGCACCCCTAACTTTCTAGTAGGGCAAGATGGATTTCTATATCCCTGTGCCTGTGTATCTTATTTCCCAGTTGCATGTAAAAAACAATTTTTAAAAAATATTTGTTTTTAAAACTTTGATTTCCAGATTCTTTACCTTCTTCCCTCCTCACCCACTCCTACTGGGAAGGTAAGCAATTCAATATAGGTTATACATGTTTAGTTACACAAAACATTTCCATACTAGTTATATTGTGAAAGACTAACTATATATCCTTCCATCCTATCCTGCCCCCCACTTATTCTATTTTCTACTTTGACTCTATCCCTTTTCAAAAGTGTTTGCTTCCAACTACCCTCTCCCCCAATCTGCCCTTCCTTCCATCATCCTCCCTCTTATCCCCTTCCTCCCTACTTTCCTATAGGGTAAGATACCCAATTGAGTGTGTATGTTATTCCCTCCTTAAGCCAAATTCAATGAGAGTAAGGTTGACCGAATGGGCCTTTTCACCTTCCTGCTCTTTCCCTCCATTGTAACAGTTTTCTCTTGCCTCTTTTACATGAGATAACCTACCCTACTCTATCTCTCCCTTTCTCCTTCTCCCATTATATTCATCTCTCACCTCTTAGTTTTATTTTTTAGACATCATCCTTTCCTATTCAACTGATCCTATGCCCTCTGTCTATGTATACATGTACACAATATACACAAACTCACATATGTATTTATACATACATACACCCTCCTATACATACATATGTATGAATACACACATATTGTATTCCAAGCCCTTCAATCCTTTAATGTAGAAGCTGCTAGATCTTGTGTTATCCTAACTGTATTTCCACAATACTCAAATTGTTTCTTCCTGACAGCGTGTAATATTTTCTCCTTGACCTGAAAACTCTGGAATTTGGCTATGATATTCCTAGGAGTTTTCTTTTGGGGATCTTTTTCAAGAAGCAATCTGTGAATTCTTTCAATTTCTACTTTGCCCTCTGGTTCTTGAATATCAGGGAATTTTCCTTGAGAATTTCTTGAAGAATGATTTCTAGGCTCTTTTTTTTAAATCATGGCTTTCAGGTAGTCCAATAAATTTTAAATTATCTCTCCTGGATCTATTTTCCAGGTCAGTGGTTTTTTCAATGAGATATTTCACATTGCCTTCTACTTTTCATTTGTTTGGATCTGTTTCATAGTATCTTGATTTCTCATAAAGTCATTTGCTTCCATTTGCTCCAATCTAATTTTGAAGGAATTATTCACTTCAGTGAGTTTTTTAAATTCCTTTTCCATCTGGGCATATTTTTGAGGGTGTTATTTTCTTCAGTATTTTTTGTGGTCTCCTTTAGCAGGTTGTTGACTCACTTTTTGTGATTTTCTTGCATCATTCTCATTTCTCTTTCTAGTTTTTCCTCTACTTCTCTTGCTCGATTTTCAAAATTCTTCTTGAGCTCCTCCACAGCCTTTGATCAATTCATATTTGTCTTGGAAGCTTTTGATGCAGGAGTTTTGACTTTGCTGTCTTCTTCTGGTTCTATGTTTTGATCGTCTTTGTCACCAAAAAATGATTCTATAGTTTGATTATGCTTCCTCTGTTTGTTCATCTTGTCAGTCAATTACTTGACTTTTGAGCTCTTTGCCATGGTAGAACTCTGCTTCCAGAGTTGAGAGTTCTGTGTCCCAAAGTTCTGGAGTTTTACATAACTTTTCAGAACTTATTCTGGGCACCTGCCTTAGAACTGTGAGAAGGACTTTCTCTCCACATCCTCAACAAACTCTGCCATAGCAGTGCTCTTCTCCCCAGGACCACCACCCAAGACTGCCACCCAAATCCAAGCAGAGCAAAGAAAGAGAATCCTGCCTCAGTGCCAGCAAAGAGATTCCTGCAATTGGCCTCTGGACAGTCACTTGGTCCCGCTATCATCTCTAGTCCTGGAGCTCTGTGGCAACTGCTGCCACCTTCACCACCCCAGGAGCAGGGACCTATAGCATTCTTTTCTCACTCAGGATCAACAGAGTTCCTCAATGACCTTTTACTTTCTCTTTGGTGTTTATGGCTTAAGAAGTCTGGAAATTCTCACAGCTTCCAGTAATTCACTCTCCTGAAGTCTGCTCCAGCCAGCCTGTGCCACTGGTCTGGGCCAGCACAGCCCACTTGCAACTGTGGTCCACTCCCAGCTTGGTGTGATAGATCCTTCCTAGGAGATTTGTTTCTCTCTGTCACTTTGTGGGTGCTGTAGATCTAAAATTTGTTTAGATTTATTTTTTATAGGTATTGGGGTGGTTGGAACAGGAGCTCAAGCAAGTTCCTGCTTTTACTCTGCCATCTTGGGTCCACCCCAAGGTGCAGGTTTCTACAGCTATATAAGGCAAAGTTGGCAAAAGCTAAGGCACAGTGATAATGATATGCATTTATTAATACTTTTGCCCTAAAACAATCCCAAAGAGATGATCTTATAATAGCCTTCATCTGGATAGGGCATTGGGCTCATAGTGAGTCAGAGGTGGCTTCAAATCCTGCCTTAGATACTTACTAGTTGTATAGATCAGGGTCTTAGGTTCCTCTCCAATAAATGAGGGTAGTGGGCTCAATGACTTTTAAGGTCCTTTATAGATCTAAATGTTTGATCCTAGGATCTTTTTATAAATACTGAGTTCATAGACTCCTTAGAGCTGGAAGATTCATTTGAGGTAATCTGGGCCCACCCCTGCTCCTTTACTATCACCCCTCTATTCTGAAGCATGCCTAGCTACAGGATAGAGTGCTGAGCTCTATAAACCAGGCAAAGAAACCAAAGTAGGGGCTGATGGGAAATAGCAGGGCAGGACACAGGTTTGAAATTCTGTAAGCCTATTAGAGGTGCTCTACAAAATGTATAATTAGACACAGCTCCTATCCCCATGGGTTTACAATTCAAATTAGACAGATATTGCTGAGAGGTAATTACAGGTGTGCCAGCAAAGCCAACAAGGAAGGTTGGGGGTTTCTGATTATGAATGTCACAATGACTTGGCAACACGGAGATTTTATTACTAGTAAAAGAGGCTACAGGAAAAATTGGGAGTCAAGAAACAATTACGTTAAAGAGAATTTCACAAATAAAAGGTTTTACATTTTATGCCATTCATTTGGATTTGGATAATTTCCATTAAAATGCCTGCCCAACAAATTGCCTGTGAGATTATAGTTCTCACTTGTGCTCTCTGTCCTCAGGCTACCTCTTTAGTTACCACTTCTTCCTAGGCATCTTATCTGAGCCCCAAATTATTTCTTTGCACTGATGCATAAAGCATAACCACGGCAGCTCAGTGAACAAAAAAATGCCTTGCGCGTTTTTGCGGGAGGAAATGTTTTGCTAAACAATGAACTGCTCTTTCTTTCTCTGACTAGAGAGCAGCTCAATCACAGCAGTCACCCAATAGGTATTTGTTGAATGAATAGCCCTCAGCGCATTGCGAGACCACATCCCATGCGTGTCTCAATCACAGCTTCCTGAACCAGGTGCCAGTTAGTTGATCAAACTCTAAGTGAAGAATATAGTCAAGAACCACCTTTTTCTTGAAGAACAGATAAAGATATCCCAGTAAAAGAAGCTAGAGGTGGAGAGGATCATGTCTGGCAAACAAATGAAAATATATGTATCCAGGATGGCCAATGAATCCTCATCCTCACTTTACTCTTTTTAACAATGGACGAAGGTGGGGACTCAGAATACTGTATTATAGAAAAGTTCTAAGAATAAAGTGATTTGAGAACCAACTTCTACATTTTTGTTCAGGCCACTAAAATCCTAACGGGCTAACTAAACTAGGATCTGATAGTTCCTGCCCCACAAATTCCACAGTTCCCTCCATCCCACAACAGCAATGCAGGATCTCTGCTTAGGATATGAAAGGGTGACCTTTACTTTAGGGCACCCAAGAGATAAGACACAATTACCCTTCACCAGTGACCAGGACCTGACCAGGGCTATTCATGTAAAAGTATCTTTACAGCCAAATTACCCAAAATTACACATTGTGAGGAGATTCAGGATAGCTAAAGGAACTTGTGCCAAAGCAGCTTTCAGCAAAAATAGCTGTGAGATTAGGTTGCAGCCCTATATCAGGATCTCCGCTATGAGCTATGTCAGCACCATGGCCAGTGTCTCAGTCTATTGAAGTGGCAATTGAAACCATTCTCCCCATTCCCCCAACCTTATCCCTAATAAGTGTGGGGGTGGGGGACATGACTGAGGCTTCCTTAGTTGCCAGTGTTTAAACTTCACAGCCAGGTATTGGGCAGAGATAGCTTACCTTCTCCCGCATCCAACCCTCCAGTATAATTATCCATGTCGTTTTTATCACCACCACCCTCCGATTATTTTGAAATCCATTATTACCCAAGATATGAACATCATCCCTCTCCTACAAACACTGAATGCAGGACTCTGTGCTATTAATTGAGAAGAAAAGTGATCTGGTATAAAGAAAACTAGATTTGAAGTCAGAGTGTTTGGATTCAAATCATGTTTCTGTTTATTACTACTTTACTACCCAATAAAATACTCCATCACTCACTAGAATATTTTCCCAAAATTATTGGCTAGGAAAGGCATTCCTTCTTAGAAGAGTATTCATAACAGACTGGCAAAGAATAAGAATATCAAATGTTTTTAAACTGGAATAATAATATTAATAGTACTGAAGATTTGAGCTTTCTGGGCAAATGGCCTAGGGGAAAAAAATCTGTATGAGACATTGTATTATTAGCCAATGGATTAGCTTGACTTTCTTTAAATACTATTGAGATCTTTTGGGGGCTGAGAGTCCTCTATTACATTCAGAAAGATACCCTAGCCATAGGATTTAGTGCTAGAGAGCCTTTAAATGTTGTTTAATTCAACTCCTTCACTTTATAGATCAGCAAACAAATTGGAAGAGGTGAAATGATTTGCTCAAGGTCAAGGAATTAGTAAGTAGATCTTGAATTACAATTAAAGCCCTTTGTCTCCAAATCTAATGCTCTTTACACTACACTATGGGTATGAAATCCAAAATATCATTCTTCCTGAGTTCAAATCTGATCCCAGACACTTACTATCTGTGTGACCCTGGGCAATTCACTTAACCCTGTTTCCCTCAGTTTCCTCATTTGTAAAATGAGCTGGAGAAGGAAATGGCAAATCATTCCAGTATCTTTGCCAATAAAATACCAAATGAGTTCATAAAGAGTTGAAAATGACTGAAAAACAACTTAACAACAAGTCACTAAAATGACTACAATATATATTATATAACCATATGTGTGTATGTGCATACATATATATGTGTGTGTGTATACACATACACACACACATGTGTATATATATGTATCTATCTATATATATATAGAGAGAGAGAGAGAGAGAGAGAGAGAGAGATCCATAAAGAGCATTGGAAATCCATGGAATAAAGGTAGATCCATTACAAAGTTTATGTCTGCATCCTGCTATGGTGAAAAGGGAAAGGATGAGGGTTTTAATGAGCCTCAGGTTTTTTAATACAATCTGTTGGTAAATTGGCCATTTTAAAACATTTGGCTATGCCATCAAATATCCAGCTCTCACAGAGGCAGCTCAGGCATATAGCACAGAGGAAATGAAGCCATCAAAAATGAGCTAGAGCTCTATTCAAGAAATCAGGGTTGAAATTCTGTCTTCAAAATCAACTGGCTGTATGATCTTAGGCAGATTATCTATGCTCTCAGTGCCTTAACTTCTGTATCTATAAAATGGGAATAATGCCTCATACTGTCTACTTCCTACAATTACTATGAAAAAAGTACTTTGTAAAGCACTAGATAAAGGTAAACTATTGCTATCACTACACATTAAGATAATGCCATGTAAGGATGCCCTCCATACTCAGTAAACTCCAAGAGCTCCCTATCACTTCCAGGATCAAATACTAAATACTCTATTTGGCATTCAAAATCCTTTATAACCTAGCCAATCCAACTACCACCTATATAGTCTTTCTATACCTTACAAGCCACAGATTCTTCTATCCAGTGGCCACCTTCCTGTTCCTCATAGAAGACATCCCATCTCCCAATTCCAGACATTTTCTCTGGCTATACACCGTGCCTTGAATGCTCTCCCTCATCATCTCCATTTTTGTACTTCCCTGGCTTCCTTCAAGTTGTTGCTAAGATCCTATCTTCTAAAGGAAGCCTTTTCCAAGTCCTCTGAATTCTAATTCCATCCTTCTGTTAGTTATCTCCTATTTATCCTATACATGGCTTGCTAGTACGGACTTGTTTGTGTCTTATTTCCCTCGTTAGATTGCAAGTTCATTAAGGGCAAAGATTGTCTTTGACCAATTTTTTTTTCCTTTTTGGAGGGGGGAGGGCAGGGCAATTGGGGTTAAGTGACTTGCCCAAGGTCATACAACTAGTAAGTGTTAAGTGTCTGAGGTCACATTTGAACTCAGGTCCTCCTGACTCCAGGGCCAGTGGTTTATTCACTGCACCACCTAGCTGCCCCTCTTTGACCATACTTCTTTTTTTTACGAAAGCAATGTTTATTTTTTCTTTTTTTTAAATTTTTTTTTATTGATTTGTTTGTTTACTTCTAGCTTACAAGATTCAGCTCCACGATCCCTTGAGTTTCACATTTTCTTCCCTCCGTCCTCTCCCCACTGCCCCTTCCCACCAAGGCAGCATGCAATCAAGTATAGGATCTGCAAATACTTTCACATTAGAAATTAGTCTGGTTGTAAAGAAGGGTTGTAAATCAATGGAATGAACAATGGAAAAGAGGAAACAAAACCAAACATGAAAAAGAAAGAGAGCAGGTAGTTTGCTTCAGTCTTCATTTAAACTCTGTTCTTTCTAGATCTTTCTCTGAATGTAGACATCTCTTTCCATCATGAGTCTTTTGGACTTGTCTTATAACCTTATGTTGCTGAGAAGAATCTAGTTTATCAAAGTTGTTTGTCACACATACATTGTGTCTGTAATTGTGTACAAATTTCTCCTGGTTCTCCTCTTCTCACTTAGCATCAGTTCGTATAAGCCTCTCCAGGTAAATATGAAGTCCATCTGCTCCTCATTTCTTATAGCACAATAGTATTCCATTACATTCATATACCACAACTTGTTTAGCCATTCCCCAATTGATGGGCATTCCCTTAATTTCAAGTTTTTTGCCATCACAAAAAGAGCTGCAATAAATATTTTTGTACATACAGGTCTTCCTCCCACTTCTATGATCTCTTTGGGATATAACCCCAGAAATGGTATCGCTGGGTCAAAAGGCATGCAATTATTTATAGCCCTTTGGGCATAGTTCCAGATTGCTCTCCAGAATGGTTGAATCAGTTCACAACTCCACCAACAATGCATTAGTGTTCCAATTTTTCCATGTCCTCTCCAGCATTTGTCATTTTACTGTTTTGTCATCTTAGCCAATCTGACTGGTGAGATGTGGTACCTCAGAGATGTTTTGATCTGCATTTCTCTAATCAATAGTGATTTAGAGCATTTTTTCATGTGCTTATAGATATCTTTGATTTCTACCTCTGAAAATTGCCTGTTTGTATCCTTTGACCATTTATCAATTGGAGAATGATTTGTATTCTTATAGATTTGACTCAATTCCCCAGCTCCAATGATCATCTGTCCTGTGATGAGATAGCTGCAAATTGCCCTTGGGGTAGATGAGTCCACTGGCTGGGGCTCCTTCTCACTCTACTGTAGTCTGCTCTCAAATCCACACTGGTGCAGCCCCTGTGTGGTCCATATTCTTCCTGCCCAGACTGACATAGGCACTTTCCTGGGCTGGGAATCTACCACACTCTATCTCCCAATGGGTTCTGTCACTCTAAAATCCATCCAAATTTACTTTTTAAAGTTTAGCAACAGAATTCTTGGAGGAGCTTGGAAAAGTTACTGCTTCCTTTCCACCATCTTGGTCTGCCCCCCTTGACCATTCTTTATATCCCTAATACCTAGCACAGTGCCTGGCACACATTAAATGCTTAATAAAAGTCCTTGATTGACCAGTATTTTTTCCCAAAGCCTACTTATTATGTGATCCTGAGTCATTTAGCACCTCTGAGCCTCAGTTTCATCATTTATAAAATGGGGCTACTACATGATCTAAGTACTTCACAGGGCTGTTCTTAGAGAAGTGTTTTAGAAACCTGAATGCATGACAATTATCTTTCTTTTTCAAATCATAGACTTCACAGATAACCCTTCTCTGATCCTCTGTAGTCATCCTCAATAGTTAAATGAATAGCTAAAAAATATGACAGAAGAGAGAAGCACCCAGAAAGCCCTTCCAAAGGACTCAGGATTCAAAATGAGATGGTTTTGGGGATATGGCTGATGGAAGAAATTGTTTTGCTTACTTACGAATGTTTCTTGTAAAGATTTTGTTTTTTCTTTCCACCCCCCCCCCAACAGTTGTCAGAGGAAGAGAACACTGATTTTTGTTCATTGAAAAAAATAACATTCATCAAATGCAAAAAAGATGTGAAATAGATAACATTTGTTTTCAGAACCCCCTAACTTTCCCATTCTGTAACCATTTTACACAGAATAATCCCCACTCAGGCTCTGAACCCTTAAGTTTTCTCCTTCCTTATCCCTAAAACCTGCTTTCAGGCAAGGATATGAAAATTATTTATACTAAGCAAATACTTTTTGAGAGGTCTACCATGTGATTGACCCTGTAGTAGGGTTGTTGAGAATAAAGGTCACTTTGCTCCAGGAGTTATGTCTGGTAACAGCATAAACTGTTAGCCCTCCCAGGGATATTTGCATTTAAATAGGAATCAGAGCCTTAAACTAAAGAATTGAAGCTCTGCTGGACTATAAATTTTTCCAGGTCAGAGACAACATCATTAATCTTTTTTGTCTTCATCACCAGCACCTAACACAGTATCTACACATAGTAGGCACAGAATGAGTATTGAATGAATTAAGGAACAATGGAAAAGCAGTCATTCTAATTGGAAATATGAGGTAAATTGTGGGAGGACAAAGGAAGTTGGCCTTCCCAGCCCTCTAGAAATCACTCCAAGCAAGGCATTCACTGTTTCATCTAAGCACAAAACTGACCCTGGAGAAGTCAACTCTTCTCTTCACATTCATGCATTCTCCAATACAGAGGAAAAGACTGAGCAGAATAATAAAACCTAATTCCATGGGGCGTCCTAATAAGGTTGGTATATAGAGATGTCATGGAAGAAATGATGAAACAGATTAAGAAAGATGAAAGGAAGTTTAAGAGGGATAATAAAAAATAAGAATTGAGAATAATTTTTAAGAGAAACAAAAGAAATAGTATTTAAAAGGAAAACTAGTCCAAATTTTACTTCAGATAAGTCCTAATTTCATTTGTAGTGCTTTGGATAGTGTGCTAACTTGGAGTCAGGAAGATCCAAGTTCAAATCTGACCTCAGACACTTGATAGCTGTGTCACCCTGGGTAAGTCACTTAACCCCTCTATATCTCAGTTTCCTCATCCCTAATAAGGATAATAATAGCATTTACCTCACAGGGCTATTATGAGGGCCAAATGAGATAACAAATAAGATACTTTACATGAATGCCAGTTATTGTTACTATTATTATTACTCTTAGCTGGCATTCAATGAAGTACCTTGCACATACTAATAATAACAAGTCTAATAATGGGTAACATTTATAAACTACTCTAAGGTTTACAAAGCACTTTATAAACATTAGCTCCTTTGATCCTCACAACAACCCTGGGAGAGAGGTGCTGTTATTATCCCAGTTTTGTAGTAGAAGAAATTGAGAAAGATGGAGATTGAGTAGCTCACTCAGAGTCATACAACCAGTAAGTGTGTGAGGCTGTATTGGAACTCAGACCTTTCTGGCTTGTTATGGGAATCTGAAGATCTTCCCTGCCCCTAGGCCCTGTGCTAAAGTGTCTACGTGACTGAGGACCCTTGGATATTTGAAAGTATACTCTGTTCCCTAATAGGCTGAATGTGGTCATGTGGAGCCTGTGGCGCCAGGCTTGT
>CM053582.1:344665509-344723912 GCA_028627135.1 Pseudochirops cupreus | reverse complement strand
TTTTTCTGTTTGTTTGTAACTTCTGTTTGTATTCTCTGAAGTTCAGGGCGCTGACTTTTTCCCCTGAACTAGGTAAATGGTATTTGATTAATTAAAGTAAGATTGTTAACCCATTTTGAGTTGCTTTCCTTTAGAAAAGCAGATCTAAGAACCTGTGCTAGTAGCCGCCCTGGGTGTGCTGGGGTGCTTGCTGTTACATGGCTCCATGTTTAGTTCTCTGTCTACTATGCCACCTCATGGCCTCATTTGATAAATGCTTATTCGATTTTTAATTCAAGCTAATAAGCCATAGATAGTGCTACTGGACCTTTGGAAGAATTTCTTCTGATTACAACTCACAGCACTTAACATTAACTTATCAAAAACTTACCATTAACAAGTTATTTATTCAGTACTGTGATCAAGGTACTAAGGTTATAAATTTAAATGTCCTGTCCTCAAAGAACTTACAATCTAGTTGGATCACTTCACAGACAAGATTCCATAACCAGAGGCAATTATAGAGGAAGCTACAGGAAAAGTTAGCTGCAAGACATACTCTGTATTTTTAATTACAACAATGTCTTTCCTGTTGCAAAGGTTAGTGGCCAGGATGGGAACAATAAGGCTATAAGCAGGCTCTTATTGTCAGGAAGAGTTCATGACCTTCCTGGTAAGCTGCCATTACAAGGTTTTTCGAATTCATGGTACTATCTAGGGTCAAGAATGTGAGGCCAACTCATTCAGAAAAGAAAGCAATTATGAATGAAGTTCAGGTTAATAGGCTGGTGTTGGAAACAGATCAGAATATAGTAGAAAGCAAAAATAGAAGCAGAAAATTAAAACATCCTATTGTTCTCAATAATAGTAATATGGCTTACATTTATATAGCAATTTACAGAATAGACGGTAGGTCAGTGTCAATTTAACATGCTAAAAGTCAGGAATACCAGAAATAATGGTCAAGTTTGCTAAACCAAGGTCAGCAGCATCAGAAATCAGAGTCAGGAAGGATAGAAGAAGTGCCTCAATTCGTAATTATAGGCTGAAATGAGGTCAAGGCAGGAAGGCATAACACCAGGGGAGATGAGAGTGCCTAAAGGCTTTAAATATCTGACTGTACCTGGCAGATATAGCCTTCTCCACCTGATCTAGGCTAACAGGTTGAATTCTGAGTGTCAAGGTGACCTATTCCCTGTAGCGTGCTAACATTCTCCATATTAGAGAGTGAACTCCTTGACAAATGCTGTCTTGTTGCATTTTTGGTAGATACTATTTTTTTTAATAGGGAGAGGACTGGACCTATAATTTCATCCAGGAACCACTTATTTAAAAACTCCCTGATACAGATAGACTACTCAACTATAACTTGATTTTAAATGATTTTCCCACAGTCACAAAACTAGTATGCATTAGAGGCACATTAACCCAGGTCTTCCAAACTGCAAGACTAGCCATCTACTTTGATCTACTGTCTCCCTTCCTTCTACATTCTGCTGGCAGAATGGGCAGATAAGAACAATTTGTTCCAAGGACCAAGAAGGAGTCCATGGAGCACTTAGACCTTGGTAAAACACTGAAGACTCCAAGGTCATCCACGGTACCCCAGGTCATTGGCAGTTGTCCTGACTTTTGTCTTACCACTGGACTTCAATGACTCTGGAAGAGAGAGAGTGAATCTGATGACTTTGTGCAACTCTGCCTCACTTAAACCCAATTCACTAGAAAATAAAGATATCATTCCATGATGCCGTTGGTCTTCTTCAAAAATGAAGGACAAACAACCACAGAGTGCTTAATTAAAATTTGCTAAATTAAATTGTAATCTACCATCAATTAAGAAAATACAGGTATTTTAGGAATCTTAGGCATTCTAATGTATATGTACATCCTTTAAATGCAGTTTAAATGTAAGGCAGGAAATCTACAGATATGCACAGACACTTTAGTGCCAACTAATTAGCTAAATTTGGCATGAATGGTAGACTATACTTCTAATGCTGATTGACAGTTTAGGAATTAGGAAAACTGAACCCTATGCTATGAATTTGAATGAGCTATAGTAATTGACACATGGCCAGTTGCTTGCTGTCATGCTTTCCCACTGCCCACAAAGAGTGGTCACCAGCTGTGAGAACAGCAGTGGCCCTTACTCTTCTGCCTAAAAATGAGTCATTAGACTAGCTTATGATCAGCCCCCAGCCCTCCCTCTTATTTCTGCTCATTCACACACACACACATACACGCACACACACATACACGCACACACACACACACACACACACACACACAATGAAGAGAAAAAAATCCATAACCTTGTCAGATTCTCCTCTGTTCCCCACTTTTTTTTAAAGTTAGGTCTTCCAATCTCATACACCCTGGAAGTTCAGGGGTCACACAAGGACCTAACTCTAGTGCTGATTAGCACAAAAGTTTTAATTTGCTCCATTTTCCCTGCTTGGGTGCTTTCATCCTTCTTTAGGCGACCTGATAGCCCTCAACTCTCAGTAGCTCACCATAGTTTTGCTGGATGTAATGAATGTCTGATAGGCTTTACTAGCATCTCTGTTATGAGAGCTTCCTGAGCCCTTTTCAGGGCTACTCATGCACCTTTTGGTATTTACCTGGTACCTGTGGCTCCAAGAAGCTACAGCACATGTAGCAGCCATACTCTAGTAAACTATCTCAGTAGACAGGCTAAACCAGGATAAGGGTAACTGATAGGCCTCAGACCCATCGGTGAGTGAGGGGGATGTCCAACCTGAGCACATGAAGATCTTCCCTGGAGGAATGGCAGTTCTAATAGCCACAAAAGCATCTAAAGCAGATACTGTGGAGCACTTAGAGCTTGTTGGGACATCAAAAACACCAAGGTCATCTACTACATCATCAGTTATTTTGACTTTTGTCTTGCCATTGGACTTTGATGACTCTGGAAGACAGAGTGAGTGAGACTAGTGACTTTGCATACAGAAGAACAATGAGGAGAGAGAGAGGAGTCACAGAACTTGAACTCAGGAAGACCTAAGTTCAAATTCCACATCAGACATTTATTAGCTGTATGACCTTGGGCAAGTCACTTAATTTGCTTGTTTCACAATTTCCTCATTTGGAAAAGGGAAGGCTATATATTTCATTGCCTTTAAGATCCCTTCCATCTCCAAATCTATTAAATCTATTTTTAAAATGTACTTCACAGGATAAGAGCCCAAAGGAGCAAAGAAGTGTTCCCTATTGCCAGAATCCATTAATGGTACAATAAATTAGGCGATATGCCAGAGAAAACATTCCTGAGAAAGACAATCAATTTCAGTTCAAAGACTTTCAATACTTTATTTATTCTTCTGTATAATTATACCATGGAGGCTGTATAACATATTGAAGAGAGTACTAACCTTGGAGTCAAAAATTTCAGTTCAAATCATGGCTCTTCCACCATACACACACACACACACACACACACACACACACACACACACACACACACACACACACATCTTTTGTCACTCAGGACTTTTGTCACCTCTTAAAATCTTATCCTCACACAAAAGGGTCGGATGATCAGATCAGGTGTTCTTAATCTGGGTGCCCTGGGATCCTACAGGTCCTTGGATATATTTCAAGAATGTATTTCCCATCCATGAATTTGAATTGGAAAAAATAGATCTTTATTTCAATATAAATGGTTTCCTTTATAATCTGGTGTGTTTTATGCATTTAAAATCATTTTTCTGAGAAGGGGTCCATAGGCTTCACCAGATTGTCAAAGGAGTGAGGACTTGTAGCTCAGCTGGTCCCTCCCTGGCTCTGACATTTGTGATTTTGTTTCTAAGTGTACCTGTACACCCATCATTTAAGTGAGAATCAAATAGACACTCAGTATTAGATACTATAAAAAGCAAAAGAGACATGAGATTATTGAATTAACATCATTTATACAATGTCACGGACTCACTTAAAAATTGATTAAATTTAATTTGTTTTTAAGTGATAATTGTAATAAACTCATATACTAGCCCTAGAGACCCTCCTTAGCTATAAGATTATTTTGCTAGGTGGTCTTTGAAAGCCAAAGCCAATCTGAGAAGGGTCTCAGTCTTAGACACTCTGAAGATACACAATTAGAGCTACAAGAATACTCATTCCACGTCAAGTGCAATTTTAGGTATAAACGCTTTTGTGGCAAGAATAGGAACAGCCAATGTTTGAATCCAGACTGCAACCATTTAATTTTTCCAAATGTGATAAAAAGCCATATTTCCTCTTTTCTGTGAACCAGGAGGAAATGTTGCCAAAAGTGAGACTATGTAGTTGAGGAGAAATTAATCAATTAACTAGGATGCTTCCTGTAATATTTTAATACCAACAATAACAATAAAGTATGTTACAGGGCTGGAATCAAATGCTTGTTATAGACTTCTACATCCCAGGCAATCAACAGTACCTGCTCAGGGGCAGACCATTATAGCTCTCCTCCTCAGTGCTGGATTGGACATGGGCGCATAAAGCACTCTTAAAGGAATAAAGCAATTTAGTCACACCTTGCATTGACCCCTGCTGGGGGACCTTGTTGGGGACCTATACATTTCTGACAGAGCTGCTAAGTATAGGAAGCTCTGTTGGTCTACAGGCAACAGTAAATATATTTATTCAACACTTTTGAGATAGGAAAGCAAAACATGAGTGATGTAGACAGTGCCAATGGCAGGAATTCGATACAAAAGCAACACAGAGAATTAGCGGGGGTTTTTTAATGTGGAAATTTTAAGAACATATAAATTATAATAGTGTATATAGAGGAGTTTTATTGTCTATCTTTTTTACTATTCCTTTTGAAGTGAGTTAATGAGCAAGGAAGAAAGCAGCTATAATAGACTGGAACCAGGGCAGAATATTAATGCTATACATAAGCATTGAACACTTTAATGGCTTCTAAATACCAACAAATTGAAGGCAATAAAAAAGTATTTAATCTTTATTCCTACATATAGCAAAGAGTTTCAAAATAGATTAATAAAAAAGTAACAATTGACCTTCAACAGGATAAAAAGTTTATCAAAATATTATTTTCCATATCATGATCCCCAAACCAGATATGGATTTGAGAAATTTTATTTTCTCTAAAATACCCCAAAGTAGTCAACATTAGACACATGAAACTGGTCATACAGGATAATAGATTTGGAGCTAGAAGAGGGCCTATTAGTCAAATAGTCCAACCCTATCATTTTACAGATTGTCATCAGTAGGACGATGTCTTGACTTGCAAATAAATTGGATTTAAGTGAGGCAGGGCAAGCTCCCAAATGGAGAAATGAGTATCTGAGGCTAGATTTGAAGTCAGGTCTTCCTGACTTCAAATCTACCCACCATGCCACGCCAGCTGACTCTATTATATCTTATCCAGGCCCTTTGCGAATACCAGGGGTGGGAAACCTGAGACCTCAAGGCCACATATGGCCCACCAGGTCCTCAAGTGCAGGCCTTCGACTGAATCCAAACTTCACAGAACAAATGCCCTTAATAAAAGGATTTGTTCTATAAAACTTGGACTTGGTCAAAAGGCCGCATCCAAGGACATATAAGGCCACATGTGACCTTGAGGCTGCAGGTTCCCTACCCTGGGCCAATACCATAATAATAGTTGGCAATTGTATAGTGTTTATAACTTTGCAAAGCACTTTCCCCACATTAATCCATTTCATTCTCAGGACAATCTGGGAGGGAGCTACTCTGGATATTATTAGCCTCATTTTACAGAGAATGAAACTGAGACTCGTAGAGGATAAGTGACTTGTCTATGCTCACACAGCTTATGGGTATCAGAGATTGTGGGTATCAGGGATTTGAACCAAAGATTTCCTTTCTGAGTCCAGCACTCTATCCACTAAACGACACTACTGGGATTTGGTCAGGAAAAAAAAAGAAAAGGTTTCACAGCCTCCAAAAGCTTGAAAATCATGGTTATACAGAGATCTTGTGATTCACTATATATCCCAACAAAGCCTGAGACAGAAGAGAATCTCCACATATAATAAAATACACTCAGCAGCACTTTTTGTGGTAGCAAACAACTAGAAACAAAGAAGGCACACATATTTCAGCAATGGCTAAACAGACTATGATATATTAATAAAATGGGACATTACTGTGCATAAGAAAAGACAAATATGAAAAATTCAGAGAAACACACAAAAAGTTTACGAAATGATACTGAGTGAGTAAGCAGAACTAGAAAAACAAAATACTCAATGACTATAGAATTATAACCAAAAAGAAAATAAAATGAAACTGAAGGCTGTACAATTATAATGACCTATCTCAGCCCCTAAGGAAAAGATGAGGAAATATACTTCACTCCTTTCTTAATAGAGGTGAGGGTTGCTGGAGTCTATGGATGTAGAATATTATAGTGTCCTTATGTCAACTGGTTTTACTGAAATATTTTTCCTCCTTTATTTATAAGGAAAGGCTCATTAGTAACAAAGGAAGAAGAATATACATTGAAATGACTGTGATGTTGGTACATAATGCATAAGAAAGGAAAAAAGAAAGAAAGAAGGAAAGAGAGAGAAAAAGGAAGAAGGGAAGAAAGGAAGGAAGGAAGGAAGGTAGGAAGAGAGAAAGAAAAAAAGAAAGAAAAAAAAGAAAGAAAGAATCACTGATCAAAAGGAAACCATTGGTTTCTTCTATTCTATATAATCAACCTAATTTCAAATGCTAATCTTTGAATTATATTGACCATCTCTCTCCAGTATTATAAAGAAGCCAATTATGTTAAACAATATTGCCTGGAGCTATCTTTAGCAATCAGAGACATCAATGCAGTGGATCTGGAATTTTAAGTACCAAAATTTTTATGGAAAATACATACTTCTCAATGATCCAGTTTTTGTTAGGCATTTTTTAAAAATTATATACAACAATTAACATTTTCATTCTGCCACTAACTTGTCATTCTTCAACAGACAGTCATTGATATATTCAGCAGTACAAAGTCTAAATACCAAATATAAACCAAAATTGTTCTTCAAGGAAAAATAAAAAGGAACTTACCATCTCTAACTGTGGGGAATAATTTTACCTACTACTACCTTTAATACAGCTATCAATCAGATGAGTTAAATATTCACCCCTTCCATTTCTGTCCCTTCTCAAGAAACTACATATTCATCTAACAGAAATAATAAGTTGTCCTTTGAACCAAAAAGATGAGCCCTTATGGTACAATCCCTCAATCAAAATGGAGGTACCAAATGGAAAACTGTCCCCCCAGGCAAAAATGGGATATAGTTCAAGAGATATGGAGAGAAAGCAATTAACATTATCAAAAAAAAAAAACAAGAAGAAATTGAAATACATCAGGAAAATAACCTCTAAACAAATGAATATCAGCAAGACATATTTCATTGAAATGATGAGCTGGTTGATTCAGATATGCAGAAGTCACCATGGGCCACTTAGCTTAAAAAGAAGAGAGAGAAATTTACTACTCTGGTTAGGGCAGAGATATTGGGGTGAAATAGATTTTTTTTCTGCCTGATCCTTCAAATCAATGTGAAAAATTGAGTGATACATTGTACATGTTAGCAGGGCCATAAGAATAAAAAGCTGACTCTGAACATTCTCCATCTTTTGCCTTCTCAACATTTATCGTTATACTATAACAAGAACAGTAATCATGAAAATACGACACAAGGTAGCACTCATTTAGTGTTGGCTATGTGCAGAGTCCAGCGCTAGGGAAAATGAAACAAAGATTAAATTAGACGTGATGCCTGCCTTTGAGGAACTTACGCTCTAATAGAAGGTGACGACACCAACATAAATAGTTACAATACAGGATGCTACATGAACAAATGCCTTAGAACACTATTATACAATATGATCTCTGAGGGGCAAAGTCATCACCGACTGGGAAAGAAAGGATGGAGTCCTGAATAGCACCATAAATGGTCAAGCAAATAAATAGAATTGCTTGACGTAGCTTTTCATCTAGCTCAGCGGTTCTCAACCTGTGGGTCACGACCCCACTGGGGGTCGAACCACCCTTTCACAGGGGTCACCTAAGACTATCAGAAAACACCTATTTCCAGTGGTCTTAGGCACAGAGACACGGCTCCTCTGTCCATCTCCAGGCAGGTCCGCCCACATACGAGAATTAAAGGGTCACGGCATTAGGAAGGTTGAGAACCACTAATCTAGCGGTGCTCCTGAGAAGAGATTGCCAACCAGGCTTGACTTATTCCTACAAATTCTCATGATGCCAAGAGCAGGCAAGTAACCTGATACAGTGGAGCCAGTACTGGCTCTGGTGCCAGAGATCTGGGTTAAAATCCTTTCTCTAATGCTTCCTCCTTTTGTGACCTTGATTCAAGCCAATTAACCTGCCTGGAGCTCAGTTTCCCAAATAAGAAGGGACAGACTAAATTTCTTCTGAGATGCCTTCCAATGCTAGAACTACAATAAACTCAACTTTTATGGGGGCATTAGACAACTGATTAAAAAATGATAAAATGTACAAATCATGTCACAGGCTACTAAGGCACATACTGAACTCCTTAGAGATCCTATCCTTAGCCAAGGACAAAATTAAGCTAATGAGAGGTGGTGGAGGCATGGCAGTGGCTGCAGCTGCTGCCATGCAGCTGCTTCAGAGCTCCCGGCCTGCAGATTGTAGGGAGACCAAGCAACCATTCAGAGGGTAATCACTCTTGCTTTAACCAGCTTGGATCTATACAGTGGTCTTGGGTGGTGGTCCTGGGGTGTGTGGCCAGTGTGCCAGAGCTTGTGGAGACTGTAGAGAGGGCACCCTACTAATAGCTCCAGAAGTTGCAAAAAACCCAGTAATTTGGACAAAGCTCTCTCCATTCTGGAAACAGAGTTCTACAGAAGAGCTCAAAAGCCAAGTAATTGGCTGGCAAAATGAAGAAGCAGAGGAAGCACAGACAGACCATTGAATGATTTTGGGGGGACAAAAAGGATCAAAGCATAGAACAGGAGGAAGACAATGAAGTCAGAACTCCTGCAAAAAAGCTTGCAAGAAAAATATGAATTGGTTACAGGCCATGGAGGAGCTCAGGAAGGATTTTGAAAATCAAGTAAGAGAAGTGGAGGAAAAAATGGGAACAGAAATGAGAATGATGCAAGAAAATTACAAAAAATGAGTCAACAGCCTGCTAACAGAGACCCAAAAAAATACTGATGAAAATAACACCTTAAAAAATAGACTAATTCAAATGGCAAAAGAGGCCCAAAAAGCCAATGAGGAGAATGCCTTAAAAAGCCAAATTTGTCAGATGGAAAAGGAATTTGAAAAACTCACTGAAGAGAATAATTTCTTCAAAATTAGATTGGAGCAAATGGAAGCTAATGACTTTATGAGAAATCAAAATACTATAAAACAGATCCAAACAAATGAAAAAATAGAAGGCAATGTGAAATATCTTATTGGAAAAACCACTGACCTGGAAAATAGATCCAGGAGAGATAATTTAAAAATTATTGTACTACCTGGAAGCCATGATCAAAAAAAGAACTTAGAAAGCATCCTTCAAGAAATTCTCAAGGAAGACTGCCCAGATATTTTAGAACCAGAGGGCAAAGTAGAACTGGAAAGAATTCACCAATCTCCTCTTGAAAAAGATCCCCAAAAGAAAACTAGGAATATTATAGACAAATTCCAGAGTTCCCAGGTCAAGGAGAAAATACTGCAAGCACTCAGGATAAAACAATTTGAGTATTGTGGAAACACAATCAGGATAACACAAGACCTAGCAGCCTCTACATTAATGGATTTAAGGGATTGGAATATGATATTCTGGAGGTCAGAGGAGCTAGGACTATAACCAAGAATCACCTACCCAGCAAAACTGAGTATAATATTTCAGGGGAAAATATGGTAATTCAATGAAATAGAAGATTTTCAAGCATTCTTGATGAAAAAACCAGAGCTGAACAGAAAATTTGACTATCAAATACAAGAAGCAAGAGAAGGTAAACAGGAAAAGGAAATCAAAGGGAACTTATTAAAGTTGAACTATTTATATTCCTACATGGAAAAATGATAATTGTAACTCTTAAGACTTTTCTCAGTATGAGGATAGTTGAAGGGAATATATATGTATACATACATAAATATGTTAGGGGTGCTCGAGACCCCAAAGTACCAACATGCTGGGTCCTGCCGAATGAATTCAACTCAAGTCTTCTCTCAGCCAAAGAAAAGCAAAGTTTATTAAAATGTTGCCATATTGGGTAGATTCTTAAGGAGCCATAGTATCTGTGATGCTTGCATTGGGCAAGTGGACCAGAATCATCTGACACAGAGTAAGTCTGTGCTAGGTCATTCTATGATACTCTCACACACATGGAGGCAAGATGGGGTCTTATATACAGAAAGGTTGTGGGAGGAATCTAGGGGGTGGTGTAGAGGAGGAGTTTGGGGAATGTCTTCAAGAGGAGTTAATGAGGTCAGACTAGTAAATGAGTGAAGTTGCTGGAGACTACAGACAATGGTGGGCTAGGCCAGTTTAAAAGTAACAAAATCAACTGTAACAGTTGATTTGGATATAGAAATTTTGATAGGCTCAAGTGTGGGAAGCAGATGGCCAATGGAGGGCTAGGCTAGTAAGAGTAAGAGATTTGGGCCTAGCTATAATGAAAGGCTTATGGTAGCAGTTCTCAACCTATGGGTCGCGACCAAATGACCCTTTCACAGGAGTCATCTAAGACCATAGGAAAACACATATTTCTGATGGTCTTAGGCACCAAGACACTGCTCCTCTATCTGTCTCCAGGTGGGTCTGCCCACACACAGATACACCCAGATATGCCCACATACAAGTATTAAAGGGTCGGCATTAGGAAGGTTGAGAACCACTGGCTTATGGCCTCAAGCAAATGCCTCATCAATTGGGAAGATTCAATCAGAGTTCGAGGAGGTTCTCTGAGCCTGTACCTGTATCAGATGTATGTGTATATAAATATATATGTGAGTGTGGGTATATGTATGTACAAGTATACATAGAGGGCACAGGATGAGTTGAATATGAAGGGATGATATCTTAAAAAATAAAATTAAGAGGTGAGAGAGAAATTTATTGGGAGAAGGAGAAAGGGAAAGATAGATCAGGGTAAATTATCTCATATAAAAGAGACAAGAGAAGACTGTCACAATGGAGGGGAAGAGCAGGAAGGTAAAAGGTAATGGGCCAACTTTACTCATTGAATTTGGCTTAAAAAGGGAATAACATACACCCTCAATTGGGTATCTTACCTACAGGAAAATAGGGGGAAAGGGGATAAGAGGGGGATGATAGAAGGGAGGGAAGAATTGGGGAGAGGGTAGTTAGAAGTAAACACTTTTGAAAGGGGATAGGGTCAAAGGAGAAAATAGAATAATTGGGAGGTGGGATAGGATGTAGGGAAATATAGTTAGTCTTTCACAATATAACTACTATGGAAATGTTTTGTGTAACTACGCATGTACAACCTATATTGAATTGCTTATCTTCCCAGTGGGGGTGGGTGAGGAAGAAAGGAAAAAATCTGGAAATCAAAGTTTTAAAAACAAATATTTTTTTAAAAATTGTTTTTTACAGGCAACTGAGAAATAAGATATACAGGCACTGTGGTGTAGAAATACGTCTTGCCCTACTAGAAAGTTAGGGGGAGAATGGAGGAGAATATAAGAGACAACAGATAGGGGGAAGGGGAAGCAGGCTTGCTATTTTGGGGTGGGTGATAGGGGAAAGACAGGGAGAAAAATTTGTAACTCAAAATCTGGTGGAAATGAATGTTGAAAATTAAAAATAAATAAATAAATTGGAAAAAAAAATTAAGCCAATGATCATGTAGCAAGTAATTCTTGATTAAATGAGAGAAGGTCAGCATCAAAGCATGCTTTCCAAATGGGCAAACTGCTATGGGGCAACCCTATCCTCATACCACCTTCTCAGCTGAGGAGAGATTGCTTAATCTAAAGAGAAAATGGAGACTCTTCACCCGGAGCTCCCTCTTCTCCCTTCCTTCTCTTCTTACAATGCCTCACTATTTTTTCCATTACTCCCATCTCTTATAGAAACATGGCCCTTCTTTTCAAGCCCAATCTCTCTATTTGTATGTCCCAGACCATTCCCTCCCTTCTTCTCTAGTCCCCACTTTCATTCCCCCATCCTTCTCTATCACCTTCAGTCTTTATAGCTCCTTTCTCACTGTTCTCAAATATGCCCATCTCCCCCATCATTAAAAAAAATACTCATATCCTATAATACCTTCCAGCTTTCATCCTATATATATATCCCCCTCCCTTTCAAAGTCTCTCCTATCACTCTTTTTGAACCCCCTGCAATGTATCTCTGAATGTCCCAACTCAACTAAAATTGCTCCCTTCATAGTCACTAATGATTTCTTAATTGCAAAATCTAACAGCCTTTTCTCAATCTACATCCTCCTTGACCTTGCTGCAGCATTTTGCCCTGGTGATAAACCTTTCTTTCTGGATATTCTGTCTTCTCTGGGTCTTTGTGACATTCTTATCTCCTGCTTTTCTCTAGTTTCTCCAACAGCTCCTTAATCTCCTTGGCTGAATCATCACCCATGTGACACCCACACCCTGGACATGTATACCAAGGCTCTTTCTGGGGACCTCTTTTCTTTTGTCTCTACTCTCTCACTGGTGATCTCATCAGTTCCCAGGCATTTAATTTATCATTTCTATGCAAATGACTCCTAAATCTATATATTAAGCCTTAATCTCCTGAGCTCCAGTCTGGAATGCTAATGTTCTATTGGACGTGTTAAACCAGATACCTTGTACTCATCTCAAACTCAGCATGTGCAAAACAGAACTCATTATCTTTCCCCTCACAGCCACCCCTTTCCCAAAACAATTTCCTATTATTGTTGTACATACCATCATCCTTTATGTCACCTACATTGGCAATCTCCATATCAGCCTCAGCTCCTCACTTTCAACCTACATTTCCAATCAGCTGCCAAATCTTGTCATTTCTATCCCCCCCAATATGTCTCATGTATCTCCATCTCTCCACTCACAGAGCAACCACCTTGGTTCAGGCCTCACCTCTCACCTGGACTATCATCATTGCCTCAAATCTCTCCCTCCTCCGTCATTCTCACCACCATCAAAATAATTTTCCTAAAGAGCAAGTCACTTCATATTCAATCAACTTCAATTACTCCCAACTATCTTCAAGAACAAATCAAAAATCCTTTGTTTGGTATTTCAAGCACTTTCTAACCTTGTCCCTTCTTACTATTTCTGCCTTCTTACACATTATTTCCCTTCACACCCCGTATGGTGCAATCATGTTTTCCTACCTGTTGTTTCTCACAGAGAACACGCTATCTCCCATCTCCATGCTCTTTGCTAGGTGTCCTTCATTTCTGGAAGGTGTGGTGTGGTACAATAGACACCACCTCATACATTGTCACTTATGTTCACTATCCAGGCAACCCTGGGCAAGTATCTTAACTCTTCTAGGCCTCAGTTTCCTCATCTTTAAAAAGAAGGGTTTGTATTAGATGACCTGGAAGAGCCTTCCAGCTCTTGAGTTATTATCCTATAGTCCCTCTGCCCTGCCATCTCCTAGAATCACAGGAGACTTCAAGGCTCAGCTCAAGGGCTACCTTCTGCTAGAGGCCTTTCCTGGTCTCTACCCTAACCCATTGCTCCACCAGAGGCTAGTGCTTTCCCCTCCAAAGTTTTCTTGAATTTTATTTTTATAAGTCTTGTATTTTGTTGTTCAGTCATTTTAGTTGTATCCAACTATTCAAGACCCAATTTGGGGTTTTCTTGGCAAAGATACGAGAGTGGTTTGACATTTCTTCTCCTGCTCATTTTTACAGATAAGGAACAGAGGCAAACAGGGTTAAATGACTTATTCAAGGTCACACAGCTAATAAGTGGCTGAGGCTGGATTTGAGTTCAGGTATTTCTGATTCCAGGCCTGGCATTCTATTAACTGTGCACCTATCTGCCTCTATATGTCTTGTGTATAACTGTAAACTTATATGTGTATTTACAGCTACAAATAATAGATAATCACATATATATTACACTGTTTGGCAGCTAAAGTGGCACAGTGGATAGAGTAATGGACTTGGAATTGGAAGACCCATTTTCGTAAGTTCAAATCCAACCTCAGATACTTACTAGCTGAGTAACCCTAGGCAAGTCACTTAACCCTGTTTGCCTCTGTTCTTCATTTGTAAAAATGAGCTGGAAAAGGAAATGACAAAGCACTCTAGGATCTTTGCCAAGAAAACCCCAAAAGGGGATCACAAAAAGTCAGAGACAACTGAAATGACTGAATGACATGCTGTTGATTCATGTTAAGCATGTAGTCTCCTAAATAACACATCTTTTTCAGATGGATTGCTATCTAGCCAAATCTAGGTCTATGAGGTCGATCATTTAAAACCAGGTGCAACACTTTACACCTGTTTCAATGTTTTAGCACAAATCTGGTGGCACAGTCGTGTAGCACCAATGCGATATTCACAGCACTGACTGTGATTTTAAATATGCCAACATAGTTCTCAATTGCAAAATATAACAGCTTCTCCACATAGAAGACTGAATCAAAATATTTTTTCAGACTCTAGAAAACCAAATCCCAACACCAGGAAACTGAATTCATCATAGCAGCATAGAAGTTAACATACCATAACACAGCAGGGAGCCACAGCATCCTTTAGCCTTCCCACAAACCAACATTTACTCACAAGCCTGTCTCCTTGGATGCATCCTCTCCTCCCTCTAGTCTAGCTACTCTGACTCCCAGCTTCCCGTGGGCTCTGCTCCATCCTTCAGCAAACTCCTGCCACCACAGACTCCATGTGATTACATGCAGTCTATCAGGGGACAGGGAAAATCTTCAAATTACCATTGCAACTAGTTAGAGCCCTGGTCTTACAGTGAGAAAGATCTGAGTTCAAATCTAGCTTCAAACATTGACTTCTTATGTAACCTGTTCAAGTTACTTAATATTTATCTGCTTCAGTTTCCTCAGCTGTGAAATGGGTATAAAATAGCACCTATCAAAAAGGGCTGTTGTGAGGGTCCAGTGAGATAATATCTATAAAATGCATAGCACAGTGTTTGGAACATATTAGGTGCTTAATAATTTTTTTACTCCCCATCAAGAACGTTTTCTTGCTAGCTATCTACTTCCAAATTCTATAAGCATGCTACCTTTGCTTTTATCCACATTGTTAACAAACATATTAAATAGCATAGGTCTAGGAACAAATTCTCAGCCCTCCCCTCAAACTAGAAAGGCCTTGAGTTTATTGGTCCACATTTCCATTGCACCATTAATAAGTACTCTGACTCCAGTAACTTGATGTAATGGAAAGCATGGACTTAGAGTTAGGAGACATGGGCTCAAACTCCATCTTTGACACTTATCAGTTATATGACAATGGGAAACTCATTAACCTCCCTGAGCCTCAGTTTCCTCATAAATAAAATCAGGATGAAAATATCTGTAATACTATTTTATTCTATAATTTTTGTTGTTGAGTTGTTTTTGTCATGTCCAACTCTCCATGACACCATTTGGGGTTTTCTTGGCAAAGATACTGGTGTGGTTTGCCATTTCCTTCTCCAACTCATTTTACAGATGAGGAAACTGAGAGAAACAAAATTAAGTGATATGGCCAGGGTCATACACCCAGTAAGTATCTGAGGTTGAATTTGATGATTCCAAGCACAATACTCTAGCCATTGTACCACCTAGCTGCCTTTCTATAATGTGTTATTATAATATTGTAAATGAGATAGTTAAGCAAATAATTTCACAAAATTTAGACTGCCATTATACAACCAGTTCTGGATCTACCTAAATGTACTATTATCTGACTCATCTCTATCTTTTCCCCAAGAATTGCCTGAGAGATTATGTCAAATGCTTTGCTGACACCTAGAGAAATTGCACCCATGATGCTAACCTGATCTAGCCTTGATTAAAAAGAAAAAAAAGGAAGGAAATTAAGTTAGTCTGGCATTATTGTTCTTGATAAAGTCATATTGGCTTCTTGGGCATAAGAGTTGCCTATCTAGATGTTTGCTAAACATTCCTTTAATAATAATTTCTAGAATTTTGCCAGGAATAAATGTCAAACTCATCAGCCTATGGTTTGATTAAACAATCCATCATCATTTTTGACACATCTACTAATACGCCAAGTACTAAGCTGGAAGCTGGAGACACAGAGGCAAAACCTATACAGTCCCTGCCCTTAAGAAACACATACAGAACAGATATTAGGCATCTTTGGGGAAAGGAAGGCATTAGTAGCTGGGGGCAGGGTAGGGAAACCAGAAAAAGCCTCATAAAGAAAGTGGCATTTGATCTGAGTCAGCTGAGTCTAGTGATTTGAACTCATCATGGGCAGCTGGATACTCTCTTGCTATCAATCTACTTCCTTAGGGGTGTCAGCTCCTTAATACTCTTTTTGTTCTGTTCTTCTAATGTAGAGATCATTCTCCAAGGCAAAGGAAAACTGGAGAAAAATGAGAGCTAGAATGTTTTCTTCCATCATTATTTATCAGCATCTGATCCATTCTGAATAGTGATCCCACCCTTACTTGATATTCCTCTTTTGCCTAATATAAGCATTTTTTAAAATATCTTCTTTTTGTCCTTAGCTTTCTTCACCAGGCTTAGCTTATAATAAGCTTCAGTATTCCTGACACTCTTCCTTCAGGTCTGTGATATGCTTAGTATTCATCCTCCACTCCCTGCCTTTGCTTCCATCTTCTATGAAAATCTTTTGAAAATCTTAATCAATCAGTTCTACATTCATCCAACATCGACTCTTTGGAAAATTCCCTCTTTTCTTCATCAGAACTGTTTTCCTGTGTTTTCTGTATTTCTAAATTAATAGTTTCCTCATCCCGCTTGGGGTTTACTTTCCCAACAGAATCATTTTTCCCCCTGAACCCTTTGAAATCTGCCTTTTCAAAATCTAGGGCTTATGTCAGACTATGCTTGCCTTTTCTCTTGTCCTCTAATACAAACTCTAAGATGGAGCAGTCAGTTCTTCCTCAACCACGAGTCCTATCATTTCCACTTCAAAAACCAGTTTGATCCCTACTGGTGAGAATTAGACCTAATGTAGAAGTATTCTTCATTGGTTCTTCCTACTTCTGAGGGATAAAACTATTGCAGTACATATAGGCTCTGGGCTCATTCTCTCAACTCACACCCAGAATAGGACATCAAGGCTAACCACTCTTCTCAGCATTCTAGGGGTAATTGTGAGCAGAACAGGATTGTTTCTGTAATACCATAGCTCACAAGCACCCATCCAATACATCCTTCCCAATATCATCACCAAAATCAATCTAACTCATTCATTTCTACTCAGTATTAATTAACCAAGTATCAGCTGTTAGCTTTAGAAAAGGCTGAGAAAATGCAGCAAGGACAAATTTACAAAAATATCCCCTTCCAACCAAGGTACACTCTCTCCTCTACAAACTCATTAAGTCTCTGGGAGAAGGGGCTCAAAGATAAAGCGGTTGCTAACAAGTATTTCTCCCACAAAATTCACTTCTGGTAGTGACAGATAAGCTGCTCCCTTTCTTACAGGTCAGTTCACCAATAGGCTAGACCAAGCAGATTGATCCTTAGGGCTGGCTCTTCCCCAGTCTCATTTGCTATGGCTACAAGCAATTGCTGAACTCTAGTTCTTGAACCTCTAGTGACAATTCCAACCTTGGAAAACTCAAAAGATCATAATCTGGTTCTTTCCATCTCTGATACTCATTAACCTAAGATCAGAATGGAAGAAGTACATCAAAGAGAAGAAACAGCCCATATATGGGACAAACTGAGGGGAATACCTACTTCCGTCCAGCTAGAGGAAGACAGAGTCATGGAGAAGTTAAGTTATTGTCCTTCATTCTTGAAGAGGACCAAAATGACATCACTATGCTAGAGTCAAGTTCCAATGCATCTGACTATGGCTAATCAGACCAATATGAGCTTGGAATGCTGTACCACAGGTAGGGCATCTCATGTTTCTTTTGAGCTCTTTCACTTCCACTTTGCTCACAGAGCACACACCTGCTCTGATGTGGGCACACCATGTTGAGCGGTGCCAGTGTCTCCCGTGTAACACAATCAATTCCAAAGTTCTTAAGAGAGATCTTGAGAGTGTCCTTGTATAGCTACTTCTGACCATGAAGTGAACACTTGCCCTATGTGAGTTCTCCATAAAAGAGTCTTGGAGTTAGAGCTGGAAGAGATTTGAAGCAAATCGCTGGATCTGTCACACTCCTGTATTATGGCAGATGAGACAGTATTATTCACAAGTTTCCCAACTGCACCTGCTCCAGTAAACATTAACAAAGAACCTCTTACCCTGAAGTTTAATGCTTTATCCCCAGAAAAGCAATCCCCATACTTTTCATTTTAAATTGATACCTGTTTTCAAGGCTTCTAAAGCTAACTATGCCCCCTCAGTATATCCAGGATGTCATCAACATGGGTATTCCTTCAACAAGGCAGCATGGGAATTTTCTGTGCCTCATCTTACTACACAATTTTTCTCCATACTCTACCACAGATCCTTTTTGAAAAAAAATTTAGACTTAAATACATAATAAGAAAGGGAAAGGAAACATAGTATAAACTTAAATATAAAATAAGAAGAGAAAAATTGTCACGTACACAGCAGAATATAACAGAGGGTTCAAAATATATAGCAAGAAATTTCCATTTCAAGAAGGTCTTTATAATAAATATTGCCTGTGGTGTTGAGAGCTGTCTGTTTTCTTTGCTTCCTTGTTCTCTGTTGTACACTTTTGATTTTGTTCTTTTTCACCCTTCCTCCTTCTTCTCCCCTCTTTCCCCCCACCAAAGGCTACAACTAAGCATGGATATATTTGCATATATTCTACCACAGATCCTTGACAGAGGGCCTGTACTTCCTCATATCACCTGACCCAAAAGCAACCCAGTCCACCTGAGTAGCCAGAGAACTGAAGGAAATATGCATAAGGTTACTGAGCAGCAGCTACGTTACAAGGAATACTGCGGTAACAATCACCAAGAAGAATGGAGAATGGAATGTTCTAAGCCAGCAGTTCTCAACCTTCCTAATGCTGTGACCCTTTAATACTCATATGTGGGCATATCTGCTTGTATGGAGATCCACCTGGAGATGGATAGAGGAGCCATGTCTTGGTTCGTAAGACCACTGGAAATATGTGTTTTCAAATGGTCTTAGGGCCCTGTGACCCCTGTGAAAGCATCGTTCAACCCCGACCACAGGTTGAGAACTGCTGTTCTAAGCATTCTTGAACACTGGGACCCCTACAAGTATTGCAGGGGAATTGTTGAAACAAGTATCCATATTCTGTACTATGAGGTAACAAAATATAATGGATTAAGTCCTGAAATTAGAAATAGGAAAACCTCGATTCAAATCTTACCACCAAACTAAGTAGCTTTGTAATCCTGAGTGAGACACTTGACCACTCTGAACATCAGTGTCCTCATTTATCAAGTGAAGATAACAATGCCTGCAATATCTAACCCACATGATTATTGTGAAGATCCAATGAGATAATGTACACTAAAGGCTTCATAAGCCTGTAAGTGCTATTTAAGTATCACTTATTATTGTTGTCATTTCTCATTACCAAAGACCGTGTAACTATCATGTCCATGTGGAATTGAGGTGTGGGGTGACACACATGTCCATTAAGAGAGCCCATGGTAGCTTTCAGAGAAAGGAAATTAAACGTAAATTTATCCTACATTTCTAAAACTACTTACATCCATTTCAGAAATTTAGAATGACTTCAAGGGATACTGTAACCTTTTGTATTAATCTATTTAATATTTTATAATAAAAGCCTGGAGGATTCTATGTCATTCTATGAGTTATCTTTAAAGAAGACTACTTTCCCTTTGAACATTTTACTCTTCTATTTTCTCTAATGCCATCTGCCTAGTGGCAATTATATACTATTAGATATCAAATTGACTCAATTCAATAAACATTCATTAAGTATCTCTTATGTTCCAGACGCTGTACTATGTGCTGTAGATGGCAAAGACAAATTCAAAAGAGCTCCTAACCCCAAGGAGCTCATATTACACTGGAGAACAGCAGATGAGGCACATGTGAGGGCTGGGTTCCATTGTTAAAGTAAGATACAATCACTTCTTGGTTGAATCAGAGACTTGGTGTAAACAGGATCTATACATGTCCTTGAATCAAAACCACTGGTGAGAGCCTTGGTCACCATCGGTAGGGAAACCAATTAGGAGGCTATTGTAGTGGTCTAAACCAGAAGTTCCTGAACTTAATTAGTCTATCTCCCCCTTTAAAAAAAAAATTACTCAGTGTCCCCCCTCCCCCAGAAATCTATTTTATTTAACCCTTTGGCAGTTTTTAAAATTTGCTTTATTTAAATATATATATATATATATATATATATGTAATTTCTAATGACATCTTAAATTGAATAATTTATTATAAATTTGTGGGGTTTTTTCCTGCATTGAAATTTTGATGATGTAATATTGCATCGTGTAACTGTATAGTATCATGTTGTAAACAAGTCATTACACGCACCTATTACTAGAAATGCTGGGCTCCCCAACAATGTGCAACACATTCACTGCCAATATTCACTTGCTAACACCTGTTGGCAGACTTGACCACTGATCAGTTATAATTTGCATTTTGTATGTTTATTTGGAAAATAATGTAATCACTATGACTTTATTATACAACAAAGGAAACATGAAGAATTTTTCTAAATTTTCTTCTTTCCTTATGCTTCTACCACCCCCTTATTTTCATTCAACACCCTCCAATTGGACCTGAAGCTACTACTGCCCCCTAGATTGTTCCAGCACCCCCTAGGGGGTGGTACCATCCACTTTAGGAACCTCTGTACTCTAATTAAATGTGAAAAAGTCTGGAATTAGGATCGCTCTGGTGTAATGCTGGAGGGAAGGGGATGAATGTGACAGATACCGAGGAAGTACATTCCACAAAACTTGTCAATTCATTAAATGTGGAAGAGGTGCAGAAGACAATTGTCAATGATGATGACTTGTCAGTTGTTAACCTAGGTGACTAGGAAACTAGTGGTGTTTCCACTAGAAAGAAAGAAAATTGGGAGGAAGGGAGAATTTAGAGAGAAGTATAATGGATTCAATTTTGGACACACTAAGTTTGAGATGCTTCTTAAACAACCAAGTAGAGATATTCAACAGACTTTTTCAAATATGGTAATCAAACTCAAGACAGCCGAGGGTAGGACATGAAAATTTGGAAGTCATCAGCAGAAAGATAAGAGTTGAATATTTGGGAGCTGATGAAATCATAATCAATCATTTACCAAGAGAAAGAACAAAGAGAAAGAAGAAAGCCCAGCATGAGCTTTGGGGTGCATTCACCCATAAGGGCTAAGGCCTGGATGGCAGTACTGTAGGCAGACAGAAGGAGAGAAGTTAGGAGGAAGGGTGGGTTTAGAGGAAGAACTATGATAATAATCAACAGACACCGGGCTTTAAAATTTTCTAAGTAATTTACATCTATTATCTCGTTTAATATAACAACCCCACGGAGTAGGTGCTATAATCCCTTCCATTTTACAGATGAGGAAAATGAGGATGGGAGAGATTAAGGATTTGCCCAGAGTCTCAAAGCTAGTAAGTGTCTAAGGAGGCAGTGTTCAAACAGGTCTTCCTGTGTGACCTAGCTATCTACAGGGCAAAGGGAAGGAACTCTATTTGGGACTTGCTGAGGTAATCAAAAACATACTATTCCATTTCTGTGCACACCAGTCTATACTAAGGACAACCTACACAAGTTGATTACAATATGTTTTGCAGTCTGTTGTACCCACATGCTATCTATGAAACCTGCCCAGGGACATGAGAATTAATCGTGTATTTTCCAAACTGTCGGAAGCAATGGATCACCTGTCCCTCAGTTCCTTGAATACTACCTGACGTAGGCCCAAAAAGTCCGATGCTATTGTGTGGTATAACAAAAGCCAGAGAAGGATTTTGGAATGCTTACAACTGTGAGTCATCTCATTTTCTCTCCCACAAAGCTGCTTGAACACTAAACCTGCAATGACATAAGGCTTCCTTACTGCTTTGATCTATTTCCCTCTCTGCCTTAATAGCACTACTCCAATTATTTTAATGAAATGTGCCAAATAGAAAAGAAACTAGGGGACTGAATGCATTCATTACCACTAAAGATGCATAGCGCCTGGTTTCATGGATTATTCCCTCTAAAAATCATTTGATAATGAATCTACATATAAAAATATGTGAGATTACTATAACATTACAGGAGACAGAGACAGTGACAGAGACAGAGACATATAAAATGAATGTATGTATATATGTTCTTTTTGGGGATAAAAAGGGTCAAAACTTGTGATTTCAACAATGTGAAGAACTACCTGCGTGAAAAAAGCATATAAGCTGGCATCTGGTCAGTAATGTCAAGTCTGAGAGAGTTGCCTAGAACGCTAAGAGTCTAAATGATTTGCCCATGGCCATACAGCAACTAGCAAATGTCAGAGGCAGGATGAGCAGCCAGATGTTCCCGACTCCAAGACCTGTCTTTTATCCACTACATCACTAACACATCCTTAGATGTCCTAGATATTATTTATCCAGCTAGCATTTATTGAATTTAAATTATGTATCCAGTATTACACTTGACCATGAACTATATAGTGATCCTAAATCAAACACTGTGCTGGTTTAGAAAACCTATAGAAGTTTTTTTGTTTAGTCATTTTTCAATTAAAAGAAATCTGATAAATTCACTGAGTGATATGTGATGGAAAAATAAAGGAAATGAAAAAGTTATTCACCTGGAATGCTTATCTAATTTTTCTTTTATTATAAAAATAATTCCTAACCCTAAGAATTGGGCATTTTAAAAATTCATCACAATAATGAAATGCTTAAGTTCCATATATATTAAAATGATACAAAGTGTTGCAGAAACACAAATGAGAAATAAAGAAACAAACACTGCTTTACTGCATTTAAATAAACCAGTTGAAACCCTGTCTTAAAACCTACGTGTGTCAGTGTGAGATAATCCTTTCTCTCGCTTCCCGCCTCTCTCTCCTTCTCCAGGGAAATGAGTCACACCTGATCGCTGTCCTTGATATTATGTTTGATATTCTGAATTCCCATCAGCAACACACAGCTAGTATGATGTCAGCCCAGTTGACTTTGTTAGATCCCTGTGCTTCTTACATCAGCTCCCTGCTGCTCAGAATTCAAATGGATGTGGGGAAAAGGACATATCCTCTTAGCAACTGAGAAAAAGCTCTTAGAATTTAGAAAATGGCATCTGGCACTTTGCTATGGGGGTTTCTGGGGTTTCTCAGGACTCCAGCCAGATGGGAGCTCTGTCGCACTGAGACAAAAAGAAATTACACATCATCTTCTCATTAGATATTTCAGCTTTACAGCATCCCAAATACAACTGTTCATTACTAAGTGGTAATTTGATGTTAAGTTCTCCTCCTATTTTTTTCTGCTTCTCTCTCTCTCTCTCTCTCTCTCTCTCTCTCTCTCTCTCTCTCCTCTCTCTCTCTCCTTTCTCTCTCTCTCTCCTTTCTCTCTCTCTCTCTCTCTCTCTGTCTCTCTCTGTCTCTCTCTCTGTCTCTGTCTCTCTGTCTCTCTGTCTCTCTCTTTTCTCTCTCTCTCTCTCTCTTTTCTCTCTTTCTCTCTCTTTTCTCTCTCTCTCTCTCTCTCTCTCTCTCTCTCTCTCTCTCTCTCTCTCTCTGCTTTCTCTCTCTCTGTTTCTCTCTCTGTCTCTGTCTCTCTGTCTCTCTCTGTCTCTCTGTCTCTCTCTCCATCTGTCCCTCTGCCTGTCTTTCTACCTCTCTCTGTCTCTCATTAAAAAGAAGATTTTAAATACTTCTTATGTGCCTATGTGCCAAGCAATGTGCTAGGTGCTGGTAACATAAAGACAAAAATGAGACAGTCTTAACCTTCAAAGAGCCCAAATTTTACTGGAGGGATAAAACATGTACACAGAGAAGTAAGTACAAAGTATTGTGTTGGGAGGATGACCCTAAGATCAGAAAAGGTTTTGTATAGGAGGTGGCAAATGAGTTAAGTCTTGAAGGGATCTAGAGATTCCAAGAGGCAGATATTTGGAGAGAGAGCATTACAGGAATGGAAAACAGTGTACATGAAGACACAAAGGGGGACGTAGATGGTTTGGTTTGAATGGAACACATAATTCATGAGGGAAAATCATAATCTGAACTTAGGAAACCATATTGTGAGGGGCTTTTGATGCCAAACAAAGTAGTTTATGTCTTAGAGGAAATAGAGAGATACTGAGCTTCTTGGGCATGGGAGCTCCATGGTCAGACTTGTATCTGAGGGATATGAATTTGACATCTGTGTGGAGAAAAGATTGTAGAGGGAAGAAAGTAAAAGCAAGGTAGCCAATTAGAAAACCATCATGGATCTCACTGAAGAGAACTTACCATGTTCTGCAGTTTGATGCTATTCATACAATGTCATGAATAAATAGAAACAACTGAAGGACTTCACCATGTATTTTGAATTCCTCTTCTATTTGGACCCTGAACAGGATATCCACCATGACAATGGCTAATCCCTTTGATGAGCATGTATCTTGATGCTGACAATTTAAAGTCATTGAATTAAGTTATCTCTATGGCTTCATTTAACAAAGAAATGTAAAATTTATGGGTGTAGGGCTCCCTATTGGAGAAGAGCCTTTAAGACTATTTTGTTAGACAGGGAGCACTCGCTCTAGAACTTATCCAACTTGTAGTCAGATTTGTGGGTTTGGTCTCTGAGAAGATCCAGGTTCTATGTGCTCCAGGGAGGCTGCTTTTGAAATATAGCTCACAAATGCCCATCAGTGTATTTCCTATTAATAGTTATAGCAATTGACACAATGAGATATTAGCAAACACATTTACTAAGAAAGCATAGTAAGAATAGTAGCTAGAAAATATCCTGCCCATAAACTAGAGATTTTATCTCCCAACAGGGTCCAAGTACCCTTGGGAAGGATAGATTGAAACTTAGAGAACCATGGTTATAAAGCATATCTCAGAAGAACACATGATACCAAAGCTACTCCTTACTCTTACTGAAAGTCCTTTCTCTCCTCTGGAGACCTCACAAAGGTCTGTCCTTGGAGTAACATCTCTACTGGGCCAGTTACGAAGTTGGGCTCTCAGGGTGTACTCTGCTTCACAGCTTACCTCTTAATTGCCAGAGCTATTCCTCTCTTGAGTACGCAGCTCTCTTTTCTATTTCCAGTGGTCAAGCTCCTCAAAGTTCCTTCCTCCTTAGAGTAATTGACTCCCTACGGTCATGTCTACCTTAAGTTTACATCTCTGTTGCCCCAAGCTCTTGAATTGATCTCCTTCCTCATAGTTGAAGTAAGTCACAGAAGGCAAAGTTTAAATAAAAGAGGGAAGAGAGGTATTAATGTGCTAACCTATTAGCCACTCATGGTTCCTTTACCAAGTGTGAACATCCTTCTTTGATGAGTCATGAGGGAGCAAACTTATTGGACAACAAATATTGAACATATCTTTGCAAAACTTTAAACAGTTAAGCTCTGGATCATTTGGTCCTGTGAATGAGTTCATTCCAGGAGCTACCTATGGGGAAAACTCCTTCCAGAAGGAATAAAGGCTGATGTAGTAGAGGAGAAGCACATCTGTAGGGGACTCCTGTAATGTCCAGTGTTTGCTGTCCAATAAGATGGCTCCCTACTGACCTATCAGAGAAATATGTTCAGACTTCATAAAGGGACAATTAGGTGCTAACAAATTGTTCATACATTAATACCTTATTTTCTCTCTTATCTAACCTTTGTGTTAAGCCACCTGTGCGGAGGGGAACCAGATTCTTCCTCCTACCTCAAATAAAAAAAACGAAATGATTTGGTAGATGGGTACCCCCAAAAAATAATCAGTTAGCAAGGATGGACTTTTGTTCTGGCACTGAACGTCTCCGCTTCCAAGGTAGAAATAACCCAATGACACTACATTTGAGACTTTGTTCTGACACTGATGATGATGATGTCTCCTTTATAATATGTGAACTGACCTCACCTGGGGTACTTATTAGTCCATTGATACCCACATTAAGGATGATGGATTGATAGCCAGTTTCAGGGTATTAGGACTGCACCCTTGGAGGCCTTTAAAAACACAATGGATGTTCCAGGCGAAAACACAGAGGAAAAGGGACACTACACACAGAGAGCAAATTTAGATGCTGGTGGGAGGAAAACCTTCCTATCCAGGCAGGCCCCACCTCTGGAAACTGCACAGCCCCAGAGATAACTACAGAGGAGCATCTGGGGCAGGAATGAAGTAATTACTAGAGAAAGAGCCACACATTGGAGGATTTCCTGGAACCAGAGGAAAAGTTGTGGCTTTGTGACTGAGAAGATATGGACAAGCATCCTGGAGGGAAAAGGCATCCCTGGACAAAACCAAGTACCAGAAACAATCAGGAAAAAATTTTTGACCAAGCAGGAGCTAGACCCTCAACAACCTACTTCCCTTCTTACCCTCCCATAATCTGCCCCTTCACTCTACCTCAACCATAAACAGGGAAAGTCATATCCTTGATCTCATCAAGCACCCATTAGTATTCTCTCTTCATGTTCCAGAAATCTACAATTCCTCTCTCAGACTCAATAATCTGGTCCCTTCTTACCCTTCTAGTCTTCTGACTGACACCTTACTTTACACCAATGATTCAAGAATGCTCTGACACTAGCCCCCTTGCTATTTCTTCCATATGATACTTCATCTCCTATCTCTACAAATTTCCACTGGCTGGCACCATACCTGGACCTCTCTCCCTCCTCACCTCAAGGTCCTAGCTTCTCTAGATCCCCTCAAGTCTCAACTAAAATCATATTTTCTGCAAAAAATCTTTCCTCACTGTTAGTGACTTCCCTCTGAGATTACTTTCAATTTACCCCATATATATCTAGTTTATACATAATTGTTTGCATGTTGCCTCCCATTTTAGAATATATTTCTTGAGGGTAGGGATTATTGCTACCTTTCCTTGTATCTCCAGTCCATAGTACACTCCAGTATACTTAGTGCACAAGTCAGTACTTAATAAATACTTGTTGATTTTGACTCCAAAGGAATCGGGTTTTCTATTCTTCACGAATGCCTCTATTTGGAGCACAATTTAAGGGAAATGACTTCAGTATGGCTTGTTTCTAGTGAGTTTGGAGGTCCTTACTAAAAAGGTGCTCAATATACAATGTGAATCAGGGGCAGCTAGGTGGCAAAGTAAATTGAGTGCCAGCTTTGAAGTCAGAAGGACCTGAGTTCAAATTCAGTCTCAGACACTTGACATTTAACTAGCTATGTGACCTTGGGCAAGTCACAACCCCAATTGCCTTGCGTTCCCCCCTCAAAAAAGAAAAATATACAATGTGGACCAGTTAGGGAATGTTTTTTTTCATCTACCTCAGAAGATGCAAAAAGACATGAAGAGACTTAAAATACTCCAATAGAGCCCTGTACTTTTTATACTAGCCCCCCAAAGTCAATGCCCTTTGCGGGAGTGCAGAAATTTAGTTCCCATTCTCTACAGACTCTCACTGCCTGAGAGACTCACAGTAATTGTCATAGAGACTTGGCAAGGTCTAGATCCCCTGCTTCTCCAGGGCCTGGCTTTATTTCTTCATTTACAGGATGATCCTAATGGTGGTCATCTTATTCTCTGAAAATTATATTGTTACAGAAAACTTTTCTTTCCCATTTCCCCAGTTCAAGAAATACTAGGATTAGTATAACTCACAAGGTTATGTGATTTGTCCTACGTTCTTGAAGAGGACCATGACATCAGGAAGGTGATGTCATGACTTGCAAGTAAATTGAATTTAAGTGAGGGAAGGCTGTGCAAAGTCACCAGGCTCCCTTTCTCCTCCAGAGCCATTTGGGACCAGTGGCCAGATATAGATTAGGATGACTGGAGATGGCCCAGCACTCACAAGGTAATACTCTAAGATTAGAAGTGTCCATTTCTCAGATTTTCTAGCTACTGACCTATGTTCAGAAAAGGTGAGGCAGAAGAAGGTAACAAAGAATTGGGAAATTTGGAAATTGTCATCTCAGGCTTGCCTGGACAAGTACAGGTCATAGTCACCATGTGATTCTTCTCGAACTTACCATTTTCTGCTGCTGGGGGAGAGGAAGAAAGAAAAAAGAAGTGTGGACCCCTCACCTTTTGCTGTTTACAATTCCAAGGGAGCAAAGGTTAAAGGGGGTAAAGCCATTCTACAATTTACTCATATACCACACAGAGGGCAAATCCTCTGACAGGAGTCTATCTTTCTTAGCCTTAGTCAAGCAATCATGAGAGGGCATCTCCAGCCACTGAGGACTAACGAGAGAAGTTCATTATGTTTTCTTGACAAAGATCCAGGTCACATTCTCAGCTCCGTGCAATAATACTTCTTCTAGCAGAGGCCCTGCAATTTCAAGTTAATTGGGACACCAAACTGACTGGAATTCTCCTGATCTCTCCTGCAATACTTCCATCTCTCCCTCTACCTTCTTCATTCTGAACTCACTTCTTTGTCTTCATGTGACCTCCAACTGTTCAGTGGCTTTCCCAGTTCATCACCCTGCCTTGGGCTTCCTTCTCCTCCATTTGCAGTCTTGATCATATATTCAACCGATTTAACTTTCCTTAACTTTTGAATTCTTTGCCTTTTTTTCCTTATTATCATTTGTACTATTTCAAAGCCCAGATGTGAATTATTATTATGTCCAGGCTGCTGGAAGCCCCAGAGATAACAACACAACCGTGCTGACTACATAATTGTGTCACCTAATCTCAACTGGGCCTTTCCTACTGTACTCCTATCCTTTTATTCTTCTCTTAGGGATTTTCTTTCTCTACAAGATGTTTCATAAATTTTCTTCTTCCTCAAACTGCCAGAACCACCCTTCCACCTCCCTCTTGGTAAAAGATCTCATTTCATACATTTCCAAGAAAATAAAGGACATCTACCATGAGCTCTCTCTTTTCCCAAATTCTATAACTCACATTCTTCTGCCTCCATTTTCTCATTCTTTGCTCCAGTCTCTGAGGAAAAGATGATCTTTCCCCTTACCAAGTCTAACCCTCACCTTGTGCCTTTCCATGCCATCCCTTTCTATCTCATCCATAACCTTGCCCCTTTGATTTTTCCTTCTTTCTCTCTCCCGTCTTCAATATCTTCATCCACTGGATCCTCCCTATGAACATCTTCAGATTTCCCCTATTCTTAACAACCTTTCTCTTGACCCTCAAACTATCACCTTCATCTACTATGTTTCATCATTTTCATGTCCAACTTCTAAAAGTGATTACTTATACCTGGGACCACCATCTCCCACTTACTTCCCACCCCTTGCATTCTAGATGCCAGCTATACTAGTTGACTGAAACATCTCTCTCAAAGAGTACCAGTGATCTATTAATTATAACTGCAGTCATCTTTTCCCATCCTTCTTGACCCTGTCTCCAAGACATTCTCTTTTCCTTGGTTTTTCATGACACTGCTTCCTCCTGGTTCTCTTTTTTACCTGACTGTTCTTTCTCAGTCTCCTTTGCTGTATCATGATAACAGTCCTATCTCCTATTCAAGGGTGTGTCTCCAGGTCTCTCCCTTCAGTTTCCTTTTCTCCTTCTATCCCCTCTCACTGAACTTGTCAAGTTCTATGGGTTCAATTATTATCTTTGTACAAATGTCTCCCAGGTTTCTAGATCTCTCCTTAGCTGCAGTCCTTCAACATCAGCTACCTGCTGAATAGCTGACTTGAATATCCAAAAGGCATCTCAATTCATTGGTTTCTGGAAGCCCAACTCCCCCCACTTTTGCCAAGGATACTAATGTCCTTCCATCATCAAAATTCAAAACCTCAGAGGCATCCTCCACTCTTCCTTCTCCCTCCTGCACCATATCCAACCAGATCTTAGGTTGCAAGAGGACTTAATAAGGGCTGGACTATCAGTCTGGAGTGATAGGTCACCAGAAGTTGGCATGCTATGAAGAGGGGGTTAATAATAACAACATGAACAGCTGGTATTTACATAGCAATTACAGGTTTGCAAAGCATTTTACAAATATTATTGCATTTTTTTCCTCTCAATAACCTTAGGAAATAGGTGCTATTACAATTCCCATTTTACAGATCGGGAAACTGAGGCAGACAGAAGATAAGTGTTTTGCTCAGGGTCATATAGCTAGTAAGTGCCTGAGGCCAGATTTGAACTCAGGACTCCGTATACAGCACTCTATCCAATGAGTCATTTAAATGTTTCTAGCAAACTTAAGTTGCTAGACAACACTCCTTCTGGGAGAAGGGTACCAAACACTAATGGAATCCCTAAGGGAGATGGAATTCAACTATGGTGGGAAAGAAAGTTGCCTTGATTGTTTGATGGGCACTGGCAGAGGTCATTTTTGTTTCTCATATTTGTCAAATTAAATAAAGCTTGTCTTCCAATCAATTCGTTGTTCATTTGAATTCCCGCATGGGAGCTGATGATCCTTTCATTTTTTTCTGTAGAGACCTAGCTAAAATGTGCTAAAATCTGATGCTCTTAAGAGAAACCCTGGTAGGAGCAATGTGGATCAAGTTCTGAGGTCACAGGGGAAATCTGGGTGTGAGTTCAAATTAAAGGAAGTTGTTCAGGAGATTCTCTAATCCTGAACCCCATCCATTTGTGCCTCAGATAATAAGGAAATAAGAAGCACAAGAAGCTCTTACATTCTTTTCACCTTTCAACCAACTGTGTGACTGTCAAGATGTAGTTTGCTTTTGGAAATTGTGAAACCCCTGTCCCCTCTGAATATTTTCATCAGATACTCTTGCTCTATGTATTGATCATTCTCATGAAGATTTTATAAAGATGAGAATAGTAGCCATATGGGTCAGTGGTTATTGATGAGCTCTCAGTCATCTTTTTTGGTTATCAATATCATCCATCATTTTTTCCCACTCTCTTCTTCCCTGAGATATCTTGCAAAACAATTGCTTGTTGCTTTCAAGACTGTATTGCCTCCAGTATGAATTTCCCCGATGTGTACTTGGTCTGAGTCAGTGGCTTTTTTCCAAGCTAATTTTCTTAAGTGCCATTTTTACTTCCCCATTTAGCACACTAGGGACTGAATCCAAATGCAAAAATCTCATTGCCACTGATTATAGAAGCTTTGAAAAAAAATCTGTTTGGCAGCAATAACCTATGGTACCAGAAGTCAAGTAAGCTGCATTAGTGAAAGAACGCATGCCTTGGGAAGGCATGGGCCAGTCATCTACTGAAAGAAAGAGATTACCAAATGGACAGCGAAAGTGATGCACTAGTACCTACAAAACATTTTTTTAAAAGAAATCTAAAAGATCTCTGCAGAGGATTTGGTGGGGGGCGGGGCATGGACAAGAATGAGACAGAATGAGTTTCACCATACACTAAAACTCTGTAGCACTAGCCTTGAAAAGGAGAATATATCACCTAATCTCTTTTAGCCTCAACTTTCTCATCTATAAAATGAATAATACTAGCATTAGCTACCTCATAGAGTTGTTATAATATATATATATATGCATATATATGTGTGTATGTGCATATATATACATATATATATATATGTAAACACACACACACACTCTGAAATCAAAATAATTTCTCATGGGTTTGGAAATTGTGGAGCTCTTTCACTAATGCCAAGCTTTTTCCTTGAATGAAGCTCCATCTTATATAGATAATAAATACCACCAATATTCATCCGATGTTTTTATATAGCTTTGAATCACAGAATCCTGTGGTCTGTGGAGAAGCAAATTTGAGAATCATTCAAAGGACAAGGAAAACCTCAGAGTGGATGTTGGGAGCCTGAGGCAGCACTTAGGGTAGCGTCTGGCATATTTTTGTTGGTTGTTATCACAACTCTTTGTGACCCTGTTTAGGGTTTTCTTGTCAAAGATACTGGAGCTGTCTGTAGTTTCCTTCTTGTATTAGCAACCATACTAGCACATAGGGTGGGCTGCTAGGACAGGTTCTTTGATATGCTTTGCTAAAGCAAAGACTTGAAAGGGATCAATAATCTTACTTTAATTACAGATGAATAGAAAACACAATCAGAGAAATTAGCACAGAGATTAAATAGACAGGGCTCCTACTGTCTGAACAAAGTAATACAACCACCTACATACACCACTGGATCAGGAGAGCACCAACCTCTTGGGGTGGGGTGGGGGATTGCCTCTTAACAAATGGCTACTCAGAGTCCCTTCTAGGGAATCAAAAGGTCCTTCTCATAAGTGAACCCCCAAAGTAAAAATACCAACCTCTGGGTATATATAGTTTTCAACTAATAGGCTCAGAGCCAGAAGGCATAACAACCCTCATGACTCAGTGCCTAATTGGCTTAGTACCAAAGGGGTAAAAGCCTTCCCCTAAGCAAGCTTCCCTTTAGGCAAATTCCTCCCCCAATGGGCTCTATGTGACTCAGGAAGCATCACAGTTCAGCTATAGCCCAAAGCAGTGAGACATGTATGATTGAACACACGTAGTCACATAAGCCTGTTAATGGATGGGGAAGATCTTCATATTCCATTAGCATTACACTTCTCCAGCTCATTTTACAGAGGTAGAAACTAAGGCAAAGAAGATTAAATGACTTGCCCAGGGTCACTCAGCTAGTAAGCGTCTAAGACCAGATTTGAACTCAGGATGATGAGTCTTCTTGACTTCAGGTCAGTCACTCAATCCACCTAACTACCCATCTGACTTATAACAGGTGCTTCAATAAGTACTTAGTAATTACACTATATTACAAATAAGGAATTACAAACAAGGAGAAAAAAATGTAGAGTATATAACCAAAGAACTGCATGTGTGGAAAAGTAGAGCATGTGGCAAAGAGCAAGAGAGAACCAGCAATCATTGACAACTTGTGTCTTACATTGCTATCTTTGTGATGATAAGAGCCATTAATGAAGGCCGCCAGCATGGGAGGTAGGAAGATGTAGTCAAGCATTGCCCAGACTGGACAGGCATGGATGGGTTACAGTGCACCACCCTCTGCAGTGAGATCACAGATCCCATTGAGTATATAAAATCATATGCTTTAAGTGCATCAAAAAAATACACTTGTGATGTGAGATAAGTAGAGAGAAAGGCAGTGAAAACCTGGGAGGAGGGAGATTATGGATTACTTCATGGAGGAACTGATAGTTCATAAAATCCATAGAATTTTAAACTAGAAGGAACTTTCAAGATCACTTAATCCAGCCCTATCATTTTATAGATGACAAAATTTAGCCCCAGAGAAATAGTGATTTTCTTAGGTCACCAAAATGGTATCAGAACCAGGATTTGAACCCATGTCCACTGCCTACTTTCTATTACAATTCTAAGTTGAGCTCTAAAGGATGGGTAGGAATTAACAACATAATGACAAGGGGGTAGAGAAAAGAGCATGTCAGGCATGGGGAACAGAGTGAACAAAGGTACCGAGGTAGGAAAACGCCACCCTTTGATGAACCCATCAGAAGTGCTTTGTTTTAGCAAGCTTTAAAAAAAGAGAGAGAGAGAAGCTTAGAGATAGCAAAATTCAAGAAACCATACTAGACTCTCTCTCATCATACTGCTTTCATCATTGTTTTCTGTGAATTGGTATATGTTCTGTGGAAGTAATAGCTTCAAAACCACAGGCCCTGAATAAGCCAAACACCACAATGTTATTAGAAAGGAAAGGCATCCCAGGCAGACACACCACTACACCACTGCATTTTCCAGCCTCTCTGCTCCTCCTCACTTAATCGTCATGCCAAATAATACAAAGCACACCAGTGTCTCCTCCAGTGTCCTAGTTCCCTTTACCCAGGCTGGCCTCACATCCATTACTTTTCACCATCCTCCAGAAATTTGTCTCTTTCCTGGTGCCCCTAAATGCTCCCTTCCTCATCTCTGTCCAGTAGTGATAACTGTGAAAAAGAATCTTCCTATCCCCAAAGCAGCATTTTCCTCTCCTCCTATCTCTGCATAAGCCCAATCTCCCAAGAGCAACACATGTATACAGAATGGGGAATAGTTGAGTTTTGTTGGATAGTAGAGCATGAAGAGTAGAGAAGTATTCCATTAGTACAGTCAACAGTCAATAAAACACCTACTATGTGCCAGGCATTGTGAGAAGCACTGCAGATAGAAATATGAAAAAATAAAGACAGTCCCTGCCCTCAAGAACCTTACAATCTAATGGGGTACAATGATTAAATATGTGTATATGTGTATAATAGATATACATATTTACCCATATACATATATATGTATGTGTGTGTGTATATAGCCCCAGAGAAAATGTGACTCTCTTAGGTCATGAAAATGGTTTCAGAACCAGGATTTGAACCCATGTCCACTGACATAGATAGACAGATAGATAGATAGATAGTTATGTACACACATACACCAAAGAAAGGAGGAGAAAGAAAGATTCAGGGGCATGGTAGAGAAGTCAGTCAGAGAAATCCCAGAGTAGAGAAGCCCAGCTAGAAAGGACATGTCTGAACAGATGTCTCTCCTTAAATGGAGGATAGGAATTCATGGCCCCACTCTACAAATCCGAGAGGCCAATGGTAGTGATGAGATACTAGTATCAAGGTTGATATGAAATTTCACAAGATGATGAGAGTAATGAGACATAGATTAGTCAGAATTCCCAGAGTAGTGCAGCCAGGTGAGAAATTAAGTATTAGATAATATTAGTCACCCAGGCTCCCACCAGAGGTATCATCCCATGACTTCTCACTCTCTCTCATTGCTGTCTCTCCTGCCTATCCAATCTGTTGCCAGGGCCAATTGACTTTACCTTTACAGCATCTTCCATATATCTTCCCTTGTTCCTCTGACACTACCACCTCCCTGGGTTAGGCCCTCATCTCCTCATACTGGGACTACTGCATGACTGATCTGCCTGCCACAAGTCTCTCTCTATTCCAGTCCATGCACCCCCCATCTGTCAAAGTGATCTGCTTAAATAGCCGGTCTGACCATGTCACCCTCCAACTCAATAAACTCCAGTGACTTTCTGTCACCTCCAGGATCTAACATAATATCCTCTGTTTGATTTTCAAAGCCCTTCATAACCTGCCCCACCTCCACCTTTTCTGTCTTCTTACACTTTATTCACTTGCATAGATCTTTGTTCCTTGTTGTTCCTCACACAAGACTCTATGTCCTAAATGCAGATATTTTCCCTAATGTTGAAGAGGTTACCCATAAAGGGGATTTGGGTTGCCTGAGACACCAAAATACCAATATGCCGGGTCCTGCGGAAAGAATTCCACTCAAGTCTTCTCATGCAAAGAAAAGTAAAGTTTATTAAAAGTTCGCCTATATTGGACACAGAGCAAGTCTGTGCTAGAAAACTCTATGGTGCTCTCACAAAGCAAGTCTGTGCTAGGGCCTTCTGTGGCGCTCTCACACCATGTGGAAGGGAGATGGGATTCTTATATACAGAGGAATCTAGGGATGGTCTAGAGGAGGAGTTTGGGGAAGGTCTTCAGGAGCAGTGAATGAGGTCAGTGCAAGAGTGGATTGATATTTTGATAGGCTCAGGCAAGCATGGGAAGCAGATGGACAATGGAGCATCAGGCTAGTAACAGAGGTTTGGGCCCAGCCACAATGAAAGCTTATGGCCTCTGCAAATGCCTCATCAAGTGGGAAGATTCAATCAGACTTCAAAGGGTTTCCCAGAGCCTGTACCTCAAAGATTCAAGGAGAGCTCAAGGAGGGGTCCCAGACCCTACACCTCATCAATGTCACCTATTTCCAATTTATCTTATATCTAGCTTATTTATACAGAGTTGTTTGCTCTCTGTCTTCCCCATTAGACTGTGACTTCCTTTGGATCAGGGACTGTCTTTTCCCTTTCTTTGTATCCCCATTGCTTGGGGTCTGGAGGAGAAAGTGAGACTGGTAACTTTGCACAGCACTCCTTCACCTACATCCAGTTCACTAGCGTGTCATGACATCACCCCTGACGTGGTGGTCTTCTTCAAGAAGGAAGCACAAACAACAGCCTCTGTAAGTAGAAAAGGAGGAGTTGCCCACTGGCGATTTGGCAATACAGCTTTCTTTCTTTCTTTCTTCCTGCTTTTCTTTCTTTTCTTTCTCTCCCTTCCCTCTGTCCACATAGGGTATCACACCCTTACTTACTGGTACTCTGCCCAAAGGGAATATAAATGTTGTTTGAATCTCTGAAGCTTTTTTTTAACCCCAAATCACTCTGGCTTTCATTGATTGGCCAACAATAGGTTCTAGGCCAAGCCCTACTTGGTCATTGTTAGGCCCTGGTTGGCTTAGAATAATATAAATAGCAATTGTTTCTATTTTGGCCAGAAACCCTGAGAATCTTCCCCTCCCATATCTTTTTGAGGACATTCTCTTGCCTCATTTATGAAATCTTAATCACTGAATGGGCCTTGCCTTAGTCGAATGGAGACCTATTAAAGACCTCAGCTAGAAAAGGCCCTAGGTCCCCTTCTGTATCCTGAGCCATCTCCAGTTGTCTCGATCCATATCAGTTCACTGGCCCAGTTGGCTCTGGAGGAGAAAGTGAGACTGGTGACTTTGCACTTAAATCCCTCACTTAAATCCAATTCACTTGCACGTTGTGGCAGCACCTTCCTGATGTCACGGTCCTCTTTGAGAATGAAGGACAAGCAACAATTCCCATTGCTTAGCCCAGTGCCTGGCACATAAACACTTATCAACTGATTAATTAGATAAAAACGAAAAAAGATAGAGTGATAAGTAAACAAAAATAAATGACAGGCTAAGGAATTTCAACTTTATTCAGTAGGCAATCAGTGGCCATAGCATGATGTAAAGCAAAGGAGGGACGCACATAGACTTACATATAAGAACATAAATACCCGATAGAAGTATCCAAAATAGATGTTCTCCTTCCTCATCAATTCACCCCTAATACCCATTTCCCTGTTTCTATTGAAGGCACTGCTACCATTTTAGTCACACAGGTTCAAAACCTTGTAGTCATTCTCCTTCGTTTGTCCCCCTTTCCCTCACTCTCTACATCCAATCAGCTGATGTGTTTTGTCAATGTTGCCTCCACAACATCTCTCCGTCCAATCTTTCTCTCTATGTATATGGCCATCATTCTAAGTCAGGACTTCCTCACCCCTTACACGGATTATCACAACAGCCTGCTACTGTATTTGGTCTCCTAGGTACCAGTTTTCCTCTCTGCGACGCAGCCTCCACACTACTGTCAAAAACATCCTTCTAAACCCAGGTGTGCTCCAATCCCTGCCCTGCTCAAAACATAGTCAATGGTTGCCATTTTCTCTGGAATAAAACAGAAGCTGCGTAGCTCGACATTTTATTTACAACTCTAGGAGATCAACATTGAAAATATTTCCATCCCCCTTCTACCCTTGAAGTCTAAAGGCTAAATGATTTGCCCGTGGTCAGATGGATAGTATTGCCTTGATATTTAAAATCCCATCTCCTTTTTTTCAGACAATCATGGCTAAGTGACTTGCCTAAGGTCACACAGCTAGTAAGTGTCAAGTGTCTGAGGACAGATTTGAAATCAAGTCCTCTTGCCCCCAAGGCTAGTGCTCTATCCATTGCACCACCTAGCTGCCCCTCCCACCTACTTTTCTAGGCTTTCCACACAATTTATCTTCAGGTATACTTTGTTCCAGTCCAACTGGTCTACTTGTTATTCTTTCAAAGCTGCATTTGGTCTCCTGGTTACTATTCAGCACTCTATACATCTCTGACTTCCCCATCTTTGCAATTTGTACCCTGTGCCTATAACGCATCCTTTCTTCTGAAATCAAACCTTAAGAATCCTTAGATTCCAAAAAGATTCAGCTCAGGTCCCACCTCATATAGAAACCATTCCTAATACCCCCTAATTGGAACGGGCTTTCTCTCTCCACAAATATCTAGTAATTATTTATTTGGGCTTACATGTGTCCCCCCAGAAGAATGTAAACTCCTTGAAAGAGAGGTCTGGTTTTAGATTGTGGTCATCTTTTTGCATTCCCAGTACCTAGCACAGTGTTTTATAAGTAAGAAGTACTTAACAAATGTTTGTCTCTGTATTGAGTATTGAATGAATTGAAAGATGAATTAAAGGGGAGCAAGTATGGAGGTGGAAGGTTGTTTATGCAGCTACTACAACAATCCAGGTAATTGATGGTATAGACCTGCGCAGGGCTAGTGGCAATGGAGGTAAAGAGAAGGAAACAGTTGCAAAGAAGTATCATAGAGACAGACTTGGCCAAGTTGAATAGTTCACTATATTTGAGAGGTGAGAGGAAAAGAAGGGTCAAAGATCATGCTACACTTTTGAAAATAGGAGACTAATTAAATGATGGGGCAACTGAGAACAATAGAGAAGTTGGAAAAGAAATGCAAGAAAGATACTTCAATCACACGAATCTCTTTCATTTGTGTTCATGGGATGAACTCTACAGATAATCTTAAAATTTAATTTGCCAATGCTTTAGCCTCCCTCTGTAACCAAATCTGCAATATGACAAGAACTGGCAGATATGAATTTTGCCTTCACTCACTTCAGAATATCCTCTTCAAGCTTTTTCCCTCACTGACTTATTGACTGATTCTTTCCTATCTCAACAGCACCAAATCCTAAGACTTTTGTGTCTAAATTAAGAAAGCAATCTTAAGACCACATGATCATGTTTGAGGAGGTAACAGGGGCTTTAACACTGTACTCTAGGAAAGGCTGTTCTGCTGTTGAAATACTTGAGTATTCTCTCTGTACCACCATTTTAGCAAGGTCAGCAGAAATCTGAATGGAAAGAAAAATGATTTCCAGAGATGCTAATAGCCAAATCAATCTTTTAGTATCTTGTGCATATTTCTGTTACCTCCCTCCAATTGGACAATCTATATCAGGGGTTTCCAACCCGGGATAGACAAATCTTACCAAGAGGTATGAGAAAAATTAATTAATTTCTATTTTATTTTTCTGTGAATATGTAAGGTAAACTCTATAATTTATTTCCTTTCATATTGAATAGGGGCACTAAAGTGTGGTGACGCATGCCTGTAATCCCTGCTACTAGGACATAAGGCTGGTGGATCTCTTAAGCTCAGGAGTTCTGAGCTAGAGTAGGGTAAAGTCAATCAGGTGTCTGCACTAAGTTGGCACCAGGCTGCATAAGGAGGAGTTAGCCAACTCAAATGAATAATAGAGACAACTGGTAATGGATATTAAATTGTTGCTGCTCTGTCAGGATGGCAAGATAAGGACCCCAGTCTCAAATATACATATACATAAACATATACACACACACATACATAAACCTATATGTGTGTATACACACGTATATATATATATATACACACACACATATAATATGAATGATATGAGGAGGTTTACTTAAAACTAAGGAGGTTTGACAACCAAAAAAGGGTTGGGAATCCCTGATCTGCTTTTTCTATTGTTCCATTCAAATTCAATGTTTCCTTGCCATTCAGGAGGTTCTATTCAGTAATTCCATTCAATTAAGCTAATTAATTAATTGAGGCAGACCGATGGCTCTGGTATAAGAGAACATAGGCTCAAATTCTTCCTTGGACGCTTTCTAAAACCTGTGTGTTCCTGACCAATTGACCGTATCCCTGAGTCCCATTTTCCAGATCTGTAAAATGAAGAGCTTGTACTTAATGACCTTGGAATTCCTTCCTATCTTTAGATTTATTATCTGATTATTATAATTCACATAGACCATGACATTCTCAAGTTATTTTGTTGGTAAAATGTCTACATTGTTATATTTACATAATGAAATCATAAAATTGAACTGAACATAGTACTTTACCTTAATTGGTTTCTGGAATCCTTTATAACATCTCTTCACCCCCCAACCTCCATCTATGGGGAGTAAAGGGAATACAAATCCTTCTCTTCCCTTTGCTTCATCTATCAACTTCATTCTTTATCATTAAGGAAATCAAAACTGAGTTTCAATTTCTCTTTTAAGCTTTATTTTTCCTTCCCTCCTTTATTTTGACTTATCATTTTGTTAGAAATTCTTTAAAAAGCATTGATCATACATTTTTTTTAAATAGAGTAGATACAATAATGTATGGGGAACTTAGGTTGGTTCTCCCAGATGTTACAAAAGTCATCTGTTCTCTCCTTTTCTCATCCAGGAGGGATAGCATGTTTGCATCAATAAGCGTATATTAGGTCCTCACTGTCTAGTGAGCAGATGGGTCTCTAACACTCCAATGTAACACAGAAGAGATCTGACACTGTTGCAGGATAGATCTCAAACTAGCCTTCTTTGTCATAAGCACAAACCCAAACACTTTTCCATTCTCTCTTACAGTGCCTTAAATTTTTAATAAAATGTGATTGATTAACATTTAAAAGCAAACTCAAAAGCCTCTATCGACCTGCACTTACACTGATCAATGTTTCCAAGAAATTCAAAGCTCAAGCCCAGTGAAGACTGAGGCACAGATTTTCAGTCTCTCCAGCACTAGAGTAACTAACACTTTTCTGTTTGATGTGTTTATACAACACCCTTCAGAAAATAACATTAACCTAATGGCTGATTCTCCTGTTCATTTTACTTCCTGTTTTCCTACTTAAAAACTACAAGAGAATCATTTTCCCACTTCCTTTTTTTTCTTTCTCAATCACTTTACATTTCCATTCAGAATTCAGCTTTCAATCTCTGGAACAATGGAAATGAGAGAGGAAGCATATACAAGGGTTAGTCCTTGGCCAAGAGTGAATTTGGGCAGAAACTAAACAACATCGAATGAAAAGAAAATTCAGCTATGTTGGCCAACATGATGGTGACCACTATTCTAGATCCTTATATCAAACTTTCCATTTAAATACCTAGCAGTTAGAAACATGTATGTAAGGCGAGCAGATAAAGGCCCCAGTTACACTGTGAATGGAACTAGCTAGTTTCAACTCAATACTTAGAAAATAATTACTCATATTATAAAATTACTGGTATCAATGTCATGACATAACAATGTCACGGTATCATTTAGCAGAGATGTCCCTGCTATAGATAGTCCTTCTACTGGTGCAGATTGCGACCTAGTTACACCTTTTCTGCATGCATGACTTTTTTTTACACGCCCTTCCATAAATGCTCAAGAGTTATTCAGTGATGAACATGTTTAATCCTTGTGTTCAAGTCTCTCTTGTAACATAAAAGGCTGTGGGTATGCTTGGCAAGATTTCTCTAACTGGTTGCCTCACTCGTAAAATATGAGGAACTCACGACATGACACCACTCAGCATACCGTACTACCTCCTTCTGCAACCACAGGGTTCACAGAACTCAAAGATAGAACATTTTATTGATCATTCAAGGAAAATAAAACAGAATTATCTCACAGTGGATTTATGGAAAGGAAGAGATCCATCAACGAACAGGCTGCTCCCAGAGCTTCGGAACAGCCTGGTCTGTAGTAAGTACTTAAAAATGTTTATTGATGGAATGACAGAGGTTCTCTTGCCCTCTTCCTGTAAGCTGACATGGCTCCCATTGGGTGGTATCAGCATCAATCCCCTTTGTGGTTCTTCTATGTATTCTTGTATAGTAGCTCCTCTAGTATTATTAGCCATTCTCTTTTACATGGTCGTATCCCATGATTGCAGAGGGCGATAGCCAGAGCTTCTCTGTCTCCGGAGGAGATACAGTTCTCCCTACAAATAGGTTCTAACATTGACAAAGAAGTAACCTCCCCTCTGGAGTTTCTCCCTTCTACTACAATTCCTGTCAGTCTCTCACCTCACAGAAATTCTCCCCATGGATCAAGAACATACTGTTCCTCTTATTTCCAAATGAGTCTGTTACTAGCACCATTTTTGGATGTGGGGACTGCAAAAGATTGATGTCTCCATTCCCTCAAGTACCTGGGTAATGTGCTTCCAGGTGACTATTTCCCATAAATCCAGGAGCACCTAATATCTTCCTTAATGATTTCCCAAGACAAATTGATAGGGTTATTCAAATGTAATAGGGACTTAGATGGAGATCCAGAAGACTATGAGAAGTAGTCATACCGGAGGAGCAGCTAGATGGTGCAGTGAATAGAGCACCAGGCCTAGAGTCAGGAAGACCTGAGTTCAAATCCAGCCTCAGATACTTGCCAGCTGTTTGACCTTGGGAAAGTTATTTAACTGTTTCCTTATCTGCAAAATGAGCTGAAGAAGGAAATAGCAAACCACTCCAGTATCTCTGACGAGAAAATCACAAATATGATCATGAAGAGTCAGAAATGACTGAACAACAAGAGTCATACAGGGAGAAAGAGAATGAGGAAAGAATAGCCAATAAGGGGAGGAGAGATACGAGTTGCTAGCTAGGATAGTCAGATCAAGAGAAGTTTCTTTATGTATGATGGAGACGTGGATGCATTTGTAAGTAGCAGGGAATGAGCCAGTAAACAAGGAGAGACAGGAGATGAGGGCAGGAGGGGTGAAACACTGAAGACAGAATGGGTTTGATCAAGGGTGAATGTAGAGGGGTTGGCCTAGGCAAAGAGAAGGGCCACCTCCTTATCAGAGGCTAGAGAGAAGGAAGTGATAATGGAGGAAGACTTCTGAATAATATGAAATTAAGAGGAGAGGGGAAAAGGAACATATCTTTTTTTCTTTTTAGATTTTTTATATTTTTATATAAATATTTTTATATTTTTTCAGTGAAGTGTGAGGTAAGGTCCTCAGCTGAAAAAGTAGGGATAAAAATTGTAAGGGTGTGGGACTCAGGAGGGCTGAGGAGGGAAAAAAAGTTTCAGAATAACCACTGTTCCAAAAATGCACAGAAGAGAACAGAAGGAGGTTTATAGGGAAACACAGACAAGTGAGAGTTTTGGCACGTGTTGAATTCAGTATATACTTATAAAAGAAACAGAAAACAACAGTTTTTTTCTGTTTTTCATGTATGGAAATGTTCATACTTGCCGAATTTGTAATTACAAAAAAGAAAATTTTAATTTACAAAATCCAATAAGACATGTGGTGGAATGTTCTTCTGTCTCTGAAAAACCATAAACAAAACAAAAAAAAGTCCTCGATTGAAAGTCAGAGGACCCATCCCCATTCTACCACCTGCCACCTGTGCCACTTTGAGCAGGTCACTTAACCTCTCTGGGCCTCAGTTTAGAAATGTATAAAATGAGGAAATTAGCAAATGTGACTTTTAAGGTTTCCCCTTCGGCTATGAACTAGGACCAGGCTAGTGAATCTAGCCAGTCTGGCATTTTCTCCACCTGAAACTTCCCCAAAGGCAAAATGGGAAAGAACCACTTCTCTGACTACCTCTTTCAACATCAAGCCAAATGTGGCACTGAAGCACGCAGAGCATATATAATAATGTGAGGGAAATGTGCAGTTAAGAAGAAAAAAGGGACTTTACTCTTCAAATATCCATTGAGCATCTGTCACTTATTCAGACAGTATTTATTTTTTGTAGGTGGAGGTATTAAAAATCTCAAGACTGGGATCAATACTGTTAACATAAAATGAAGCAGAACTAATATGTTTACTGTATTTTATTATTACTTGAAAATGAGTTATTTCAACACATTTTTTTATGGCACTTGACAGATCAAATATTCCTTTTCTCCCAAAGTTTAGAAAAAGTGAGTACAGGGTCAATTTTTTATTCCATTTAATTTGTACTCTACCCCTAAGTATGCTCAAAGTAATCCCAGACATAATTTCTTTGAGTCCAATCAGATAAACTAATGGACTAGACTAGGGACTCAAAGTTTCTATGTCAGGGAACAACCCAAGATGATTTTCTTGTGTGAATCAAGACAGTATTAGAACTAGACACTAATCTAGAGGTTTCTCTGAGATATAAATTAACTTCCATATAAGCTACAAAGAGCTATGGGAGAAAAGAAAAAGGTGAAGAGTGAGCTAACCTTAAGAGAAATATATCATAGGGGTATACACCCACCCTGGCACCCCCCTCCCTCACCTAGCTTTGCATGAGAACTCTGTAATCACTCTGTTTTCTAAACCTATGACTGAGGAAGGGGTATAACGAATTCAAACCATGATAAAGCAGCAGCCAATCAAAGCAAAGCGAGAAAAGGAAAAGCCACCATCACTATGAAAACATAAAGTTTGGGGAGAAGGTTTGTATCCTAAAATTCCCTCCTACTTCTATCTCAGCCCCTTAGATTTTGTTAGATCCATAAAACCCCAGTTCCTCACCCTAGCTTTTGGTCGATAATTGCTTACATCCTGGTCTGGCCCTGTCCCTCTTTCCTCAAGTGAGGATTTTCCTCCCACCCTATTGATTGCACTAATCATCAGCACGTAGCCTGCTATTCCAGGTGGAATGATAGCACTGTCCGATGCCCTTTGTATGATCCGCTTATGGCTGACAGTGACATTGAGTGCCATTTACAAGACTGAAAACTATGAAGCAGGTTTCAAACAGCTCAGAGTTGCTGTGGCAATTGAAACAGACCACTGATGGGGGGAGCTGGCTATGCTATGAGGCATATCTGTCATGTTACAGGAAAGAAACTCCTTGTCTTGGTAGCATGTGGAATCAGGTGCCACATTCTGTCAATGGTACAATGAACATCCTAGATTCTTGCACTGAGCAGATGAAGGCTGTCTTAGAGTGCCTGGATCAGTGCAAGTTGTTCATGGTCTTCCTCTCCCTGGAGAGAATCTCCATAGCCTGAGCTAAGCTGGTTTTCATTTTATCCAGTCTTGTGGAATGCAGCCTTCTATTAGAAAGAATGGAAACTTTCTTTAAGAGCTTAGGCATAAGATTGATAACCAGATTGCCTGTCCTAAACGGACATCTAGGGTGATAGAATACCCTAGAGTCAGGAGGACCCAAGTTCAAATCTGGCCTCAGACATTAACTAGTTATATGAACACTTAAACCTGTTTGTCTCAATTTCCTCTTCTGTAAAATGATCTAGAGAAAGAAGTGGCAAACCACTCCAGGATCTCTACCAAGGAAACCCCGAAAAGGGTCAAGGAGAGTCAGAACAAAATTAAAAACAATAGATCCTAAGTCAAGGAATAATCCAGGTAGTACAGTGTAGTAGATAGAATATTGTACTTCAGGTAAGAAAGACACAGGTCCAAATTCTACCTTCGATCCTTACAGTCGATATGCTCTCTGTACCTCAGTTTTCTTACCTATAATCATACTAGATTCGACAGCCTCTAAGATCCCTTCCAGATCTAAAACTATTATTATCCTATGAATGCAGTCCTGTTGGTCCAATTTTTAACAGATTTTTAAACATATTTTTAATTATATTACACATAGAAAATTTTTAACATTCATTTTTTAAAATTTTAATTTCTGAATTCTCTCTCTCCATCCAGCCCCTTGCCTACCCACTGAGAAGGCAAGCAATATGATGTTGATTCTACATATGAAGTCATATAAAACATATTTCCATATTAGCCATGTTGCAAAAGAAAACACACACAAAAAAAGAAAATACAAAAAGTAAAAAAAAAAAGTATGCTTCAATCTGTACCAAGAGTTCATCAATTCTCTCTCTGGAGGTGGATACCATTTTTTATCCTGGGTCCTTCAGAACTGTCTTGGATCATTGCACTGGTCAGAGTAGGTAAGTCACAGTTGATCATCCTTATAATGTTGCTGTTCACTTCACTTTGCATCAGTTCATGTAAGTCTTTCTAGGTTTTTCTGAAACCATCCTTCTCATCATTTCTTATAACACAATAGTATTCTATCACAACCATGTACCACACCTTGCTCAGTCATTCTCCATTTGATGGGCATCCCCTCAATTTTCAATTCTTTGTCACCACCAAAAGAATAGCTATAAATATTGTTGTAGAAATAGGTCCTTTTCCCTCTGATTTCTTTGGGATACAGATCTAGTAGTGGTATTTTTGGGTCAAAGGGTATGCAAATTTTTATAGTCCTTTGGGGAATAGTTCCAAATTGTTCTCCAGAATGGCAGAGTTGTTGATTCAATTTTTGAATGACTTAGCTATATTAATCCTCAATGAATTAGCTCAAGAAGATGCAACTATCAACCCACTTACACTCCACTTTGCATCTGCTACTCTGCCTGGTTTCAACTCTGCAGAACAAGATTTTCTTCCAGGTTAAGCTAATTATCTCTGATGTCATCACCATGCTGCTGACTCAAACTTAATTGACTTCACCTCCCTCAGCCTTCTCTCCCCTCTAATTGTAGGGCTAGAGGGTAAAATACCAAACTCCTCCCAATACCTTCCTTTATTGAGGGCAGAAATTGGACTTTAGGTCTCACTCCACTCTGCTTCTGCTGCTCTGCCTAATTTCATCTCCAAGGAACAAGATGCCCATTGGTGTCCTGCCCCTTCCCCATTAGACTGTAAGCTCCTTGAGGGCAGGAACTGTCTTTCTTTTTTATTAATTGTTGCATAGTGCCTGGGACATAGCAGGTGATTAGATTAGGCTGATTTATCTAGCAATTTGTACATACCAAATTTAGCATTTGATCATGGCCAACTTTTTGTTGGCTCCTTAATTTATGACTACTATGGCTCATCACTTAGCTTCCAGTTTGTGGTTTCCATGGCATTTCTTAAATATGTATAAGAATATGCTTGCTTCTCAGAATTTTGCAACTGCGAGTGCCATCCTTCATCTGAAGAATGTAAATAAGTTGATACTGCTTGCTAAAATGTACATACAGCACACATGTTTAATGAGCCACCTTGACCCAGCATAACAATGAGTTTAAGGCAGAGGGGCCACAATAAATAGAATGCCAGGTCTAGAGTCAGGAAGATTCATCTTCCTGAGTTCAAATCTTATCTCAGATACTTACTGTGTGATCCTGGACAAGTCACTTGACTTTTTTTGCCTCAGATTCCCAACCTCATGAGCTGGAAAAGGAAATGGCAAAACACTCCAGTATCTTTGCCAAGAAAACCCCAAATGAGGTCACAAAAAGTTGGACATGGCTGAAAAATTACTAAACAACAAGAACAAGGAGGAAACTATTTGCAAATGAACATAGTTGGGGCAAATATTTTCTAGCAAATGCTTAAAGTTTGAATACAATCTCCCTGATACACACATGCACACACACACACACACACACACACACACACACACACAATTGTATTAGTAATTACAGTCTTCATGTTCTTTGTCAGGATCTGTGTAAAACTACTGGACATTTATCACCCCTGACCTATGAAATCTGAATTAGCATTCATGTATAGATTCCAAAGGGGAAAAATCATAAATACTTCTATCAAAGCTGATTATTTGATCTTTAGTGTTCTTGGTGAGAATATCAAGGAAGGGGCAAAGATGATGTGAAGGTAGAATTAAATAAATTTGGAGTTATGATGTAGGTGTTTGTAGTGCCAATGCAATATTCATAGCAACAATGGTCACTATAAATATACCTGCGTAGTGGGTGATCACAAAATATAACAGTCTCTCCATGTAGAGGACAGAAGCAAAACATTTATTCTGACACCAGAAAATCTAATCCCAAAAGCAGTAAGGTGATTCCATCATAGTAGCAAAGAAGTTAATAAACCACAATAGCACAGAGAGCCACAGCATCCTTTAGCCTTCCCACAAACCAACACAAGTTTAGCTATCACAGCAAGTAGCAAACACCAGCTTTTGCTCACAAGCCTAGCTGTCTCCTTCAGAAGCATCCTCTCCTCCCAACCATGTCTAGCTGCTCTAACTCCTAGCTTCCTGTGGGTTCTGCTCCACCCTTCAGCAAACTCTCCCCATCACAGGCTCCATGTGATTACAGTCAGCTTATTATTCATTCAGCAGGGTATATTTTCAAAGCAGGGAAGGTCTTCAAATTCCCATAGGTTTTTTAAGGGGCAGGGAAGATCTTCAAATTCCCATTACTATTACAGTGTTTAAGGAAAAAGGAGGAGACCACATCACTCTTAGGTTTTGTTACCTTGGAGAGGGCAATTTCTGTAGAGTGGTGGGAACAGAAACCAGATTGCAAAGGTTTGAAGAGTGAATGGATGATAGAAAAGTGGAGTGTATGGAAAAAGTGAGAAAAGTTATTAAGTATATATTATTATTTCTACAAGTTTGGCTTAGGAGTTCTAGCATAAAACCAACCAGAGTGACCCAGGTCCTTGTTAGAAAAGGGTTGAACAGAAATGAGCCTCAGCCTTTTTTAAAGGATGAGTATAATTATGGATAGGAAGATGAGAAAAGCTTTTTCATTCTTAGTAAACACTTACTAGATTGGTATTTTAAATTACAGAATATGCTGTTAGCTTAACGCTTAAATACACTAGTCTGTCTATTATTTATAACCACTTAAAATTTTAAAGTACTGGAAACATAGCCATTGCCTATTATTTATCTTTTAGAGTGCTTAAAATCTGTTGCCTTTGTTTTTTCTTTTCCTGACATCTAGAAAAAAGAATCATTGAAATTTCTAGAAATACTAGAATGTTCTATAATGGTTCGTTTCTGCCTTGTTTCACACTAGATTCACCTTACTCATTTTTTCCCAGAAAAATGATCTAAGTTTAACATCATCTTATAGAAAATGCTTAACATCAGAAGTAAAGAAACAAATGGATAATTTAAAAAGCACATTAGATTTGGAGTGAGGAAAGATGAAGGTTCAAATCTCACCTCAGATCCCTATTTGGTGACTGACCATGGGCAAATAATTTGCCTTTTCTGAGACTTATTTTCTTCATATTTAAAAGAGGGATGATAACACCTGTAGCACGTATCTCACAGAGTTGTTATGAGTAAGAAATAAGATGGTGCTTTGCACTTTATGCTTTTTTTTTTAAGAAGCTAGATGGCACAGTGAATAGAGCACTGTACCTAGAGTCAGGAAGACTTGAATTCAAATCAAGCCTTAGACACATGGCTAATTGTGTGACCTTGCCAACTTCTTTTTGCATCAGTTTCATCTGTAAAACGGGGATGATAATAGCACACCTGCCTCACATAGTTGTTGTGAGGATAAATAAGTTAATATTTGTTAAGTTACTTGCCAACCTTACAGTGTCATATAAATGTTGCCTGTGTTTTATAATATGTGTGTGTGTGATTATGAGCATGGTGCAGTGTTGTTGTCCATGTAGGTTTTGTGTATCTACTTGGTCCTGTCTAGATGTGGCTCCCAGGAAGGCCAGAATAAATATCTCTAGGGTCTCCTCCTCCCACCAGTCTCCAAGGGAGACTTTGATTCCAACCAGGAGAAGAAGCAGCAAGTTGGGGTCAGAGGCTAACCACACACACACACACACACACACACACACTCCAAAATTGTTGGATTAGTTCACAACTCCATCAACGGTGAATTAGTGTACCTATTTTTACATATCCCCTCCAACATTTGTTGCTTTTCCCTTCAATCATTTAGCCAATCTGATAGATATAAAATGATATCTCAAGATTGTTTTAATTTTTATTTCTCTAATCAATAATGATTTAGGACATTTTTTCATATGACTGTACATTGTTTTTATTTTGTCTGAAAACTGCCTGTTCATATCCTTTGTCTATCAATCAGGGAATGACTCATATTTTATTTTATGTATTAGTTACTTTATCTGGAGAGCACATTTTCCCCAAATTCATAGTACATAGGCTCATCTACCTCCACCCCATATGCATTCTTGGGCTTTATAGAGCCACTTATTCATAAATGGCGTACGTGGGCTACAAAATATTTTGATGAGCCCTGGGAAGAATGTCAAGGAATCTATGGGCCTTGTAGCAAGGAAATCTGACAAAATTCTTTATATATCTGACACATAAGACTTTTATCTGAAAATCTATCTATAAAATTTTTCCCCAATTTTCTACTTTCCTTCTGACCTTAAATACATTTGCTTTATTAGTAAAACAATAATAATAATAATAATTCAGTGGAATTGAAATTATCTACTTTACGTGTCATATCGCTCTCTATCTTTCATCGATTCATTAATTGTTTGCTTATCATGAGTCTGATAGGCAATATATTCCATGTTCTTCAAATTTCATTGTAATATCTTTCTTCATATCTAGGTCGTGTATCCATTTCAATCTTATCTTGGTAAATGGTATAAGAAATTGGTCTATGCCCAATTTCTGCCAAACTGCTTTCCAGTTTTCCCCGATAATTTTTACCAAATAATGAATTCTTATCCCCAAAACTTATCCTTGGATTTGTCAAATACAACATTACTATATTTGTTTGCTGCTGTAAATTGTATATTTACTCTGTTCCACTGATCTACCTTTCTACTCCTTAGCTAGTCCCAGCTGCTTTAGAATATAGTTTAAGATCTAATACTGCTAAAACTCCTTCCTTTATGTTTTTCATTAGTTTCTTTAGTATTCTTGACTTTTTGTTTTTCCAAATGAATTTTGTTACTGTTTTTTCTAATTCAGTAAAAAAAAATTGATAATTTAATTGATATGGCATTGAATATATAAAAATTAGTTTAGGCAAAATTGTCATTTTTTTATTATAATGGCCAGCAGGCTGCTATTTTCTACCTTGAGAAATGTCCTTACTGCATGTCTGAAGATGTCTACAACCCAATCCATGTAATGCAAATTAAATATGTCCTCCATATTAAGGGACTTTAGTTATGTCTAATTCTGGTACCACAGATTTCCTTGCTACAAGGCCCATAGATTCCTTGACATTCTTCCCAGGGCTCATCAAAATGTTTTGCAGCCCAAGCATGCCATTTATGAATAAGTGGTTCTATAAAGCCCAAGAATGCGTATGGGGTGAAGGTAGATGAGCCTATGTACTATGAGTTTGGGGGAAATGTGCTCCCCAGATAAAGTAACTAACACATAAAATAAGACTAAGGTAACAGAGTTTTGGTCAATAAAGACCTGAAAGATGTATTCTATTCTCCTCCTTACCGGAAACAACAGGGTGAGCTTGACTGATTCTACCTTGAAGGAGACTTCCACCATCTTAGAGATGTACTACCAACACAGGATATTCTGATAAGACTAATCACTGAGAAATGCATTTTCCCACAGGGACACATTTGACCTTTAGGAGCTCATGTGATCCCAAGGCTTAGCGCAATCCCCCCAATTCCATTCTGTCACAGATGCTACTGATTGGCTGTGTTCTCTAAGGGCTCCTAAAAAGCTGTAAAACCCAATGAGTATCCTAAGAGACTAAAGCTGCAACCAGCCTAAGCAGTCTTCCTGACTGCACTAAGGAATTTCTTTTCCTTTCAGTCTGAATATTCACTTTTTGACACCTGGTCTTACAGACATGGTAGCAGAGAAGATTCCCTCTGGAGTCTCAAAGAATCCAAGCTTTGAAACTCCCACAGAAGAGCATTCCCTCAAACTACAGAGATTCAAGAGGTGGAAATAGAGATAATGCAGGGTGCCAAATGGAAGAAGCAAGTGTACGGGAGTTTGCCACCTTACAAAGAAATACTGCTCCTTTAATAGAAAGATACCTGCATTCTATGGCCTTTAGGACAAAAGCTGAGGATCCCTTAAAATGTCACTAAAAATGTAACTCAGCTCATTCATGCAAGACCATCATTGAGAAGTCGAAAGGACTTCTAAGTCTTATAAACCACAATTAGAAAACAGAGGCTTTTGAGGTCTGAGGCCTTGTTACTTAGTGTTTCATTTTCTTTTGCAAATTTGTTACCCCAGGGCAGGACAATTCTTAGGTCTATTTTCTGGATGATAGCCTCATTAACATGCATGGAGAAAGACAGAGATAATCAGTATATTAAAAATGGACATTTGTTCTATAATGCAAATGAGATATTATAAACATTAAATGCTGATCAAGTCTATCTTAACATGTAAAGAAAGCACTCACAATTCCAAACACCTATGAGGACCCAATTCCTTTACTAACTAGATTCAGGGGCAAATCCCTGTTTCTTTACTTGCCTTTCAGCAAGTCTGTTCTATGTTCAAATGCTTCTGCTAGCCTTGAAGGCTTGTAGGGGATGAGTTGATAAAGAAAGATCCTTGGAAGAAAGCTAGAAATAAGCCAAATGTATATGTTTCTAGAGTATCCCTAAATGGGAGTAATATGGATCACAGAGATCACTATTAGAATGTGGTCCTCCAGGTTGAATACAGTCTAGGTGAGCTCAGAGCAATAATTCTTACCTATAAATTACATATATTTTCTGTCTATGTGGTTGATGATTTTAAATTCTTTAAAATCAAAAATCACATATTTAAGAAGAAAGCTGTGGACAGTATAAGCTCTCCACGTGAGAAAGAGACCTAAGATTATTTCTATGAGGTAGTTGCTGAAACCTAGCTCAGAATGAGAATTTGTCATCATTTTCAGGACACTATATTTTTTACCTGATGCCATCAATTCCTTTGGAACTTAATTTTTTTCAGGCCTTGGGGGCAGATACTATGTCTGCTTAACTGATCCCAGCACATGCTTAATAAATGCTTTTGGAAAGTAGTGATAGCTGATATCTACATGGCACTTTACATACTTTATTTCATTTGAGCTTCACAGCACCCCTGAAGGAAGTGGCACAATTATTATTATCCTCATTTTAGAAGTGAGGAAACAGACTCAGAGAAGTTATGGCTTGAACATGGTCACATAGCCAATAAGTATCATAGTGGAGATTTAATCTCAGTTCTCCCAGATTCCAGGTCCACTACACTACCTTGTCTCTCAATGATGATTATGGATGGATGGTTGTGAACTCCTCCCAATTAGATTGTGAGCTCCTCCAGGGTCATTCCAATTTCACAACATTCAACCCTTATTGTATCTTTGTTGTTCCACATTGTTGTAGTAATTGTGTATAGTGTTTTACTGGTGCTGCTTGCTTCTCTCTGCATCGGTTCATATTAGTCATCACATGTGTCCAATGCTGCCAAGGCCTGTCATTTTCACTGTTTTCTACACTGTTTTCTCCTTTTTTCTTTTTTCCCTTTCTTCTCTTTATTATTTTAACCTAACTCCCAAAGTCCATTATCACATTCATCATTTCTTACAACAAAATAGTAATCCATTACATCCCCTTATACTCACATATCACCTTTTGTCCACCTTTTATGTACCTATTCACTGATTGATGGGCCTCTACTTTGTTTCCAGTTCTTTGCTACTGGAAAGAGAAAAAGACAGAAAGAAAGAGAGAGACAGAGAGAGAAAGAGAGAAAGAGAGAGAGAGAGAGAGAGAGCACTATTATAAACATTTTGGTGTGTATGAGACTTTTTTTTAACCTTTTAATTTTTTTTCAATGAATAGGTAATTTTCTTTTCTCCCCTTTTCTTCTCTTGCCATTGGGGAGTAAAGATAAGAGGGAAAGGGGAAGGAAAGAGGAGAAGAGAGGAGAGGACAGGAGAGAAAGCTTTGTAGTAAATATGCATAGTGAAGCAAGACAAATTTCCACATTGTCCATGTCTAAAAACGAAGGCTTCAATCTGCATCTTGAGTAGACACCTTCTCTTTATCATTGACCTCAGAGTGTATGCCTAATCTTCAAATACCTGGTTCAACGGAATGGACAATCTGGTCACTTTCTTAATATAATTCTATTTTATTTTTTTGGAGGGGAGAAGGCAGAGCAATTGGGGTTAAGTGACTTGCCCAAGATCACACAGCTAGTAAATGTCAAGTGTCTGAGGCGACATTTGAACTCAGGTCCTCCTGACTCCAGAGCTGGTGCTCTATTCACTGTGCCATCTAGCTGCCCCCTTAATATAATTCTAAAACCTAGGATGAGAAGGGAAGTGGTTGAATAAGGGGGAAAAAAACCTTTGTATGAAATTTCTTCAATAAAGGTTCGGTATTCAAGAAATTTTCTCTCTCTCTCTCTTTCTCTCTGTGTCTCTCTCTCTTTCTGTCTCTTTCTCTCTCTCACACACACACATTCTAAAACAATGTTGCTATTAAGCCAATGGTAAAACCTATAGCCTAAAAGGAAAGGGGAAAATGCTCCTTAGGACTGAAACAGAGATTTAATCAGTCACCCTTTTGAGGAAGTTCAACTAAAATTTTGAAGAAGTAAAATGGAAGTTTAATGGTGATTAATCTAAATTAAGATAAATTTAAAGAATATTATATATGGAAAAATGATATACAAAATTACTAATATAATGTGTAATAATTACTTGTGATAGATGTCATCCAGGCTGTACATAGCATCCTAAGACATCCTTTAGATCCAAGAATAGGCCTTAGAGATCAACTAGTCTAGCCATCACTTTTAACAGATGAAGAAACTGAGACTGAGAAGTTAAACAAATTGTTCAAGGCCATCTACATCTGGAGAAGGGAAAGGGAAGAGAAGAAACCATTGAAGACTGATTAAAAATCTTTACATGGGATTGATGTTTATGTGGAAAAAACCCAAACATACCCTGTTCAATGCACAAATGAAACACGGAATAGGAAAAGCAAATATTCGTTCTCAAATAAAAATAAAAGTGTAAACATATAAAAACAAATCAAGATCACACCTACCATGTTACCGTAATTCACATTGTAGGAAATACAAACTGTAACCTCTCACATCACGATTTTTTACAAATTGAAATACTCAGACTATGCAAAAGATTTAAAATTACTCATAAAATACAACTGATTTTACTAGAATATTAACTCACTACATTTTCATAATTTTTAAATGAGATCTTGCTTATTTAAAAACTAAGAAGAAACAGAAATCTGTTTAAAATAATTCTTGTAAAATCTATGTATGTTTTTTAACCTTTTGTAATTAAAGAATAACTAAAAATTCACTTGACTATAATTTTAAGTAATATTTTACTCAAAAGCAGCAGTCATCTAAGCCATCTGGTGTTGGTTAAAACTGGAGACAGATCAATGGAACAGACTAGACAAGAGGGAATCAGAAGCAATGGAACTCAATAACGCAGTGTTTGATGAAATGAAAAGCAAATTACCTAGGGGAAAACTCCTTATTTGATAAAAACTGCTGGGAAAACTAGAAAGCAGTCTGGAAGAAATTCAGCTTAGACCTATACTTCACACCATATTCTATCATACATTTTAAAGGGGTATGCAACATTAATATTAATGATCAGACTAAAAAAATTCGAAAAGAAAAACATCATATATACCTCTCACACCTATGAGTGGGAGATATATTCTTAACTGAACAAGAAATAGAAGCAATTGCAAAAGATAAAATAGATAACTTTGATTACTTGAAACTGAAAAGCTTTTACAAAGACAAAATTAATAATTAACGTACCTAGGATGAGAAGGGAAGTGGTTGAATAAGGGGGAAAAAAACCTTTGCATGAAATTTCTTTAATAAAGGTTCGGTATCCAAGAAATTTTCTCTCTCTCTTTCTTTTTCTCTCTCTCTCTGTCTCCCTCTCTCTCTTTCTGTCTCTTTCTCTCTCTCACACACACACACATATAATTTGAAAATTGGCAAAAAAAAAATGAACCCCAAAATGGCAACACTAACTGGGGGGAGGGGATAATAGGAAGATAAGCCCACTAACACATTGTTGGTGGAGCTATGAAATGGTACAACCATTTTGGAAAACAATTTGGAATTAAGTAAAAAAAAAAAAGTGACTAAGATGACTATGTCTTTTGAACTAGAGACTCCATTTCTGGGCTTATACCCCAAGAAAGTACTCAATAAGAAGCAAGTCCCCAAGTACTCCAAAATAATTATAGCAGCACTTTTTCTGATACCAAGGAATTGGAAACAATGTATATGTTCATCATTTGGGGAATGGCTAAATAAAATGGGGCATATGAATGGAATGGAACATGACTGTCCTATACAAAATGATGGTAGAGACTTAACAGAAGTAGATTAAGAGATTAAGAAGAGTTGGCAAGAATAAACAAAACAGCTATACAAGAAAGATCTTAAAATCACTGATGACCACACTGGTTTGGTTACTGATCTAGAACCATACTTCCTAGAGAATAAAGTCAAGTGGGCCTTAGGAAGCTTACTAGCTAATAAGGCTAGCAGAGGCAACAGAATTTCAGTAAGCTACTTATAATGCCAAAAGATGATGCTGTAAAGTGCTAAACTCCACATGCCAGCAAATTTAGAAAACTCAACATAACCACTGAGTTGGAAGAATCGCTTTATGTACCAATCCTAAAAAGGGCAATGCCAAAGAATGTTCAAATTACTGAAAAATTGTACTTATTTCAGAGGCAAGCAAGGTTTTGCTTAAGATTCTGCATACTAGGCTTCAGCAATATGTGAACCCAGAATTAACAGAAGAATAGGTTAATTTTCAAAGAGGCATAGAAACTAGAAACCGAATTGTCAAAACTCACCGGATCATGGCATGTGATTTGGTCCTACACACAACATGCTTTCTATTTTATTGAGCATTGAGAATTTTATTTTGAACTAGCTTCACATTAATTTAAAGACATTCATCTATTTAAAGTCAGAGAAATGAACTCTCCCTATCATTAAAATGAAAGGTTAGCTACTTTCACTATATCTAGCTTGTTCACATAATCTTTCTTTTTTAAAATATTTTATTGATTACTTTTCTTTTACTTTATTTTCACTTCTGAATCTATCCCTCTCACTTTCTCTACTCAGGAAGCCATCCCTCACAGCAAAAGTAAAGAAAGAGGAAAAATAAAATCAACAAAATACATCAATCATATATAATATATTCCACATTTCACAACCATAGTCCTGACCCCTCACCCCCAATATATTGCCTTGCAATGAGAGGAGATATATCTCCTCACTTCCATTCATCAGTCAAGTTTAATTCTTATACTTAAACATCATTCAGGTTTGTTTGATTTTATTATTGTTGCTCTTTCCATTTAAATTGTAATTACTTGTATATATTGTTTTTCTGGTTCTGCTTTCTTTTCCCTGCATCAGTTCACATAAATCTTCCTACACTTCCAGGAAGTCTCCATACTTAATGCTTATTTTTCAATAATATTACATTATATTGTTTCTATTATTTTTCTTCCACAATTTGTTTAGTCACTCCCCAATCACTGAGCATCTACTTTGTGGTTCTTTGCAATGCTGCTACACACATTTTGGTATATACAGGACCTTACCATCTATCGTTGACTTCCTTGAGGTATATGCCTAACAGTGGAATCTCGGGATCAAAAAGCATAAGATTAGGCCTTGTGGTTTTGAGATCACCATAACAGTCTCCCCTTAAGGGAAGCTGTAGCTTATAGAATCTATACATAGAAACCATTGTTATAAGATTAGGTCTCATGAATCTAGTACTGGCTAAGAAATAGAGTGGTGATCAGTAGAATAGATTAAGTAAATAATACACAGTAGTACATGGTCATTGTCATTTTGCACCTGATAAAGTCAAAGATCCAAGTTTTGGGGATAAGAACTCATTATTTGACAAAAAAATTTCTGGGAAAGCTGAAAAGTAGTTCATCAGAAACTAGACATAGATCAACATCTCACAGCATGTAGCAAGATAAGGTAAAAAAAATAAGCACATAATTTAGATATAAAAGATGATATATATAAAGTAGGGGAGCTTGGAAAATTTTACCTATGAATAAAGGAAGAATTTATGACCAAACAAGAGATAAAGAGGATCACTGGTAGCAAAATTAATCATTTTGATTAAATGAAATTAAGAAGGGTTTGCACAAACAAATGAATCCAAAATTAGAAGGAAAGCTGTAAATTGGGGAGGTTACAAGCTTCTCTGCTAATGGTCTCGCTTCTAGAATACATAGGGAACGAAGTCAAATTAATAAAAATAAGGACCACTCCCCAGTTAATAAATAGTCAAAGGATATTAACAGGTTTAGAAAAAGAAATTAAAGTTATCTATAGTTGTATGAAAGATGCTTTAAATCACTATTGATTAGATAAATGCAAATTTAAACAACTCTATGGTACCACCTCACACAAAGCAGTTTGGCTAACATGACAGTAAAGGAAAATTACAAGTGCTAGAAAAGATGTAGAAAAATAGGGATACCAATGCTTTGCTAGTGGGTTGTAAACTGATCAAACAATTATGGAAAACAATTTGGAACTATGCCCAAAGAGCTATAATAATGTATATACCCTTTGAACCAATACAACTTCTAGATCTGTATCCCAAAGAACTCAAGGAAAAAGGAAAAGGACTTACATGTTCAAAAATATTTATAGCAGCTTTCAAAGAAATTGAAAATTGAGGTGATGTTCAACAATTGTGGAATGGATAAACAAGTTGTGGTATATGATTATTATAGAATACTATTATTCTATAAGAAATGATGAGAAAGTTTCAGAAAAACCTAAGAAGACATGAACAGACGCAAAGTGAAGTGAGCAGAACCAGAAGAAC
>CM053582.1:344612430-344665009 GCA_028627135.1 Pseudochirops cupreus | reverse complement strand
ATTTTGCTTTCTTTATTTTTCTTCCTTTTTGGGCAACATGTCTAATATGGAAATGTTTTGCATAATTTCACGTATACAATTGATATCATATTGCTTGCTTTCTCAATGGGTGGGGAGGGGGGTGGAGGGAGGGCCAAAATTTAGAACTCATCATCTTTTAAAAAATGAATGTTAAAAATAATTTTTTAAAAAATGGAGCCATGGAGGAGGACATAAGAGAGAACAGATTGGGGGAAGGGGTATTCAGTAGGCTTGCTATTTTGGGGTGGGGAGTAGGGGAAAGATGGGAAGAAAAAATTGTAACTCAAAAAAAATTAAGCCTGATGCTCTTGAGGTCATCATGATGATCTCCCCCTAAGGAAGGCTGTAAGTTTATAGAACACACTAACAGAAAAACACTGATAATAATATTTTCCAAGGTTAGTACATCTATGTCATCACCCCAATAACATTTTGTCTACCACCAACTTGTTTTTCTTCCTTACATGCAAACCACCAAAATAATATTTTTTCAACCACCAGAATGTTTCTCTATGTAATAATAACTCCCAAAATATTTTTGCTTCTGATCCCTTTTATGTAAATTGATTCATTGGGGGCACCAAAAATCAATGTATAAGAACCATTCTCTTAGAACAGTACTTTGAAACTCATGCTCCACTGCAGTGGGAGCACGCCTTCCTGCTGGAACATCCCTTTTCTGATTAATAGACCCATCTCTTTGTTCCCCAGAAACATTGCTTTTACCTGAGTTATACTCTATCTTAGTGTTTATGAGTTGTATGTTGAATCCACTTGTCCTTTTCTCCTTTCCCCTTTTTTCTACTTATTTGCAATAAACTTTGCATTGAACTGATTTCCATTGCTTTATATGTTATTCTCAGCATCTGAACTCATTAAGGAGTTGTTTGCCCCAGTATCTCTGGCTAGCTCCCAAGCTCCGTCTTAGATACAAACTAAATACCCAGACAAGGACTTCATCTGTTGGCAAGCTGCACCTATACAGGAAGAGTATAGAACTGTGAGCCCAGTTGTAGAAAGCAAAGGTCAGTAGGACTTCCACAAAACTTCAGTAACTTTTTTTACTAATATACTTCCAAATCAGTTTCTAGAATGATTGGTCCAATTCTCAGTTCCTCCACCAGTTTATTAGTGTGCCTATCTCTCCGCGGTCCATCAAACATTGACTATTTCCATCTTACCAATCAATTGGATATGTAACACAACCTAAGAGCTGTTTTGATTTACATTACTTTTATTACCAGTATTTTATATTACTGTTAATAGTTTGCAAGTCTTGTGAGAGCTGCCTCATCATATCCCTTAAACATTTTTTCCATTGGTAAATGGCTCTTGGTCTTGTATATTTGCATTAGTTCTCTACGTATCTTAGAGATCACTCCCTTATCAGAGATATTTGATGGAATGATGTTTTTCACCAATTAATTTCCCTTCTTATTCTATCTTTATGGATTTTATTTTAAAACTTTTTAGTTTAATGTAGTCAAAAAATTTTCCTTTTATTAATATTTCTGCTTGTTACATCACCATAATATCTTATCTGTCTCTCCCCATTCCCTTCCCCAAGAGTCATCTCATATAAAAATAGTATTTTTTAGAGAGGTGAAAAGAAAATTAGCACAACTGATCAATACATTTAAAAAGTCAAAAATATATGCAATATTTAACACCTATGATCTCCTACCTCCACAAAGGGGTAGATTGGGGTCTCATCATGTCCCTTTGCTCAAGTCCCACTTAATCATTATGATTTTGTTGCATTTACTTTTGATTTCTATAACATGGTCTTTCCATTTACATTGTTGTAGTTACTGTGTAAATTGTTTTCTTAACTCTGCTTACTTCACTGTACATCAGTTCATCTAGATTTTTTCACACTTCTTTGTTTTCATCTTATACCTCATTTCTTACAGCACAGCAGCATTCCATTTCATTCATTTATCACAATTTGTTTGGCCATTTCCCAGCTGATGGAGAGTAATTGGAAACATTGTTTCCAATTCTTAGCTATCACAAAAAGTATTGCTACAAGTGTTCTAGAGTAGACGGGGATTTTTTTTTCTCATGGATAGCTTTCATGGAGTATAAGACCAGGAATAGAGTCTCTAGTTCAAAAGACATGAACATTTTAGTCACTTTATTTGCCTAATTCCAAATTGCTTTCCAAAATGCTTGTACCATTTCATAGCTCTATCCACTACTGCAACCACTCCAACATTAATTGTTGCCATTTTTTCTCATTTTTGCCAATTTGCAAGTTATGAGGTGAAATCTTAAGTTATTTTTGAATTGTGCTTATTGTTAGTGATTTGAAGCATTTTTTCACATGTTTTGGAACTCTCCTTTTGAGAATCATTTGTTAAAATTATTTAACCACTTCAAGAATGGGGGGAGGGAGGGAAAGAAGGGAAAGGGGGCAGGGAAAGAGAGAGACAGAGAGAGACAAAGACAGAGAGAAAGAGACAGATTGTTTATATATCTTGTATACTAAGCTCTTATCAGAGAAATTTGGCACAAAGATTTTCCCATTCAGTCATTTCCCTTTTTATACTTGATGTATTAATGTCTGTGCATATGTGTTTCAGTTTTAAGTAATCAATATTATCTCTTTTATCTTTCAGAATTGCCTCTATGATTAATTTGTTTAGAACTTTATCTCTAACCCATACCTGTAAGAGATATATTATCTGTTTCTCTTCTAATTTTTATAATATGATCTCTAATATTATTGTCACATATTCACTTAGAATATATTGTGTTGGGGCAGCTAGGTGATGCAGTAAATAGAGCACTGGCCCTGGAGTCAGGAGGACCTGAGTTCAACTCCATCCTCAGACACGTAAAACTTACTAGCCATGTGACCTTGGGCAAGTCACTTAACACCAATTGCCCTCTCCTCCCCCCTTCAAAAAGCAAAAAAAAAAAAAAAGAATGTATTCTGTTAGTCTAAGCCTAATTTCTGGCAGACTGCTTTCTAGTTTTCCCAGCAGTTTTTAATCAAGTAGGGAGTTTTTTTTCCCCAGGTAAGTTGTGTTTTCCACTTTTATCAAACACTGAGTTAGTAGTTCTATTATTTCTGAATCTCCCTTGTATAGTCTGTTCCATTGATTTATCTCTCTATTCTTTAACCAATACCAGGGAGGGGGTAGGAGGGAGAGAAGGGGGAGGGTGAGAGGGAGAGGGAATATCCCGGCGAGTTTTTTTTTCAGTAGTGTAATTATACTTAATCTGAGAGTATGACCTGTTTTAGGTCCTATTCTCCATTAGAATGAAAGACTTTTCTCATTTTGTGTTTCTGTCTTTTGTACTGAGCAAACACCTTGCATACACACTTGATAAATGCTAGTGGAATTGAATTGAGTACAGTGCCAGATGCTGAGGTTGCAAAGACAGAAACTAAATAGCTCCTCTTTCAAGGAGCTTACATTTTATAAGGGAACTATGATATCTATTTAGATCAGCAAAAGCAATATAATTTTGGGGTAGAATGAATAGAATATTAACAGCCGCTGGGGATCAGGAAAGTCCTCAAGTCAGAGAGCACTTCACTAGCTGCCTGAGATAAATTTAAGTTGCCAGAGGGCCCAGATGGACTATATACAGCTATTGGGATACTGAAGGGACTGGCAGATGGGATTACTGAGCTACTGTCAGTGATCTCTGTAAGACTGTGGAAAACAGGGGAAGTACCAAGGACTGGGGAAAGGTACATTATAGAACAAGACAAAATAATACAATTCATTTGGTGAAACACAAAGGTATAGAATCCCCACAGAAGCAATGGGTAGAAGTAGGAATGGAAGGGAGACCAGCTCTTCTATACTTCAGATTATATTATTAAGTTTTTGTTGTTCTGTTGTTTTTCAGTTGTGCCTGTCATGACCCTATTTGGGGTTTTCCTGGCGAAGTTACTACAGTGATTTACCATTTCCTTCTCTGGCTCATGTTACAGAAGAGGAACTGAGGCCAACAGGGTTGAGTGACTGGCCCAGGGTCACACAGCTAGTAAGGATCTGAGGCAAGATGTGAATTCAGAAAGATGAATCTTCCTGACTCTAGGCCTGGCACTCTATCCACTGTACCACCTAGCTGCTCACGTTATAAAGCAGTGATAATCAAAACTATTTTGTCCTAATTAAGAAATAATGAAGTGGATCAGTGAAACAGACTAGATAAGGGAGAATCAGGAATAATCAAACTAAATAAATTAGTGTTTGGTTTACCAGATAACATAAATTAATTTGGGGAGGAATTCTTTAGTTGGTTAACATTGCTTGGAAAATTGAAAAGTAGTTTTGAAAAAAAATGGATTTAGATATAGATTATCATTTTATGTATGCCATATACCACAATAAGCCTAAAAAGTTCAGGGACTCAAATAGAAAATGTTGCATTATTAAATTTCTAAAAAAGTACGAGATCAAGTACCTCACCCTCCCCCTTCTCTCCCTCCTACCCCCTCCCTGCAATGCAGTTTGCAAACTTACTATTATTTTTACAGTTGAAAAATATGTCTTATTGTTCAGAGAGGTTAGTTTTTTTAGATTTACTCACCAAAGGTTCCAGATAACCCAGTTTATGCACAAGCTCTGAATCTTTCTCCCCAATAGAGGGTCCCCTTTTCCCTGCCCCTTTTCACTCCCTAGCACACTTCCCTACGGAAAGAATGCTAAATGTGCAATCAGAAGACTTTGGTTTTAATCCTGGCCCTCTCACTTATAGCTGTTTGACCTTGGGCAAGTCAGTTCTCAGTTAAGCTCCAGTTTCCTTACCTGAAAATGAGAATAATAATGCCTGTACTACTTACCTCCCTAGATTTGAGGTGTAAAGTATCCTATAAAGCTTAAATGGATACTTTAAGGAGAGCATTGAATTTGGAGTCAGGCTACTTAGATCCAAATCTTAATTCCATTACTTGTGTGACTGTAGGTTAGTCAACTGACTTCTTGAGGCCTCAGTTTCCTTATCTTTAAAGTTTAGAAGATTGGACAAAATTATGTTGGCAGCCCTTTCCAGATCTCTATCTGTAATGCTTTGATTCTACCTGCTTCTGAACTATTAAATCCTTTAATTGGAAACAGTCTTTCATTTCACAATTAAAGATAAGAGGTTTAACAAGCAAACAACTGGAAGAGAGAAGTTTTCAGTGTGCATTAATTTTTCTCAAGGTGTAAATTGTATTGATACTTTTCTGTTTTGATATAGTGAGAAAGTCAGAACAACATAAAACTACAGATTTCTAAAGGTAGGGAGAGGAGAAGATGCCACTGAATGAGAAAGAAGACCCTAGAGATACCAAGGACAAATTTCCAGGGGCACACCTAATTATCTTTATACCTTCAAGGGACAAACAGAAGTGGTATAAAAAATTTTATTACTACAAGGATTGGCCTCTCCCCAATTTGTTTAAATTATGCTGATATTCCAAATAGGTTTATTATTGTAGGATCATAGATTTAGTGCTGAAAGTGACCTTAGTAACTCATTTTACAGATGTGGAAACTGAGGCTTAGAGAGATGAAGTGATTTTTCAGAGTTCACACTTGTAATAAATAAGAACATCAGGATTTAAACCTAGGTCATTTTGACTCCAAATCCATTATTCCATTCACTGTGCCACGGTTTCTGTCCCAGTTTCCTTTAAGCTTCCTCTCTCTTGTAATAAAACATGTGTTTCTAAAATGCATTACCTTTTCTATTCTGTTCTGAAAGAACACTAGCCCCAGAGTCAGAAGTGGATTCAAATCCCATCTCAAATTGTTGCTACCTGTATAGTCATAACAAAGTTACTTTAATTCCCTTTCCCTCCATTTCTTCATCTTTACGATGAAGGGGTTAGATTAGGTGGCCTTTGAAGACTCTCCCATTTCTAAAATGACAATCCTGTGATTAGACAGCCTTGTGTTTCTCCAATTTCCAATGCTGGGCTCCACCTAAAGCCTACTCTGGTACTCCATTGTGGCATATGAGTAATTTGACATTCTTATAGGCTGTAACAGAGGAATCTCTGGCAGATTACAGCAAGTTGAAGAAGGCTCCAAGAGCATTCCTGGTGATGGAGAGCACCCACAGCACCTACTAATTAAAGAACAGCCAAGTCAGATACAAAGAACAGAAGTTCTTAGCCTGGGGTCTGTGAAATATAGATATAGATATATAGATATAGATATAGATATAGATACACACACACATACATACACACACACGCACATACACACATGTACATATATGTATAGGATGAGAAAGGAAACCAATTGTATTGAAATCGCTATTTTATATAATATGTATTATCATGTATCATAATATCTATTCTAATATAGATAGATAGATAGATAGATTTCTATCTTTGTTTTGTTAAATGACTTGCCCAGGTTCACAGAGCTAAGAAGTGTCTGAGGCCAGATTTATAGCCATAAGAGCTATTATATATAGATATTTCAGTACAATGGTTTCCCTTCTCATCCTATGTATTGTATGTTATGCATTTTAAAATATCATTCTAAGAAGGGGGTCTGTTCTGGGCTGGGCTTGCCCCAAACTAGTACTTTGGTCATTTATTTAGGTTGACACTTATAGGTCATTCAGCAGTTGTCCAAAGGAGTTCATTTAGTATTAGCAGGAGGATGTTCAACAAGGGTAGGCACTGAGGACACCTCAAGTTGATTCAAGTGAGTGAAGCTCCCTCACCTGGATTCTCCTTTGTGACCCACGGATCTCCAGAATCACCAGAGAGGTCTTGAAGCTCCTCCTGACAGCCTCGTACTAAAGCAACAGAAAGTGATGCCAATAGCCTGAGTCTTTAGTTCTTTGAGCCAATCAAGGCTCAAGGATGGTCTCAATACCTTTTAATGAAAAACTAGACTCTTGCTTGGGGATAAAAGTAGAATAGAGCTCCTCTCAGATCAGTGGTTCTCAACCTGTGGGTTATGTTCAATTTGTAACAATGAAAATACATCCTGCAAATCAGATATTTACATTACGATTCATAACAGTAGCAAAATTACAGTTATGAAGTAGCAACGAAAATAACTTTATGGTTGGGGGTCACCACAACATGAGGAACTGTATTAAAGAGTTGTGGCATTAGGAGGGTTGAGAACCACTGTCTCAGAGGGTCTATGGTCTTCACCTGAGTTCCAAAATGAGTCAAAGGACAAAAAACGTTAACATCTGATGTAGAGTCTTGGAGGCAGCAGGGGGAATACCCAGGATGAGTGCTTTGCCATAATAACCGATAAAATAAGGGGAAATGATTGATGATTTTCAGTCTTTCACATCCTCCCTCTTCTGCCCTGACAATAGAAGGGGCAGAGTAACAGGAAAATGAGGGGAGAGGTATTAATACAATATTTAGATTGTGAATAAACATTAACTTAACTGCTGGTACCCTCAATGGGAGATCTTTGCCCAACAACAAAGGAGCTGACGAATTACTGAAGGAACTGAACCATAACAATGTTGACGTTCTCGTAGAAGTGTAACCAGAGACCAGAAACAAATTGCAGCTAAATGGAAAGATGGTTCCCAGTTTCTCTTTTAATAATTGAGTAAAGGATTAGTCGGCGTCATGTGCCCAAAGGAAAGAAGCAGCAATTTTTCTTACCCTAAAACACTCACTCTGAGGAGAACAATATTAATGATAATTAATAAACAAATGACAATTATACAACACTAAGTGCCGGCTGCTCCACAATTGTACTCTAATTAGACCCTCACAACAAGCCTGCAAGGTGGGTTCTATTGTTATCTCCATTTTATAGACACAGAAACTGAGGCAATAGCTAATAAGTGTCTGAGGCTACATTGGAACTCAGGTTTTCCCGACTATCCGCTGCAAAAGATGGCCATTAAGATCATCGAAATTGATGTACCAGTGTCTGCTTTAGAGAATAAACTAAAGAAATTCTACAAGGACTCTGACAAGAGCCTCCAAGCTAGGCCCACTTACACCTTGATACTCAGTATTTGATATGAAGGAATGGGAGCACAGGGAAGATCTCAGGGTGGGGGATGAGAAGGAGGAAGTTAGAAAATGTGTTTCAAAATTAAGAAATGAAAGAGGTCAAGGTCTTATAGACTAAGAATATCTTCTCCAGAAAGAAAGTTGGAATGCACATAGCAATCATTGAACTTTACAAACAAGTGGGTAAAATGTCATTTTGTAGTAGAGTGAGAAGCTCACTGGTTTAAAGTCTAAGATCCTCGGTTCAAAAGTAGCCTTTGCTACTTAATACTTGTGTGACCTTAGGCCTCTCAGCACATGGACTTTATCATCTTTAAAAGGAGAGGGTACACCCAGTGATCTCAAGGACCTTTTGAGAAATATATCCATAATCCTCTGAACTTAATAGGTAGGGGAAAAAAAACCTGGTTACCATGATATAAAGTATTTCCAAATCAGGTATCTGTGCAGTTAGACTATGATTTAGAACCAAGGACAAAAATCAGTACCAATCTGGAAGAAAAGACAAAGATGAGATAATGATAATAACGCCTAAAATTACAATCTAACCCATTTAAACAAGCTGTTTTCTCTGGGAAAAGTGGAAAGTGGATAAAAGAAAAGACATTGGTTCTGATTACATAATTTCTTAGAGATAATTTAATGGATATAAAACCCTTGACAACCAGGAAGCAGAAAAGCCCAGAAACCAATTCCTCCTTCCAACATTTGATCTCTATGTGAACCCAAGAGAAATGGTTGCAATGAGCTGGGTCCTAAATTGAATAGAAAGAGAATAAATTGGAATGCATTTTGAAAAAATGGATAGCACTTCCAATGACCTCAAGGTACTCTCTAAATCCTAAAATGATCTTTTTTTGTGGTTGAAACAAACATTTTATTTTATTTTTAAATAAAATGATCTTTTAATTTTTTTTGCAATGAGATGCTCTTGATGACATCCTATAACTGTGACTCATGAAACATTGCTACCCTAAATAAAACGAAATTGCGGGTGACCCAGAGATCAGTAAAGGACAAAACATCAGGTCTGCGTTCTGTTGCTACAGTCTTCCTTCAGTTGATTATCTCCAATTTTTCCTGAATAAATTTCGATTGTATATAGTTGTTTTCATGTTCTCTTCCTTGCTAGACTTGTGTCCTCCTGAGAGCAGATTGCTGGAAGAAGCAATATAAAAGACATCACTAATGATATTTAATTGAAAAACAGAGTGAAATAGTAATGCAGCAAAGGCAAAGGGTAATAGGTGGACAGCCCAAATACTGCACTGGGACCCACGCATGTTAAAAGACCAAAGTCACTGGTGGATTCTGTGTGAAGAATTTATGGAAAAATTTGGACAAGAATCTTTGAACTCAGCAAGGCATGGATAAGTTACAATGTGTGCAAGTGGAAGAAGTATTTATGTGAATGAGATGATGCAGCCATCAGCATCTCATGTTAGACACTACTCCCTTTCTCCCTTCCTTTTTTTCTCTTTACCTTTATCATATCAATAATCACCTTCTATAACTTGTAATAATATTGGCTAACATTTCTATAGGGCTTACTGTCTGCCAGACATTGTGCTAAGGGCTTTAGAATTATCATCTCATTTGATCCTAATGAGAGGAATGTTATCCCCATTTTATAAATGAGGATATGGAGGCAAATAGAGGTTAGTTAAGTGACATGCCCAGGGTCAAACAGCTAAGAAGTGCCTGACTTGAATTCAGGTCCTCTAGGCTTGGTACTCTATCTACTGTACCACTTAGCTGCCAAAGTAGGAGATGGTTTCCTCTATTTATCATTAATATCTGATATCCATAAAGCATAGTACACATAAATGTTGGTGTTCCCCATCCCTACTCCCCCTCATATCTTCCAGCTCTGGAAAGTGAAGCAATTTGCCTTCTGGAATTCTAAGTTGGAAGGGAGAAGGGAAAGGAAGAAAACAAACATTTATTAAGCACCAACTATGAACAAGGTATTGTGCTAAGTACTTGACAAATACCTTCAAATATCAACTGATTCTCACAACAATCCTGTGAGATATGTGCTATTATGATCCCATTTTACAGCTCAGGAAACAGAGATAGAGGCTAAGTGATGTAGCTAATTCGTGTCTGAGGCTGGATTTGAATTCCAGGCTCTCCATCCACTATATCACCTAGCTACTTCTTCATATCAGAAGGCAGTTTCTTTTTTAACTGATATAATTAAGTTCCTTGAGATAAATCAATAAACATCTGTAAATGTGCTAATCTTTGGGAATACAAAGTCAAAAGTGAAACAAACCCTGCCCTCAAGAAGCTTATATTCTAATAAGGGAGACAACATGAATATGTACATGTGTGTATACATAAATATATATTACATATATACATATATATGTGTGTATATATATGGAGAGAGAGGGAGGAAGGGGAGAGACAGAGAACAGAAATACATAAAGTGAATGCAAGGTAATTTTGGGACAGAGGGCACTGGCAACTAGGAGAAACAAGAAAGGCTTCACATAGTAAGTGATACCTTCTTAAAGAAACCAGAGATTCTAAGAATTGGAAGTGACTATTTCATTTATTCCAAGCCTAAGAACAATGATTGCAAAGGCATGGAAATGGAAAATGGAATTGTCGTATGTTCAGAAAAGTAATAGCCACTACTATGACTGGACCATAGAGCATGTGAAAGCGAAATACATAAGAAACCTGAGAAAATAGGAAGGGAGCATGTTGTAAACAGTTTTAAATGTAAAGCAGAGAAGTTTGTTATCTAAAGATAATAGGGAGCCACTGGAGTTTATTGAGTAAGAGGAATGGGAGTGAAATAGTCAAATGTGAACTTTAAGAAAATTATTTTGAAATCTGAGTGGAGGACTGAATTGGAATGGGGAGAGGCTTAAGAAAGGGAAACTCAAGGAAGCTATTACAATAGTTCAGGCAAGATCTCTACCTTCTAGTGCAGTATCTGGCATTTAGTAGATCATTAGGGGCAGCTAGGTGGTACAGTGAATAGAGTGCCAGGCCTGGAGTCAAGAAGACTGATCTCCCTGAGTTCAAATCTGGTTTCAGACACTTACTAGCTGTGACCTTAGGCGAGTCATTTAACCCTTTTTGCCTTAGTTTCTTCATCTGTAAAATGAGCTGGAGAAGGAAATGGCAAACCACTCCAGTATCTTTGCCAAGAAAACTCCCAAAGGGGTCCTGAAGAGTCAGAAATGATTGAAACAGCCAAACAACAAGAAGTAGATGATTGATAGATGCTTGTTGATTGAGAGATTGCTCCTTATTCTTCCATCTAACTCATCCAAGCAGAGAATTGCTGACCCAGGAACCAGTGATCTTTTCAAAGTTCCCTAGAGTTTTCCATCTGAGTAGAACATTGTCAGAGCATTCCTGTAGAGGTCAGTAGCCCTTTGACCATAAGAATGCTTAAATACAGTTTCAGGTCTGCATCATTCTCATCCATATCCCTAAACAGAGTCATCTATTTACACTCTTATCCAGTGTCCCAATATTTTTGTGCGTAAACACAAAAAGGAAGAAACCATTTTCCCTGGTCCTTCTACTGGCCAATCCAAACTCCTAAACCTAGCCTCCTTTTAATTGGAAGACTGTTTCACGATCTGTCTAAATTGTTGCTTTCAGAAAAATTCAGTTCCCCCATAACAGTTTGTGGCTAAACTCTTTCTCTTGGGGACATTTCAATTTCCCTAAACAGGTTGTAACATGCTTTCTCAAATTCTTTCCCATTTTTTCTGCTTTCCTTTACATTTTCTTTTAAATCATCAATTTTTTATAGACATGTTCCCCAAAGTTGGCTTTTGCCTTTAAAACTTCAATCTATTTCCTCCTACTGCAAGTCTCAAAACATAAACAGGTTAACGCCTCTGCCTTTTGAACCCAAAAGAAGTTACTCCCCAAATGATCTAACCACTGGTTCTATTGTTTTCTTCCATATATAATCTGGTTTGTAAATTCCCTTTACCCCAAGACATGTGCAGCATCCTAATATTGATATATATTAGATTTTGCATTGTATAACTTCGGAGTGCTTCTGAAGACAAAGAAAAGGAATCCACATGAATAAAAAACAATGCAAGTTGGTGGAATTTACAAATCTAGATCTGAAAGTTATCTGATGCCCCTGGAGTGCTTTAATGCCATGCATTTCTCTAATTTCTAAGCAACGAAGTTTCTTTACAAGAGGTTGATATCATCTGACAGTATAGGTATATAAGATTGGATTGGATTAATACTCTATAGATCACTGTATCTTAAGTCTTTAGGCACTGAAAAATTTAAACCCTATTTCCATTTCTTTTTTGAAATTACACTATTTTGTCATCAGCAAAACACTGTGAAGTTTCCTGAGGAGACAAGCTTCTCTACATGTGAAATGTCTCAAAAAGAAATGTTTTTAATTACACTGGTATTTGAGAGTCTATGTTGGGGGTAGGAGATGACAGCATCTGTAATCCTTATTATAAGGTTGTTATCTTTTCCTTAAACTTTGAAGTGTTTTCCTACTTTAGAAATCATTCTGTGCTCCGTTTGCTCATTTCCATTCTATTTTAGGTTATTGTCACATAGAATCCTTCAAGCTAAAGAAATCTGTGATTAATACATGTGGGGTGTTTGTTTGTTTTATTGGCACCACCTGTAGATATGAGAAGAAAAAGTGCTAAGAGCATGCATGCTGAGTCCTACCTAATAAATAGTCACTATCAACCTTAAATCTCAGGCCCTCTGTTTATTCATTAAATGGGTCCTTCCTCACTAGCCAACTAATCCATAATCTGGGTGTCTTAGATCTGCTTGTGTAGGCTCTTAAAATTTTACCAAGTTTCACCAAATTTCCTTCCTAGATTTAAGGGGGAGAGGGGGAAGGCTTGTCTTTGAAGATAAGAATGCCATCAGAAGATGAATGCTTGTGACATGTCCTATGAATCTTTACTTGCCTCTACATCACCCCCATTGTGCCATTCAGAATGCTTCCTTGAACGCTGTAATAAATGATCAAAGGGATGGTTTCAGAGAAACCTGAGAAGACTTTAGAACTTGTGCAGAGGGAAATGAGCAGAACTAGGAGAATAATTTATATAATAACAACATTGTAAAGACAAACCACTTTGATAGAATTAAAAATTCTCATCAACACAATGACCAATCACATTTCCAGAGAACCAGTAATCCACCTACTCATCTCCTGACAGAGCAAAGAAGGATTCAGCACACTGAATGAGACTTTTTTTGGACATGGTCAATGAAGGAATTTGTTTTGCTTATTCTACATATTCATTACAAAAGTGATTTTGTTTTTGTGGGAAGAGGTGGGAAAGAGAGAAAATAGATTTTTATTCGTTAAAAAAGTAAATTATGCACGACTGCACATGAAAAGAAGTTAGGAAGGAAGGAAGAGAGGAAGGGAGGAAGGAAGGAAGGAAGAAAGGAAGGGAACAAGGATGATAGGAAGGAAGGAAGGAAGAATGAAAGGAAGGAAGGAAGGAAAGAAGGAAGGAAAAAAGAAGAAAAGAAAAATATTTATTAAGCATGTTATTTGCTAGGCATTCAGTTACTCTGAAGGAGTATTATTATTCCCATTATACAAGAGGAAAGAGACTCAGAGAATAAGTGAGTTGCTAAGTCACAATAATATTGAGTATGGAAACTGAGACCCAAATTTTGTACCCTCCACAACACTACACTGCCTCACAAATTCCAATTTGTTATGGAACCAAAAACTTGGATCCTTTCCCAGCAGAAAGGAGGTGATCAGGCAATCCCTGATCAAATAGAATTTTCCTAAACAACCCAATAATAGAGCATAAAGGAGTTTCCTAAACAACCTGATAACATAATTAGGAATTAACAATTGTGCAAAAGCAAACAATGAGAAGCAGGAAACTTCTAGTCATTGACTAGCAGAAGATAAGGCATGCCCATGGTGACTTTTAAAAAGCAAGCTGATCCCACTCTGGGGAAAGTACTCTCAGCTCTGGAAGAAGGACTTAGCTCTTGAGGACAAGCCCTTGGTTCTTGAGGACTTAGTCTTCACCTTTTTCCCTTGTGCTCATTCAGAGTATATCATATACAGCAAAGGGGAGGGATGGGATGGATTTTTGCACCCCTACCCCAATCAGAAGCAAAAATGGTGACTTGTAGTGAAAGCACTCCACCACAGAAGTGCTTGCATTCAGGATAAGGGGAATTCAGGACATTGCTTTCTGAAACCCGATCTTCTGGGTAGAGGAAGAACAATTCTGAATTTCCTACACATTATGATCCTGGATCCCAGCCTTCTAGCAAAGAAAGCTCTCTACGGCACCACTAACTTTGAGCATAACCTCAAGTTAATTCCATGTTGAAGAGTATCTAAGTTTGAGTAAATTCAAAGCACCGGATCTTCTCCCTAGAGAGAGATTTCCTGATGCATCCTGCTCCTTGCAGATGGAAAATGAAAGTCCACAAGGTTCCTAAAAAGCATCCTACTTGAAGTATAAAGGCACTGGGAGTTTCAGGTGATCCAGAAGCTGAAAGCAGGAGAGATTACAGATAATAGTCTCCAGAAATAACCCCTGGAAGAGCGTCTGGCAAAGACCGAAACACCAGATTCAAAGGGAGCAGTAAGAGGGCATCAGCGGCCCTGCAGCTTTACAGTATCAAAGGCATGACTTGTCCCTCCTGCTCCCCACCTCCCCCGCTGTGTGCTGCCTGGCCCCAGGCATTCCCTGCATAAATAATCCTCTATTTGTGACTTCTATATGTGACTAATGTTGGGAATATTTTCACGATGGTGTATGAAAGCTGTATGAGAGAGGTGAGTTCTTTTTTTGCGACTTTTCTTATTAAAATATTTCAGTAAATGTCTTTGCTTCGAGATAATCACGTCCTCTGAATGTGTATTGAAAGGCAAGCACATTGATAAAGGTTTATGAGCAATAGTTTTCTAGGCATGGCCCCATAAACCCTCAACCACAGATCAGCAGTCCTCCAAGAGATCCATCCTGGGAAGTGGAGTGTGCCCACTAGACACTACACTCGTAAGTGAATAAGCAAAAGGTATGAACTATCTTCTTTATTCTTCCAGTTTGGAAAGAAGATTTAGACCCATAACCAGTGATGACTGGACAACTGGAGTCTAAACAAAGATCAAGAGGAATGTGAACAAGCAAGCTAGCAGGTATTTCAAAGCAAGAAATATTTCTTCTTCCACAGGATGAGACAGACAACATTTGAGACCAATCAGATAAGCCACTAGGTGATGCAGTGGATAGAACATCCAACCTGGAGTCAGGAAGACCTGAGTTCAAATCCAGCCTCAAATACTTACTAGCTGTGTGACCCTGGGCAAGTCTCTCACTTAACCTGACTTGCCTCAGTTTTCTCATCTGTAAAATGAGCTGAAGAAGGAAAGGGCAAACCACTCCAGTATCTTTGCCAAGAAAATCCCAAATGGAGTCACAAAGAGTTGGACATGACTGAAACAAATGAACAGCAACAACAATGCCATATTGGAGGGCTATCATTTTCTGTCTTCTGCTTTCCTGGCTCAACAATCTTAGTTGCTTCAACCATTTCTTACATGACATTGTTTAAAACCCCTAGTTATCTTGTTCATCCTTTCCACCTTGTCAACATACCTTTTTAAATTTGGTGCCTATAATTAAAGACAATACTTTATATCTAGTCTCATCAGTGTAGAGTACAGCAGCACTGTCATTGTCCCTTAACCTGGACACCTTTTTGATCAATTTGGCCTACAATTACAAAGGTTTTTAAATAGCAAACACACATAGTTGGCTTAGGGACCAATGATTTTTTTCCCCACATGAGCTATTATCAGACCAAGTCTTTCTCTTCTCATACTAATGCAGTTCACTCTTAGGACAGGAATATACGAGTTCACTTTTGTTGTTGTTTTCACTGGCATAGGGACACCACAGAAAAGAAACTTCCTTTGTCAAGGTAAATCAATAACTTGACTATAAGTTATAGAGGCAGTTCTTAAAGTATGGTCTACAGCCCCTTGGGTGTCCTGAAAGCCCAAAGTATTTTCATAATAATACTAAGATATTATTTGCCTATTGAAATAGGACTCCCTTTTCCAACTACATATCTGTGTGAGACTAGATTTTCTTCATAGGTTTCAACCAAAACAACACATCACAATGCACTGAATACGGAAGCAGATCTGAGAACGCAGCTGCCTCCCTTCTGCTAGCATGTATATGGCCCTTTAAAGTTTATGAAGCATTTCACATATGTCAAATAGCTTGCTAATGTTATGAATAACTACTAATAAAGTTAGCTCATATTAAGATTCAAGAGATTTGTAAAAATATGTAAAATAATGTCAAACTTCTCACTAATTTTTTCTGTTTTGGAAAATATAGTTATTTTTCATAAAAATGTTATTGATTGTAACATTTTGTTGTTGTTTAGTCATTTCAGTTGTATGCAACTCTCCGTAACCCCATTTGAGGTTTTCTTGGCAAAAATACTAGAGTGGTTCACCTTTTCCTTCTCCAGCTCATTTTACGGATAAGGAACCGAGTGTCTCGCCAGGCACATGCCGCTTCCCAGAAGAATGCTCCTGTGAACAGCTTTTAAGGTTCTGATGACACAGTGTAGTGAACACTCCATTTATTCCATTACAAATCAAGGCAAACATTCATTACAAATCACAATATATTTGCAACATTGTATCTTATCACAGCAAATCACAACATAGTGTTCACAACAGCTTAACATTAGAGTGGCCACACAGTTTTCACTACAGTGGCCACAGTATTTGGAACAAAGAACAAAAGAATAATCATCTGGTTTCCCTAAGGGGGAAACCCTCCTCACTTAATCATTCAATCAATTCACAATACAATAATCAATCTTCCACTCAGGTGGCAGTTATGGATTAACTTAATCAGTCACTTATCTAGCAATCAGTCACTAAACACAATCATTAGAAAATTACACAAACCCTCCACCCCTCAGTGTCAACAAATTTCAATTTCATCATGCACCCAAGAGGAGGCCTTTTCTTCATCTTGACTGAGGTGGTCTCTCTGATTCCCTGGATCCCCTTCCATGGTCCCAGCTCCTACTTGAATTCACCAAACAGTCACCTGGTTTCAGAGGCAGACAGCTCCCAGGTTCTGTCCAGTTCTCCAGGCAGTTCTTGGTACACACTGAAGTTCACAGAGTCCAGTACATCTTAAACCCTTCACCACTTTTGTTGCCGGTAACTCAAGGATCCACCAAGCCACAAACAGACAAAGTCTTATCCCAGTCATACTTCTTCAGTCCTCCAGTAGTTCAGCTGGCTGTAGGACCCAGTAGAAATCTTAGCCTTCCAGGCAGCAGCCACTTTGGCCTTCACCAGATTCTGGTCTCAAGAAAACTCCAACTCAGTTCTCAGTCCAGCAGCCCAGCTCCCAGATGCTGGGACAATCCTGCTCCTTCCAACATTCTTGACTCTGTCTGTCCTCTGGAGCTCTCCTTAAATACACACACTGGCCTCCTGTCTCAGCCAACCCCCTCCTGCCATGTCAGCAACAGGAGACAGAGTTCAAGCCTTCTGTTCACACAGGAGACTGAGTTCATACCTTCTACCTCTTTCACACAAGAGACAGAGCTCACACCTTCTGTACTTAGCCCTTAGTAACTAAGGGCTAAATTAATTACTGTTACACAAGACAAACAGGGTTAAGTGACTTGCCCAGGGTCACATAGCTAGTAAGGGTCTGAGGCCAGATTTGCCCTCAGGAAGACGAGTCTTCCTTGCTCCAGGCTGGCCCTCTATCTGCCATAACATCTAGCTGCCCTTTATGTTAATCTGCCATAAGTTTATTATCGTTGTTTTCAATAAATGAATAAATATTTTAAAATTTATCAGCTTTAATTTCTAATGTAATAAATATCAATAGATACAACCCACATAAACAAAAGCTCTTTGGAGTAGATGTCCTCAATAATTTTTGATTTTGTAAAGGGGTCCTGATACCAAAATGTTTGAGAACCACGGACTTAGAGTATTAGAAAGTTTCCTAAGGCACAGCCTGAACTTGAACCCAGGCCTTCCTGATTCTAGTGCCATCCCTCTAGCCTGCATCTATGCTGTCTCTCATATACTTATTCATATTGAAATTCATCCTTTTCAGGTCATTCCAGATGCTGAAAATCATTCAGAATCTTAATTCTGTCACTGATTTTTATTAGTTATCCCTTGGAACTTTGTGTCACTCACAAATTTGGAAGCAAGCCTTCTGTAAAGGTCCCTTAATGCCTGACTGTCAGGGTAGCACAACCTCTAACATAAGCACACTCAGAAAATAAGGAAGGTGTTGACATGGATACAATTCTCGCTGACTTTGTGACACCAAATTGTGACCGTTCATCCCTTTGATTCAACAAAGAAGAATTTCCCTAAGGAGTCAGAAGCACAAATGCAGACATATGGAAAAACCAGTCCACTAACCAGACTCCCTAAAGCTGGGATTGTCTGACATACAGAGTATCCTGTGAATCTCTTAGTCTCCTTCCTTCCATGACTGTATGTATGAACATACAGTTCAATCACTGCAGTATAATAGGCCAGACTGCAGGTTTAAGTTCCCCTGTTTTCATGCATGAACTGTAGGGAATCTCAGAGTGGGAGAGAAGTGAGAGCTCTCATATAAGGTACTGACAACTGCCTTTCTCTTCCCACAGACCAGTTGTTCTGATTGTAGTAACAATATTCACACCTTACATTGCACACTCCCCACTGCATCATAGGATCATAGATTTAGTTCCAGAAAGGACCTCAGAGGCCATCTAGTCCAGCCATCTTGTTTTACAGATGGGAAAACTGAGACCCATGGAAATTAAGTGATTTGCTCAAGGTCACATAGGTGATGGGCCCCCCACCTCACCATGTGTTCTAATATTCTGTGGTTTTGGATACACCCATTGGATAATAAACTTGGATCAGCAAAAATCTCCCTTCTTACCTGTTACACCAGGTTGGTGCTGATTTGATACCTTCTTCTTTTCTTAATTAATTAATTTATTTTTAGTTTTCAAGATTCACTTCCATAGGATTTTGAGTTCCAAATTTACTCCCCATCTTTCTCCTCCCCCTTAATCCCAAGATGGCATGCAATTTGATATAGGCTCTACATATACATTCATATTAAACCTATTTTCACATTATTCATGTTGTAAAAAAAGCATTAGAACCAACGGAGAAACCAAGAGAAAAAAGAAAAAAAAACAAAAAAAGAGAAAAAGAGCAAACAGTATGCTTTGATCTGCATTCAGACTCCATAGTTCTTTTTCTGAATGTGGACAGCATTTTCCATCATGAGTCCTTTGGAGTTGTCTTAGATCCTTCCATTGCTGTCAAAGTCAGTCATCACACACTGTGGCTGCTACTGTATACAGTGTTCTCCTGGTTCTGCTCACTTCACCCAGCATCAGTTCATATAAGTCTTTCAAGGTTTTGATGCCTTCTTTTAAGCCAGAGGTTGTGCATATGTGCGAATTTTACCCTATTTCATTACATCCCTGCCTGTCACTCTCTGTTTTCTTTCAACCTCTTTTCCTCCTTATAGGCAGAATCCTCTGTAGAAGGCCTTGTTTACTTTAAATGGCCAGCCAAATTATTCCCCACCCACCTACCCCCTTTGTACCATTTGTTGTTCTGCTGTGAAGAAATAAACTACCAACATTCTTGGGCCTTTTCCTTTTCTCTAGGTCTTCTAATGTGGGCAGAGACTTAGATTTTGTTTCAGGAAAGGATTAGATCTGGGGTAATTAAGCACCCCGATTCTGGGTAGGAAAGTAAGCAAGTGCTTGACTGAGATACAAAGGATATAGTTCTTGAGCAGTGTAACAATTGTACATAGGTACAATTGTGAAGACTCATCAGGTGGCCCCAGCTAGAGGCAGTAACTCATATATTCCTCCAGATTCTTTTCCCTATGAGATACCACAAAGGCTCATGCTTAGATTTAGGTGATTTATCTGGGAAGGTTCTGTATTAGTTCCCAGAAGCTACTCTGCATTTTCCTCTCTGCTCAACTCCTAGCCTACCACAATTAGCCCACCCAACCACCAAGTCACTCTCCCTGGCCTGGAAGGCCAGGGCCACTGACCGTCATCAATGGCATAAATGACCCAGCAGTCAGTGCAGGTCACCCATTCAGCATCCATGGCAACGCTCTGATAGATAGTGTTGGCCTGGCACTGAGTGTCCCATTTGTCCACGGCACCAGTGAGCCAGGATCTGCCGGACCAAGGAAGCCAATTCAGAAATAACGTTTCCACGCACACCGGATTTAGCGTCATGCCAATCAAACTACATAGCGCATACCCCGTCAGTCATCCGCCAGCAAACATTTATTAAGCACCTACTACTTCATACAGAATTAGACAAAAGAATAATAAATTTCATCTGGAAGAATGAAAGGTCTAAAATCTCAAGGGCAATAATGAAGAAGTGTGAATAAAAGAAGCGGCAGATACCGAACTGCGCTATCAAGCGAGAGTCGCGGCTGCGTGGGATGATCGATTTACTGTCAGAAGGACCCGGAGAGGCCGGTGTACGGATCTTGTTTGTCCAGAGGAGCCAACTGGGGTTCAGAGAGGCTGCCCGGGAGTCACATAGCTAGTAATCCTGCGAGGGAGGGTTTGAAAGTTTCCCTGACTCAAAGCCCAGCATTCTACTCACTGTGTGATCTAGCTGCCCATTCACACAGACTCTAGTATCTGCTCCATCTGGACTTTATGGTTATGAAGACAACGGCAAGCTTAGGCACTAGAAATTGCTCCCTGGCTGGGGGTGCTAGTGGAGCTACCACAGCCACCAGCTTTTGTGGAGTAGTCCTGTTATGCTATAAGGCAAGATACTATTTCCTATAGACTCCGCAGATGCTCCCCCAGCCTTAAAGGATTATTCTTCCTCATCATCATCATCATCTTTTTCTTCACCACCACCAACATTTAAATAGTGCTTTTAAGGTTTGCAAAGTTTTTTGCAAAATTATCTTATTTTATCACTCCCACAACCCTGTGAGATGACTACTATTATCCACATTTCACAGGGGAGAAAACTGAAGCAAATAGAGTTTAAATAATTTGTCCTGGGCCACACAGCTAATAAGTATCTGAGACCAGATTTGAACTCAGGTCTTCCTGACTTCCAGCATTCTATCTATTGTGCCACCTAACTACAGAGCTAAGAGGCACACAAGGATTACATGAGCAAAAAATGAGAATAATATTATATGTTGTTTTTACTTAACAGAGGTCCACAGAGTCTAGGGTCTAGACTCTAGAGTGTCCCCTGACACAGCCATGCGCAAGAAAATAGGAATAGATTCAGAATATGTCAAAGATACAACTCTTCCTGACCTTGTGATGCAGTCATCTCTATCCTGTTTAGGCCCTTGGTGTATTCTCTACATAAGATCCTAACCTTCTTACAACAATCCAAGGCTTTCTCCAGGACCACAGGAGAATATACACAGAAAAGTCATTCAGATAACCAGACCTCCCAGAGAGGTCTGGTCTCCCCTTACCACCCAGATATCTAATCTGGTTCTCCTTCCTTCCAAAACCCACAGACTAACCATCACTACTTAATGAATAGGCCAACCTTACCCCAGTCCAGAGGTTTATAGTTCTTTCTCCTTTTATATATTGCCTACAGGAAACCTCAGAGCAAAAGACAGGGCTACTAGCAGTTGCTAATGCCCTCACAGACCAGCTGCCTTACTTCTTATTTGTTATGTCTTCAACTAAGCCATTAAGGAAAATTATGTTGACCAGGACAGGGCACTATGTTCTAGAAACTTCCCTCCTTATTGACAATGACCTATTAATCCAAGTATTTTGAGCTCAATGGTTTAACCATCTACGAATACACTTAAATGTCGTATTATCAAGTCTACACTTCCCCAATTTGTCCACAAGAGTATTAAGAGAGATTTCATCAAATGCCTCCTGAAGTGGAAAAACAGGAATTCTACTCCATTTCCGTTCCCTGACAGTCTAGTAACTTTAAAAAAGAAAGAAAGAAAGAAAGAAAGAAAGAAAGAAAAGGAAAGAAAGAAATAAAGAAAGAAAGAAAATGAGGTTAGTTAGCAACCTTCTCAAAAGCTATCTGATTAATGACATAATTTAGTATTTTGCTGGAGATCAACTTAATGGTATACAGTTTCAGAATGTGCATTTTACCCCTTTTGGAAAACTGGGGCAACATTTGCCTTTTTTTAATCTTCTTTCTAATTCTCCATGATTGCTTACAGATTGCCACCAGTAAACACATCTGCCAGCTCTTTCAGTTGCCCTATATGGACAGCCTGTTTAATGGAAATCTATTCTGGTTGTAAGTAAAGATAAGAATTCTAGAATTTCAGAGTTGGAAGAGACCACAGAGGTCAGATGCTAGACCAATTTTACCTGAATAAGAAACACCTGTGTCACAAAGTCAGCAAGTAAGTGATCACACAATCTTTGTTTGAACACTTCAAGTGAGGAGGAACCCACTTTATCTTGATGTAGCTTCATTTCATTTTTTGGACATTTCTGTTAGGAAGGGTTTTTTTTTTCCTTCTGTTAAACCTAAATCAGAGTTTTGGCTTTGGTTTTTTGTTTGGATTTGGTTTGGGGTGTTCTGCAACTCTTATCCATAAGCTCCTAGTTATGCTCTCTGGGACGAGTAGAGGAAATTGAATACCACGACAGCCCATTAAATACTTAAAGATAACTATCATGTCCACTCAAAGTCTTGTCTTCTCCAGGCTAAATACCTGCAGGGTTTTTTTTCCAGCTGATCTTCATATGACATGAAGTTGAGACTTCACCACCCTGACTGGCTTCCCTTGAATGCTCCACTTTTATGACATCTATCACCTTATCTCTACTCATACAGCCACCACCCTCATGGATCTCCTCCCTCCTGGATTGTTGTAATAACCTTTTGGTTGACCATCCTATCTCAAATTTCTCCCCATTGATGATCTCAAAAAATATACAAAAGGGTGAGAAAGAGGAAGACACAGTAATAAGGAGAAGGAAGAGGAGGAATGGGGAAACAAGGAGATTCACAAAGAAAAATTTTTACAGCAGAAGGGAAAATGGAGGGGTTGTCAATGTTCAAACCTCACTCTCATCTAAATTTGTTCAAAGAGCCAAGAATGTATAGACACACTCAGTTGGGTCAATATGAGAGATGGATAAGAAGGGGTTAAAAAAAAGAGTGATGAAATGAAGAAGTGGATTAAGGGAGGCAGTGGTCAGAAGTAAAACAGACTTTTGAGAATGGATAGGATAAAAAGAGAAAGGAAAGAACAAATGGAAGAAAATAGGATGGAGGGAAATACATAGTTAGTAATCATAAATGTGAATGAGATAAACACCCATAAAGTGAAAGCAGAATATAATAGAAACCAGAAATAAACAATATGTTGCTTATAAGAGACACACTTGAAACAGAAAGAAACACGGAGAGAATTGAAATAAAGGGTTGGAGCAGCACGTATCATGCTAAGCTGAAATTAAAAAAAGGCAGGTGTATCAGCAATGCAGTATTCACAATGCCTACAGTAACTATAAATATGCTGATATGGTTATTAATCATGAAATGTAACAGGCTCTCTACATAAGAAATATAGCTAGAGCACTCATTTAACTACCAGAAAACTGAGTCCCAAAACCAGAAAGTCAAAGCCAGCACAGTAGTTATGAAAGTTGGCCCATGTAGTTAAAGTAGTAAAAACCCACATTCTCAAGCCTTCAAACAAGACAGGCTACCTCAGGCAAAGATCCTCCTCTCCTCACGCACGCAACTGCTCAGCGCCCAGGCAGCTCGCTCTCAGCAGCTCCAGCCCTCGCAGCTCCCGTCCCAGGCAGTCCTCAGCAGGAGTCTTTAGCAGAGATTCTGTCCGGCTCAGAGGAAAAGAAGTTCACAGCCGCAGCCGCAGCCACCACGGCTTCCAGTCCGCACCGCTCGGAGACCAGCTTGGTTCCAGCGTTCTCTTGCTCCACCCCTTCCTGCTACGTCAGCAAGCTCAAGGGGCGTGGAAGATCTTCAGAGCCCAGTGTCGTTACAGCAGGGTAGCAACCATGATTTCAGACAAAGAAAAAACAAAAATAGACATAATTAAAAGAAATAACCAGGGAAACTACATCATGTTAAATGTGCCATAGACAATGAAGTAATATCAAAAATTTTTACAGTAAATTTCTCTGATAAAGGCCTCATTTCTCAAATATGTAGGGAACTGAATAAAATTTATTAAAGTAAAAGCCATTCCCCAATTGACAAATGGTCAAAAGACATAAACAAGCAGCTTTCAGAAGAAATCAAAGCTATACATTCATATGGGGGAAATGCTCTAAATCACTACTGATTAGAGAAATGGAAATTGAAACTACCTACCCCCTTCCTACTTTTCCAGTTTTCTTATACTTTATCCCTCCCCCATTCTTCCCTTTCAACCCCAGTACTGTATGACTCATCAAAACTGATCTTCTTGTTCCTCAAATATTGCCCAAATCATTCCTTCTCATTGGTTACTTTCCAAGTCTAGCATGCTCACCCTTCTTACCTCAGCTTCCCGGCTTCCCTAGCTTCCTTGAAGAATTAATTCGAGTTCCATCTTCTATAATGCCCTTTCTTGGACCTCTTTGCAAATCCCACCACCCCCAACCCACCTCACCCACCTATAAGTACAGACATATGGCTACTACTGCTAGTATGTTCCCTGAAATTCCTTCCATTCATATTATGTATAATTTATTTATGTACTTTTTTGCTTGTTGTCTCCACCATGAGAAAGGAAGCTCCTTCAGGATTTGAAACATATTTTTGTCTTTCTTTGTATACTAAATGCTTAGCATAGTGCCTGGCATATACCAAGCATTTAATAAATGTTTTTTTCAACTGTCTGATTGACTCTCTAACTTACTAGTGTCTCTCCTAAAATGGTGGTACTCATATCTGAACATAATACTTTAATTGTGGTCTGACTTTCCTAATCCTGCAAACTCTGCTTATATAGCCCAATGCTGAATTAGCTTTTTTCATTGTCATATCACCCTTTTGACTTAAATTGCGCTGGGGGTCCACCAAAACCCATAGATCTTTTTTTTTTAAACAAATTGAACTAATTCGCAAACTTGTGACAATGTTGAAAGAAGGCATCAGGATGAGGGTGCTTGGTTCTGACTGATTTGGAAAAACAGCTCTTGATGGAAAATTAAGCAGCTTGTTCTGGTCTCTTGACCAGAGGGTTAAGGGGGTATGTTCCAAAATCTCAATCCCTTGACCTAATTGGGAAAAACCTGAAATGTAAACAGAAAATACAATCTTACCTCTAAACTCTAAAGAAAAACCTGGAGAAAAATGAGGAAAACAATAAGGAAGAAAAAACATTTATTATTTAATAGAAATCCATCAAATTTAGTGGTGCCATTCCTAGACATCTCTATTTATTAGACAAATCTGTCTTGAGGCCAGAGAAAAGAAGGGAATTACTTCCCATCTTTTCCCTGGAGTAAAAACAAAAGATGGCAGAAAGATTTGTTAGCCTCTGAGCCAGAGGCAGAATTTAGGAAGAAGAATGAGACTTTTTGTGTGCCAGCAAAGTGATCTTTGCCAGGTCAAAAGTGAGTAGGAGTGAATGGAGAGGGCAGAAAGATACCAATCTGATGAGGATGGTTGTAATCTTTAAATATCTGAAGACTATAGAAGATCAAACTTATCCTATTCACCCCCAAAAGGAAAAAAAAATTGTGGAATTTATAAAGATATAGATGTTGGTTCAACTTAACAACTTCCAAAATATTAGAACTGTCCAAAAATAGAATGAGCTGCTTAAAGTGACAGTGATTTGTTTTTGTTGTTAGCGGAAATTTTCAAGCCAAGGATGGAAGAGCATTTGCTAGGGATTTTGCACATAGGGTTTATGATTTGAGTAGGGGGTCAATTAGATGAACTCTAAAGTCACTTCCAAGCCAATCCAATGCAACCAGCTTTTATTACATGTCTAATCCATGCCAGGCACTGTGCAAAGCATTGGGGGCACAAAGGCAAAAATAAAAACAGTTCTTAATTCCAAGATGCTTTGGTCCCTGGCATTGCTTGATGATTGTTGATTCTACTGGGGGAGAAAAATATACAATGTGCAAAAATATACCAAAAGTACAAAACATACAAATGTACAAAATAAAGAATTTGGAAGAGAACTGCTGTGTGGATTAGAAAAGGAGTATTGTAGATGCCATTTGAGATGAACCTTGAATGGAGTTAAACACTATAAGAGATTTAGGTAAGAAGGAAAAGTATTCTTGGGATGGGGGATATGAAGTCTGTGCAAAGGAATAAAGCAGGGTGATTAAATGCCCTGTACCACAAAGAAGATGTGTTCTTTGATGAGCTGAAGTATAGGAAGCTTGCGGAATAGCTAGGAGGAGCAATGGATAAAGCACTGGTTCTGGATTCAGGAAGAATCATCTCCTTGTGCTTAAATCCAGCCTCAGATACTTCCTACCTGTGTGACCCTGGGCAAGTCACTTAACCCTATTTGCCTCAGTTTCCTCATCTGTAAAATGAACTGGAGAAGGAAATGGCAAACCACTCCAGCATCAACACCAAGAAAATCCCAAATGGGGTCGTGAAAAATAGAAGTTTTCATTTTGTTTTAGAGACAATAAGGAACTATGTCCACTTTTTTATCCCCAGGATGGATCAGAGCTTTAGGAATTTCAATTTGAAAGCTATGTGGGTGAAAAAATTAGAGAGGAGGAAAGACTGAGGAGCAGAGAAACCAACTGGGGGCATATTAATATAATCTAGGCAGCAGTTGATGAAGGTTTTGTGGTGGAGATCAAGGGATGAGTTCAAGAAATGTGTAGGTAGAATCAACAACACTTGGCAACCAATTAGATAAGATAGAGGGTCAAGAATGACAATGAAGGTGAAACTTAGTTGACTGAAAGGATGATGCTGCTTTAGATAAAAATAAGGAAGTTAGAAAGAGGGATGCATTTGGGAAGAAGATCATTTTGTTTTGAACACGCTAATTTTGAGATGCCTATAAGACACCTAAGTAGAGATTCTAGCAGGCATTTGGTGATATGAAACTGTAAAGTGAAGGGGGATGGATTGGATTGGAAAGTTATCTCCACAGAGATTATAAATGAGACTAATGAAAGCACATAAATAGAATGCAGAGAGACAAGAGAAGCGGTCCAAGGACAGAGCCCTGGGGCTCCACAACCATATAGTGTTCCTCATGGATGATGATACAACAAAGGAAACGGAGAAGAAATGTTGAGACAAATAAGAATATCACAAGAGAGCCACGTCTAGAAAACTCAGGCAGAAGAGTAAGTCCAGGAAGGAGCAGTCAGCAAAGTCAAATGCTACAAAGCAAGCAACTGTATGAGGACTGGGTGGGGAAGCCACTGATTTTAACAAAAGATCCTTGGAAAATTGGAAAGAACAGTTTCATTTGAATGGTGAGTTTCAAAGATAGATTGTAAGAAATTTGAAAGTCAATGTGAAATGTCAATGAATGAAAGAAATGTGGGCAGACAACCCTTCCTAGCATTTTGACTGTGAAAGTGAGGATAGAGAATGATGACTAGAGATGATGGTAAATGAAAGGATTTTTAAGAATGGAGATCTGGGTATTTTTACAAGAAGGAGGAAAGGGGCCAATGGACAAAGCTGTTTAGTTAATAAGTGAAAGTAATGACCACAGACAACCTCTTTCTAGATTAAAAATTAGAAAGGGAAAAATGATGATAAAAGGGGCAAGCTCCTGGAGAAGATAGGATGGGATAAATGGGATCAAGAGAACAAGTAGAATGATTGGCATTGCAAAAGAGAAAAATCAGTTCTTCCTCAGAGACTAGAGCAAAGAAGGGGAACATGGTGATAATATTAAGGGGACTTAAGGTAGAAAACAGGAAAAGAGAAAGACCACTACAGAGGAATCCAGGTGAATGAGAAGAAGAAAGATTTGGAATAGATCCTGAGGATTCCATCTCCCCCAGTCAATCAGGGAGAGATAAAAGGATTGTCATGCGAGGATGAGGGCCCACTTGAAATTGGATAAGAAATTCCTAATAGGAATATGATTGTATGACTCCCTCCAGTGTGGTGTTCAGCAACACAAGATTAGAAACAGAGAAAGCAGATTGTGAGGGTAATCCAAGGCTAGGTTTAGAAAGTGATAATAGGACAAGGAGTCAAGAAGTTCAAGAATAAAAGCCTGACCAAAGATAAACTGATTCACTAGAGGGTATAGATTGCAAGTGGTGAAAAGTAAGACCAGAGCAGGAGGGAGAGATGAGAAAAGGAAAGACAGCAAGTGAGTAGGAAGAAGAGGTTTAGGAGAGGGGAGGCGCAGAAAGGGATGGCGGTGTAGGAGGTTATGTATGATTGGACAGAAGAATTTCATGGTTCTGGACCATAGAGATAGAAAATTGGTAGGAAGGGTAAGATGAAGGGTGTGGACTATTCTCAAGTGTGGCTGAGTTGGAATGAAGATATAGGCCCTGAGGAGTTTGATGAACTGGAAAGCTAGGATGTTTGAGGGGGAAGTCAATATGAGCACTGAAGAATATGAGGATGAAGGGAACTTCAACTCTGAAATTTTATGATTATGTGAAGTGCACTCAGCATCAGGACTCCTCTCCAGATTTGATCAAGTCAACCCATCAATGTCCCTCCTACAACATCACACACAAAACTGACCACTCTACTTGGAATATAGTCCTCACCACTCTTTTTTGTGATCATACACTTAGAGCTAGAAAGGACCTCACATGTCATAAAATCTAACTCCATTTTTACAGATGAAGAAATGGAAATTCAGAGACATGAAGAGACTTATCCAAGGTCACACAGAGAAGCAGCACAGTCAGACCTCAAATCCAGTTCCTGTCAAGTCAAGAGGCATTTACTAAGTGCCTACTATGTGCCAGGCACAGTTCTAAGCATATACAAAGAAAAGGAAATATAGTCACTGACCACAAAGAGCTCACAATCTAATGGGGGAAACAATATGCAAACACTATACACAAGCAAGATATAAAGATATAAACAGATGAGTTCACATGTGTATGCATACGTGTATGTGTGTGTGCATATGTGTGTGTGAGTGTACAGAGAGAGAGAGAGAGAGAGAGAGAGTAAATTGGAAGCAATCTCAGAAAGAAGACACTGAGAATCAGAAAAGGCATCCTGGAGAAAGTGGGGTTTTGGTTGAGACTCCATTGAAGCCAGAAAAGCTGAGTTGCAGAGAAGGAAGGAAAACATCTGGACGTGGAAGACAGGACGGTCATAGAAAATGCACAGAGATGGGAAATGCAGAATCTAGTTGAAGGAATAGCAAGGAGGCCAGTGTTACTGGATGGTAGAGTCAGTAGGGTTCTGGAAAGGTAGGAGAGAGTCAGGTCCTCTGTTTCTAGATCCATCCAGTGTTCTCTCCATAATACCATGCTGCCTTTCATTGATTTAATTTATTGGCCATGCAATAGTCATCTGAACACTTAATGATTGCTCCCATCAATGATGCTAACAGAGCAATAGATCTGACAATTAATGTCTAGGACTATAAATTTTTGTAAATGTTATAAGAAATTATCAGTGTGACTTGATATTTAAATGCTAATTTTTAGCACTCAGGTTTCAGAGTTCCCTTTAGATCTTGGAAGAAATTTCCAAGAACTTTCTTCACAGCCATCTCTTAATTCTTAGTCTGAAATTAGTTACACACATGCAAATTCCTTAATTTCTACACAAAAGGAGAGAAAGAAATCAGATGACTCTTACTCTGACCTTTGCCTTGGCAATAGTTGATTATTGGGTGGGCCAACTATCCTTCATCATCAGGCTAAATTTGGTCAGGATCAAGTCTTTTGGGAAAGGTGATGTGGTTCAGTGACTGCAGTTCATGGTCTCAGAGCTGGAAGGGACCAGGGAGGCCATCTATTCCAAAACCCTCATTTTAAAGATGAGGAAACTGAAGTCCAGAGAATTGAAATTATTTGTTCAAGGTCACATGTCATAAGCCTGACAGGGGAGATTTAAACACAGTTCTCTGACTCTAAAGTCAGTGTTCTTTCAAAGCTCCATCTATCTAGACATGACTAAATGGGGTTTGGTAAAAATCCATTGAAATCAGTGGCCTGCTAGGAAGGGGTCATAGAGATACAGCTTGACAGACAGAGTGTTAAACCTTCCTGATATTTCTATATCGCTTGCCCTGCCACACCAACACCACACACTCCCTACTATGAAAACTGTATTATCGATGAGTGACACACTAATGGGTACGGCACTAAATCTGAGGGTCACCATACTAATGAGAATCTATCCCACCCATAGTGAGCACAACTTGATCTCCATTCATCCCTACAATGTGGATATTTGTGGCAGAAATATTGTTCTCTCCTGTAAGTCTCATTTTTTAAAATAGCAATAATAAAGAAAGATAGCAAAAAGAAAAGAAAAAAAAAAGGGAAAGAAAGTCAAGGCCAAAATTCCGGGGAAGAAAAGAGTATTTCCAATTGCAACAGAGAAAATGCAAAGGTACTACAGCTCCCCTTTCTCCCCAGTCTTCTTCCAGTGGTGCTTTTCTCTGAGCGTTAGATTGCTCTGATTCCTATTGTTCAGCCTAGCCACCGCCCTGTAGCAATCTTATTCTGAGAAAAGACTGCCACGCCCAGCCGTAGGGACAAAGGCAAGGGATGAGGGGAAAGGAGTGTAGAGAGACCTGGGCATTACTTTATTTATAGTCGTATGATAAATTGGGCCCCATGACTAGGAAGTGTAAATCAATTGCTATCTCTATAAACAGACACATAAAAAGGGGGTTTAAAATGCATGTCTGTTCTAAATACCATCTGATAAAAAGAGTTCTTTTTCCTAGAAAGAAAGGGTTGTGGCCAAAGGTCTCTCATTTTCAGAAAAGGGAGAATGTCGCCCCCTTTTGTTCAAGAATAAGAGTTGCATTCAGTGCCATTAAACTACATTTGCAGTATTGCATTAGAATAGCTACAAAAATAAAAAATAGTGAATACATTTCTCTAATAGGACATTGGCTTGGATGATAGGATGATAGAATCTGAGGATTGGAAGGGACCTAGGAATCCTATAATCCAACCTCTCACTCAGTGCAGGAAACCCTTCTACTGCATTTGAAGCAGGTGGTTACCCAGCCTCTGTTGAACAGTTCCTGGGAACAGAGATTTTACCTTTCAAGGAAATACATCCCATTATGGGACAGATCTAATTGCCCTTTAACTTGCTCGAATAGTATCCACCCTATCTTCTGAAGCTACATAGAATAAGTTACTCCCAATGTCGCTCTCCACTTTTTGGGCTTCAAGTTGCAGCCAAGAGCTTTCTCCAGCTGCTGACATCTTTCTACTCTGCTTATTGGTGAGTCCTTGCCTGGACCGCTATATCTTGAGCGCTCCTCACTCTCCTGACTTCACTTTTCTGACTTTCCTGGAGTAGCTAAGTAGCACAGTGAATACAGTGCTGGGCCTGGGGTCAGAAAGAACCGTGTTCAGATGTGACCTCAGATACCTGCTAGCTGCATGATCTTAGGCAAATCACTTAACTTCTTTTGGCTTCAGCTTCATTTCCTCAGCTGTAAAATGGGAATAATATCTACGCCCTCAGGGCTGAGAAGCTAAAATGTGATAACATTTGTAAAGCACTTAGCAGCCATCCACAAAGTGGGCACTTGTTAGATAAATGCTTGTTTTCTTTTGAGGCAGCTTACTTATCTTCCCCGCATCTGCCCACAACTTTCCAATTCCTCTTTTGGGTGATATCTTCCCAAAATAGAATGCAAGGTCCTTGATTGGAGGGAGTGGGTTGATTTTTTGTTTTGGTTTGGTTTCAGTTTTTTGCTTGTATTTGTGTTCCCAATACTTAGTACAGCTCCTGGCACATAGTAATTTGGTATTATCTCTCTATCCCATTTTCAAATTCATTCAAAATATAACAGATGTTTACTAAATGTCCACCAGGTGAAAAACCCTTCGCTAGTGTGCTATCCCAATGTCTAATCATGAAGTGGAAGCAACTCTGGGGTCTAATAGGCTTTACAAGTAGCCTGCAATTTTTAGGAGGTCTTACCAGGCTGGCAAGTCTTCAAACATGGGTCTGATGAAGGGCTGTCTCTTTGTTATCCACAGAGCAGCCTAGCTAAGCTCACTATCCAGAGAAACTCATGAAAACCATCTACTAATCCATGAAGAAGTTGTGCTCAGCTATGGTAGAAAGAGAAGACACAATGATAAAATCCGAGCTCTTTTGAAGCATTTAAGCTTAAAGAACTCACTCTGCTAGAAGCAGGTTCAAAACTGAGGAGCCATTCTAAGGGCCAAGCTGGAGTACACTTGGTTACATAACTAGGATGCATTCTGTGCCTTTAAAGCATCTATATGACAGTGCTCAAGTGCACATGAGTATATGTGACTGCACATAACATACATACATACATACATATATACATACATACATACATATGTACATACATACATACATACACACCTCTTTTCCAGGTTAAACATTCTCAATCTCTTCAGTCATTCTTCAAATAACATGATTTCCAGAATCTCCAGCATCCAGGTCGGCTTCCTTTAGATACACTCTGGCTTGTCAACACCTCCTTCAAAATGCGATGCCCAGCACCTCCTCCACCCCTTCACAAAAGGATGGGGGCCAAAGGTGTGGAAGGCTAAATGTAATACCAGAGTTTCTTTTATATGGCAGTTGGTCTTTCTGAACTCTTTCTTGTTTCTTTTTTACTCTTTGTTGTGGGCAGACAGGGCTCCAGGGTAAGCCTTCCCCACCACCCACAAACAAAAATGTTGGGTTTTCAGCATTGTCCAGTAGAAAAAACCACTGTCTCTAGAGTTAGAGGACCTAGGTTTGAATCTCATCTGAGATGGTTCTTACCTATATAAACTTGAGCAAATCATTTACCATCCCTGGACCTCATTTTCCTTATCTGTGAAGTGAGGGGTGTTGAACTCAATGGCATTCATTATAAATTGGACATATGATTTGGATTATTTCCAGGAGTGATGCTGGCTAGGTGCTAAGCAAATTACTTTTACTCTCTTACCTGTCCTCAAGAGAATCCCTAAACAAAACTACAAAATTAGTGGAGTTTTTGTTTTTTTTCATCTTTCCATCTCCCTCTTTGCTACTGACAAAGGACCTACTGTCATTGTAGCTATTTGGGGATTTTGGTGATGGGAAATTACCTATATTTTTGAGGAAAGGGACAATAAAGGGACAACAAAGCAAGCAAGAAGATGGTAAGTGATTGACATACCAGGAATTGACAGTGGAGTACCTAAGCCCAACCAACCAGGTGGTGTCCATTCCCAACTAGCTAAGGATATGGATGTAATCTTTCAACTGAAAAATGCTACAGGTCAGGGAATCAGAAGCTGGGTGAAGAAAACCTAGCCCTATCCTAGAGGATGCTGGGAAGAATATCTATTCCCTGGGCAAAGAATCAATAAAGTTTGAACATTCAACTGGCTCTCCAGGCATAGTGGGGAGATAATTGGCAGAAAACATGTTGCAAGACCTGGCGAGAAGGTCAAAGAGACTAGTTGTACCCAATTAGAATTTTATATATATATAGATATATATAGATATATATAGATATATATATACTTTATAGTTCTTCAGTCAATCATGCATTGGAAAATATATTTTTTTTTCCTTAGCTCTCTTCCTGTCTTATATGCTATGTGCAATTAATGAATTCCTTTGTAAATAAATATCCTAATAAAACACATTTCCTACCTCAAAGTGAGGAACTATGGGTACGAAAAGTTTAATACTATCAGATTCTGTTTCCATAACTTTTGCCTAACTGATTCTCTTTGTGACAAAGAAAAGTTCTCTGGGAAAGGAGATCTTTCAGGAAATAAATGTGGTACAAAAACTAAAAGTACCAATAAAACTTTAAGGAAGAAGTTCTTAAATGCTCTTGACTAAAATTTAAGATAGCTTGGATCTGCTAAGAGAAAAGAGAAGGTGGATGCTGGATTAAGGCCTGTGGAGGGCGGCAGCAGCAAGGGGAAAGGAGAGAGAGTCAAGCTATTAACATCAATATGACAAAACAGGCACCAAGGCCAGACTAAACACAGGAGCCATGAGGTGGAATAGAGAGGCATCATGATCTGGGAGCCCTCCCCAATTGTGATGTCATAGAAGGAGAGCTCTTCTAACCAATATTTTTAATGCAAGACAGAAAAAAATTAAAAAGCAGTTTTTGAGGCTTACAATATGCCAGCCATTGTAGTAAGAACTAGAGATGCAAAGATTTAAAAAGAAAGAGGATTTGCCTTCCAGGACCTCATACATAAATGGGGAGGACAAGATATATAAGGGAGAGGAGCCTAGAGAAGGGAGTTTCGCTCTAGGGAAGTCCCTCAGGCTTGCAGCCTAAGAGTCATCTTGTATTTCTCACTATCTCTCACCTTCACATCCAGGTTGCTGCCAAGGCTAGTTGATTTCATCTTCTCAATGTCTCTTAAATATGTCCCCCTCTCTGCTTTGACACTGCCCTCATCACTTCACACCTGGATGATTGCAATAGCCTGGTGGGTCTGCCTGCCTCAAGTCTCTCCCCATTCTGATCTGTCTTCCATTCAACCACTAAAGTAACTTTAGCAGTGATTTAGTGATTAGCACAAATCTGATCACATTGCCACCCCTACTCAATAAACCCTTCATTAACCTAGCCACTTCTAACTTTCTAGATTTCTTGCACCTTACTCCCTCCCATGTATTCTCTTATCTAGCAACTCTGGCCTCTTCACAAGAAGCCATGGGAGACGCTCCATTTCTCAGTTCTGGGGATTTCCTCTGGCTGTCCGGTATACCTGGAATGTTCTCTCTCTTCTACTCTAATTACTGACCTCCCTGGCTTCCTTTAAGTCTCAACTAAAATCCAACTTCCTACAGGAAGCCTTCCCCAATCCTTAACTGCTATGCCTTCTATCTGTCAATTATTTCCTATTTATCCTATGGAGAGGTTAAGCAAGCTGTCCAAAGTCATACATTGAGTTAGTGGACAGTCTTGGCTAGAAAGCCAGGCCTCCTGACTCCCAGTCTTCTGTTCTTCCCATTACACTTTGCTTCCTTCCTATGGACAGGAGGTACTACAGTGGTCTCCTCCCTAGGGCATTTTCTCCCACCCAGGCACACCATCACCACGCTACCTCTCCTCACTTCCTATCATGTAACTCAGTTGAAACCATAGTGGTGTTAGAATCAGAGGACCTGAATATGAATCCTATCTCTGCTATTTACTATATTGGACGGGTCACTGAAGGTCTCTGGGTCTCAGTTTTCTTATCTACAAAATAAGAGGACTAGACTAGAAGGTTTTTAAGGTCCCTTCCAACTTTAAATCTATGCTCTTCAGCAGTGATCATTTGCAAAAAAAAATAAAATGAAATAAAATAAAAATTAAATCTGTCTCTGAAAAGCTTGGAACCCCTGATTCAAAGGAATTTATAACTAACACTATAATTTCATAAGAATTATTATTATCTACCATAACAAAGAGTGGGGAGAAATATCTCAGGGATGGGAACAGTATCACTATATTTATCAGATAGCACTACATAGCCAAAAACTACCTCTTTTATATATAAATTAACCTATAGACATAATATTTTTCCTCCCCGCAAAAAATCCTACCTCCAATGGGTAGTTAATGGTATGATACGTAATTGTTAGCCAGATGTCTTTTTCATTCTCTAGTTGCTTTTTTTGGTTTTCACTTAAAACTTTAGCAATGTGATTTCCCATTTATCCTCTCCCCCATTTAATTTGCTGGATGTATAAGCAATGCAGTATTCACAATGCCTACAGTAACTATAAATATGCTGATATGGTTATTAATCACAAAATATGACAGGCTCTCTACATAAGAATTCTAGCTAGAGCATTCATTTAAATACCAGAAAACTGAGTCCCAAAACCAGAAAGTCAAAGCCAACACAGTAGTGATGAAGTTGGCACATGTAGTTAAAGTAGTAAACACCCACATTCTCAAGCCTTCAAAACAGGACAGACTCTCCTCACGCGCACAACTGCTCAACGTCCAGGCAGCTTGCTCCCAGCAGCTCTGGCCCCTGGCAGTTCCCGTCCCTGACAGTCTTCAGCAGGAGTCCTTAGCAGAGATTCTGGCCCCCTCAAAGAACAAGGAGTTCGCAACCGCAGCTGCTGCCTCTGCCACCACTTCCAGTCAGCACCACACGGAGACCAGCTTGGTTCTGGCGTTCTTTTGCTCCACCCCTTCCTGCTATGTCAGCAAGTTTAAGGGGCATGGAAGATCTTCAAATCCCAGTATCGTTACATTGGACTATGTTTATAAGATCATAGGCTCATAGATGTAAACCTAGAAAGGACCTTGATGTGAGCAAGCAGCAGGATGGATAGGACATTAGACTTGGAGCCAGGGAAATCTGGGTTCAAACCCTGTCTCAGACATTTCTTGGGAATGTGATGGTAGCCAAGCCTCTTAACCTGTCTCAGTGTCACTGTTCTTATCTCTAAGATGAGGGAGACCATAGTCCAAATGATATAACACATGTAAAAGCAAGTGTTATATATCAAACCTTTATTATATCATTATATTATATACTTATATATTATATATAATAAAATTCTACAATGGGTATTATATATAATTATATCATATATATTTGTTACTGCTAGCTAGTATTTGCTATTGCTCTGTCATTTTTTCAGTAGCATCCAAGTCTTAGTTACCCTCTTTGGGGTTTTCTTGACAGAGACACTGGAGTAGTTTGCCATTTCTTTCTCTAGCTGATTTAACAGATGAGGAAATTGAGGAAAACAGTTAAGTGAATTGTCCGAGTTTACACAGCTAGTAAGTGTCTGAGGTCTGACTTGAACCTAGGAAGATGAGTCTCTATCCAGTGAATCACCTAGCTGCCCCTAGCTATTATTATTATTATCATTTTCTAATCCAATCTCATTTTATAGATGAAGAAACTGAAACTCTAAAAGGGTAAGTAAGTTGCCTGAGGTCAGGTAATAAAGTATCAAGTAATAAAATACCTATTAATATAGGTAATAAGTATCAACCTTGGGAATCAAGTTCTGATGTCAAGCTTTGCTCTTGTGTTTTTCTGTGCTGTAGTCTAGGACACCAAGAAACTTTGAGCCCCTTTGCATTGATTGATTAATTAACCCCACTGGCTGATCTTGTGTCCAGATACCAATTGACAGCAAGACAACAAAAGAAACCTGTCTGGTCTATGCAGAAAAATGCATCAGGGCAAGAGGGACACATTACAAAGGGAGAATGGCAAGTAGTTATTTAAGTGGAAGATGTTGCTGCGTATAGATGATCTATGAGACATTTTAAGCAGAGAAAGGTCAGCTGACAACCCAGCAGTCTGGCATCATAAGAATAAGGCAAGAAAAGACAATTATAAGCTGGCTTTTGGAAGACAATCAGTTCATCCAGACAGAGAAAGCGAGACACAGTCAGAATTATTTGGACTGTGCTCCAGAAATTATATAAATGCACAAACCTAAATAGTAAATTATATTTGTTGTGTAAACTGTACAAAAGGAGACTGGAAAGGAGAAGGAAGATCCACAAGCCAGTGGACTCTGCGCTCCATGCTACAGAATAGTTCCTTGAGATCAGGGAAGAAACTGAGAACAATCGTATAATTACACTACTCGTGTGGTTTTCAGTCATATAGCATCCTCATTATTGTTCTCTAGATAAGACCAGAGTCAGAGATAACATGGAAGGGTGGGTGATAATGACTGCAGAAAATAAGCTTGAGAAAGAGGGAAAGCTGATCTCAAAGTGAACAAGGATAGGAGAGACCAGGACCTGATGCAATGGTGAAATCCGGGACATCTACTGAGGGCTAGGTCATTCTGTGAATGACTGAGGAGTGGAGGCAAGAAAAGGCAAAGGTTTTGAGAGCTGATACAGTACTAAAGCACTGAGATAATTGTTCCAGGGAAGCAGTAAGCCCTGGATTGAAAGCGAGAAGACACAGCAGTGAGTATAGTGTCTGGTACATAGTAAGCTCTTTAAAAAATTTGTTGACTGACTGAGAAGAACCAAATTCAAATTTAGGATATGCCATTTAATATTTGAGTGACTCTAAATGAGTCCTTTCATCTCAAGGGCCTCAGTTTCATCATCTGCAAAATGAGAGGGTTGGACAAAATCCTAGGTCTTTCTGTCATCGTTGTGTATGTGTGATCTTCTGTTGCTAAGTACCTAAGCCCCATGGATTATATGATATAATAATAATAGCAATAATCAGCACTTTATATTTTTCAAAGATGTATATGAGAAAATTAGACATTTTTCTAATCAAATGAGAAAATATATATATATTTTAAATTTATTTTAAAATGTATAAATATGCACATACAGATATGTATGAATAAACGTTTACATATCTATCTATCTATCTATCTATCTATCTATCTATATATATATATATATATATATATATATATATATTCTCATTTGATCCTCACAGCAACCCTGTGAGTTAGATGCTGTTATTATCCCCATTTCATAATGGAGAAAATTGACATTGAGAAGTTAAAGTGAATCCACTAGGGTCACACAGCCACTAAGGGTCTAAGGCAGGATTCAAACTCAGTTATTCCTTACTCCTAAGCCCATCTCTCTAGCTACTTTGCTACCTATCAACCTAAATCTGGCCAGGGGTGGAAAACCCTCTGGAAGATCACATTTCAGATAAGCTAGAGGCATTGTAAATATGCTGCAATGCCATTCAGATAATGCAATGTAGCCAAAGCATTCCAGCCATTCTTGATTAAATGTGAAATCTTCTGGGTCAGTGGGTGATCATCTGTCTCCATGACAATTTGCTCTATTCTCAGGACCTGAGCTGCACACATCTGGCTAGTCCTGGCCTGCCTCCAACAGTACAAGCTGTACATGTACCTAGAAAAATGCACATTTGAAGTCACTAAAGACCTGGCTTGTCAGTTCTCCTTGTTGGGCATCTGACTTGGTCTCCAAGAAGATGAAGTTCACCAGTGGTCAATGCTAGGTCTCTTGAGCCCCTAAGGACCTTCAGGGTGCCTGCTGTTTATAGTGTGTGAACTGTTATCAGCAGTTCATGCTCTCTTCTTCACCACAACTACAGCACTCATCGTCCTATTGTGAAAGGCAATTTCTTGTTGTTGTTGCTGTTCAGTCATTTCAGTTGTGACCAACTCCTTGGGTTTTCTTGGCAAAGCCACTGGAGTGGCTCGCCATTTTCTTTTCCAGCTCATTTCATAGATGAGGAAACTGAGGCAAACATGGTTAAGTGACTTGCCCAGGCTGACACCGTTAATGCATGTCAGAGAGTGGATTTGAGCTCAAGAAGATGAGTCTTTCTGACTCCATTGAGCCACCTAACTGAAAGACAATGCCTTGATTGCCCTGTTTTCAAACTGTTTATGATAGTAACAATAATTAACATTTATATAGTACTTTACCTAAGTTATGCCTTTTGATCCTCACAATAGTCCTGGGAGGTAGGTACTATTGCTGTCCCCACTTACAGATGAGGAAACTGAGGGAGATGGGTTAAGTAACTTATCAAGGTTCATACAGCTAGTAAGGGTTTGAGGAAGCATTGAAATTCAGTTCTTTCTGACTTCAGTCTAGCTTTCTAGTCACTATGCTACTTCTTTGCTTAAATCTGGCAAAGGGTAGAAGATCATATGCAATGAGTAGAAAAACAAATTCGAGGGGGCGGCTAGGTGATACAGTGATTAGAGCACCAGCCCTGGAGTTGGGAGGACCTGAATTCAAATCCTGCCTTAGATACTTAACACTTAGTAGCCTTGTGACCTTGGGCAAGTCACTTAACCTCAACTGCCCTGCCTTCCCCCACCAAAAAAAATACAACATTTTGGGGGCTAGGTGGTGCAGTGAATAGAGCACTGGCCCTGGAGTCAGAAGGACCTCAGTTCAAATCTGGCCTCAGACACTTAAAACAAAAAACTAGCCAAGAGACCTTGGGTAAGTCACTTAACTCCAAATGCCCTAACTTCTCCCTCCAAAAAAGCAAAAAAAAATTCTAAAGCATGAAGCATGATTTGATCTCTTAACTTCAAGTCTAGCAATCGATTGCCTAAGTCACCTAGTTGCCTCTCTCAACCTAATAGGAAAATAAGGCATGTATGAAAGAGTATAAAAGTGGCAAAGATCATGAAAATGCTATAAGAAATTTTTTAAAATATCAATAAGGAGAGATCACTTTCCATACTACCTGAGCTAAAATCTTCTTCTTACAATACTCAATAAGTAGAGATGCGGAGGGAGTATATTACAGCCATGGGAGATAGTTTTTGTAAATATATAAAAGAAAGAGAGAGAAAAACAACCTCCAGAAACACCTGATCATCAGGTTTGGCTGGAATATAGAGCATGTAAAAGAAAGTAAAACGAATTAAAGCCAGAAATGGAGGTTGAAGCCAAATCAATGAAGGCTTTAAATGCCATGCTGAGGAGTTTGAACTTTATCCTAGAAGCCATGAGGAGTTAAAGCTTGTAATGAGTATGGTTGAACTCCTGAGGAACCATAGTCTGCATGCTCACCTTGACCAAGAAGAATCATGCAGATAGATAGATAAACATACATATACACACATATGCATATATATACACACATATATAAGAATTATATAGCATGAAAGAAGTTTTTGGTTACATGACTCCAACCCTTTGATTTCTCACCGATGGAGTCAAATGCACAGTATGAATGGCCCTCATTTTACTTGAAATTGTCAGATATATATTGGTAGATGCCAGTCCTCTCCATAGACACAGGAGATAAGCAATAATTATAACTTAACCAAAGAATAACTTACTATTAAACATTTATGAATTATGAAAAGAGCCCAAGCCAAATATCCAGGGAGAGTTGTCCAACAGGCAATTGATGATGCAGAACTAGAATCTAGAAGAGAGATTAAGACTAGATCTATAGATTTGGAAGATATCATTAATCCTTGAGAGTAAATATATTACCCAAAAAGAGATCACAAAGAATAAAAAAGAGGTCACACTATGGGACGATCATGCTAAAGGAGGGAAAGATGGATGATGAGACAACAAAGAGGCTAAGAAGCATAAGCCTTGTGTGAAAATGAACCTGACCTACAAGAGAAATGCCACCCAAAGGCCTGAAGGGAATAAAATGAACCATCTGATGTGAAAAGATTTATCAACCATCAAATGAAAACAGGGAATAAAGGAAGACATAGGTTTACTCTGCAAACAAATCTTACACACTCATATGATTATTAGTTGAGGATCGGGGAGCCAAGATGGCAGAGAAGAAAGAAGCAATATGGCTGAACTCTCTTTCACAAGATTCTTCCAGATATACCTAGAAAACATACTAGACTGAATCCTGATGGGGAAATACAGCAAAAGACCCAGGTAGGTATAAGGAGAGAAACAGAAGTCAGTGAATGTTCAGGATGAGGTCAGGCCAGGAACATTGTCCAATGTTACATCCAGAGCACTCCAGGGTCTAGGGGAGTGGTTCTCAACCTTCCTAATGCCATGACCCTTTAATACCAGTATGTGGGCGCATCTGCATGTGGGCGGACCTGCCTGGAGATGGATAGAGGAGCAGTGTCTTGGTGTTTTCCTGTGGTCTTAGGCAACCCCCAAAGGGGTCACAACCCACAGGTTGAGAACCACTGGTCTAGGGAGAGTCTGTACATAAGGATGGGAAAGGGGGGGGGGCAGAAATACTGTGACAGGGACAGGTGCTAACTGGTAGCTTTGTTATTCACTACTTAGTTCTGAGATGCAGATCCAGGTCAGACTAAGAAGGGGACCTGCACATGGCAGTAGTATTCCTGGGGCCCAGGGCTAAGAAAGCAAGGAATTCAGAAATAAACAGCAATGATTTGACTCAGACCCCAATTGCAGAATATCAACTGCTGTTACCAGCATCTAGTTCAGCCTACAAAAAAATGAGCAAGTTAGGAATGCCTTGAGCAGCCTACAATTCTCTCTCTCAGAAACAGCAATGATTTCCAGTTGGCTATAAGGGGTGGAATCTAACTGCAGTCTACTAGTACTCACACCCAAACACAGGTTAGAAACTTGCAGAATTCAGACCATTGGGGGAGGGGGTGCAGTTTACTATAATCAGACTTTGTATTCAATTGGATCACTTAGGGAGCTCTGAAACCCTGAGACCCCTTGGGATAACACAATATCCAACATACCCCTAAAAGCAGCAACAATACCCGTCCAGACCTTCCCTCCAGAAGTGCTCCTAACGTCAAGTCTGAAGTCAAGAAGTAGATTGAAAGAATGAGCAAATGAAAAAGAAAATCCCACTAAAAAGAGCTTTTATGGTGGCAAAGAAGCTCAGGACACAAACCAAGAAGAAAATGACTCCAAAATATCTATAAGCAATGCCTCAGAGAAAATACTGGTTGTACACAAACTCAACTAGAATTCTTCCTGGAAGATATGAAGAAGTAAGAAGGTTTTTAAATTTTTTAAGAGCTAAAAATGTTTTTTATCATTTAAATGAGAATTTTTGAGGAAAAAAAACTCTTGAGAAATGAGAGTTCTGGAAGAAAAAAATAATTAGGGAATTAATAGTTTGGCATAAAAAGGAAAAAACTTGTCCACATATCAAATTCCCTGAAAATTTGAATGGACTAAAATAGAAGCCAATAATTCCATGAGACAATAAGAAATATTAGAAGCAAAGTCAAAAAACTGGGTGGAAAGACCGTAGAAGAAAATGTAGTCTTATAGCAAAAACAACTGCCCTTGAAAACAAAATGAAAGGGAAAAATTTAAGACTCATTTGACTATCTGAATGCCATGACAAAAAAAAAAAAAAAGCCTAGACATCATATTTCAAGAAACTTCAAGATAAACTGCCCATATCTCTTAGGAAAAAAAAAAAAGGAAATGGAAATAGAAAGAATCTATTAGTTACCTCCAGAAAAATTTTTTTTAAAAACACAAAATGAAAACTCCCATGAACATCATAGCCAAAATCCAGTATTTCTAGGTCAAAGAATAACTATTGCAAGCATCTATAAGGAAAGCATTCAAGTACCAAGGAACAACAGTCAGGATCAGCAACACAATTTCACAGCCCCCACTAAAAAGGAGCAGAGAACTTGGAATACAGTGTTCCAAAAGACAAAGGAAATAGTTTTATAGCCAAGATTACCTTACCCAGAGAAACTGAGTATAATACTACTCAATTTGGGGGTTGGGTTGGGGGGAAAGGATCTTCAATGAAATAGACTTCCATGCATTCCTGATGAAAAGACAACAGTTGAATTAAAACTTTGAAGATCAAACACAAGAGTTAAGAGAAACATGAAAAAGCAAATATGAATTGAGCAAATATAAATTAAACAAAGATAAAACTGCTTACATTCAAATATGGGGAGATGATATATGTGTCCCCTCTGAATTGTTTCATCATCAAGGGTCAAAGAGGGAACATAATTCTGCAAGATCTGGGAGTGGTTCTGTTATATCTCGATGATCTTAAGAGAAGAATAGAAAGACAGAGGAAGAGTAAAGCAAGGGGGATTGGGGGCACAGAGTGTCATTATCTCTCTAAATCAGGGTGTATAAACTATACAAACAAGGAGAAGGTATTGGGGAGCAGCTGACACCTCAGCCTTACCCTCATCTAAATTAGTTTAAAAGGGAAGGAGAATATACACACACATAGGGAGCTGGGTATAGACATATATTTCACTCAACAGGAAAACAGAAAGGAAAGGGAAGAAGGAGGGAGGGTGAATTAAAAGAAGAGTAGATTAGGAGAAGGATTAGTCCTAAGGAAAACAGACTCTAAGGATATACAAAAATATGTTTAGCTCTTTTTGAGGTAACAAAGAATGGGAAATTGAGAGGATGTCCATAAATTGGGGAATATATGAACAAGCTATTCCATATATATGTGTTTGTGTATATATATGTTATATATATGCATGGTGTGTGATGATGAAACACTATTGTGCTATAGGAAATTATGAAGGAGATGGTTTCAGAAAAACAATGAGGAAACATATGTGAACTGATGCAGAGTGAAGTGAACAGAACCAGAAAAACAATTTATACCATGACAACAGTAAGTAAAGACAAACAACTTCAAAGGAATTAGGAACCCTGATCAGCCTAACGTCCAACTATGATTGCAGAGAATTAATGATGGCACAAGCTACCCATCACCTGATAGAGAGGTGAGAATGGAATGGCATGAAAATTTATTTTGCTTGACTATACATGTTTGTGTGTTTTTACTCATTATTTATTTGTTTTTACATTTTTTAAAAATTTGAATCCCAAATTCTTTTCCTCCTTCCCACCAAACAATATGATATGAATTATACACATGAAATCATGTAAAACATATTTCCGTATCAGCCATGTTGAAGAAAAAAAACAAGAAAAATAAAGAAAGTGAGAAAATTCTATTTCAATTTGCCCTCAGAGTCATCAATCCTCTCTCTGGAGGTAGATTGTATTTTTCATCATGAGTCCTTTGAAATTGTCTTGGATCATCATATTTATCAGAGTCTTTCACAATTGATCATCACTGTAATATTACTTTTACTGTGTACAATGATCTCCTAGCTGTTCACTTAATTTTGCATCATATCACATAGGTTTTCCCAGATTTTTCTGAAACTATCCAGCTCATCATTTCTTATAGCACAATAGTAATCCATCACAATCACAAATCAGCCATTCCCCAATACATAGATATGCTTTCGATTTCCAATTCTTTGCCACTACAAAAAGTTATGTGCTATAAATTGTTTTGTCCAAATAGGTCATTTTCCTTTTTCTTTGATCTCTTTGTGATACAGATCTAGTTAGACGTATTGATAAATCAAAGTTTTATAGTCCTTTGGGCATACTTCCAAACTGTTATCCAGAATGGTTGGACCACTTCACAACTCCACCAATTGTGCTTTGGTGTATTCCAATTTTCCCACATCCTTTCCAACATTTATCATTTTTCTTTTTTGTCCTGACCATACATGTTTATAATGTGTATTTTTGTTTCTTTGGTTCTCAGTTGTAAGGAAGGATGATCTGGGAGGGTGAGAAGGTAGATCTTTACTGATTAAAAATATGTAACTCTTTAAATGACCAGTTGGATAGAAAATTGAATTAGAATTTATGAATTGGAAGAGAATTCAAAAGCCATCTTTTACAACCCGTTGGCAAAAGAATTCTTCATTATAACACACCCAGCAAGTAGTCAAGTACTCTCTGGTTTAAGGTCTTCAGCAAAGAGAAACACAACATCTCTTGCAGAAATCTATTCTGCTCTTGAATAGTTCTAATCCTCAGGAAGCTTTTCATGACATTCAGTCCAAATCTGTCTCTTTTTCACTTGCACCATTTGCTCTTTGTTCTTCCCTCTGGAATGTTCTATTTTGGATACATATCCCAGGAAGATCATAAGGATATTTTTACCAGGGATGAAACAGAACAAGTCAAATCTCTTCCCCACAGGCAACCCTTCAAATAATTGAAGACAGCTCTCATGTCTCCTCCAATTCTCTTTTCCCTTCTTCTTTGTGGCCAAAAGGCTTTTCCCCATAAACACAGTAAAGCCAATGATAATACACCTGCTTTAGCCATAGAGCTAACTCTGGAAAAAGAAATTCTTAGTGTAGCAGCCAGGGAGATAATAGAAAGACCAGGCAGGGCCACCTTCCTTCAAGGCTACATTTGGTGGATACTTTATTTGGCCTTTACAAACCATAAAATCAAAAATCCTATGTGCAAATGAAACAAAGGCAACGATGCCTTTAAATGAGCTGCCATAGCATGGCACAGAAAGATAAATGAAGTGATCCCCAAAGAAGCATTCACATTAAGCAGACCTATCCATGCTTGTACTCCAGAAACCAAGGCAACAGATGGATATACATTCTAATTTATGTCAATGACATAATTATCGTCTTTGAGCAAGAAGATAGCAATAGAATAATATATAAACTGAACTAGAATTTTAAGATGAAAGGACTAGAAACCATTTCACATTTTCTTGGTATTCAAATAAGAAAGAAGATGAGGGCAACCTCTTTAATAAAAAAATAAATAAATAAAAAGTTGAGAGGTTGAACCTGTTTGGCCTAAGGGATGCAAAAACAGGCTATTTGAAATTAATGCAATCCTGAACCTAATTTCACCTTATTACAGTATATGGACTATAGCAACAGCCTTCTAATTGGTTTCTCTACTTCCAGTCTTTCCCCTCTCTAATCTAGCTGCCTAAATAACTTTCCTAAACCATAAGCAGCATCAGGAAGGCAATGGAAAATTATTGTATACCATAAGAAAAACAGATATTGCTACTATTGAGGGAATTTTGTGTAGAAAAGTCTTGGCACTAAACCAAAGCAATTAGAATGCAGTGGAAAAGAGTGTATAAACATGAAAGAGTCACAGATTTAGAGCTGGAAAAAATCATAGAGGCTTTCAAGTCCAACTCCTTCTCTTTTTATATGAGGAAACTGAGGCCCAGAGAACTTAAGTGAATTACCCTAGGTCACATATAACCAGTAAATGTCTGGAACAGGATTCAAACCCAGATTCTCCTAACTCTAAGAGCAGGGTCCCATCTGCAATATCTTTCAATCTTGCCTCAATTTACAGAAAAGGGACTGAAAGCTAGAATGGTTAAGCCCTTGTAACATATTCTTTAACCTGGTAACAAAGTCACCATATGCATGCATAGGTAGTCACTTGGATGCATAGGTAGAAAACAATGTGATTGGAAAGAAGGCTAATACAGTCACAGCATACTTGTGTTAGGGACAGAGCTAGTATCAGAGCTTCTTGGGAGAGAAGCATGTGTGATTCCAGAGACTAATCAAGAGAGAGACACACATGGACAGAAAATACTTTGAGGAAAAGAAAGGAAAAAGTTTTGGTAGCTGCAGACATGTAGGGGAAGCAGGCCCCTCAACATGTCCCTGATTTCCAGTTTGTCTTGCTAGAGACTTCAAAGAGAGAGCTTCTCCTCAGGTGAGATAAGATCTTCTGTTGCTCTTTTTGCGCTCCCTCCCATCTAAAGAGCTCATTCACTTTTACTTATTTACTGTATATTCTAACCTGTATAACTTCTCCAATTTCCATTTGCTACTTGAACTTCACCTGTGGTCTCTCTCTTTGCTTCAGGGACTTCCCAGGGAGTACTGTGTCACCATGACCCAACCTACCCATTGTAACAGCAAGCACCCTAGCATGGCTGTTAGCACAGGTTCTTTGATCTGCTGTTCTAAAGAAAAGCAACTCAAAAAGGGCTTAACCATTTTACTTTAATCAAGGGGAAAAGTCAGCACTCTGAACTTCTGAGAAAATACAAACAGAAATTACAAGCAGACAAAAAATACAGACAGAGAAACAGACCAGCAGACAGGGCTTCCAGCTGTCTGACCATTACATCCATACCTAGTTAGTTACCAGAGAGGGAAACACCAACATCTGGGTTTTCAAAGCCGGGGGGCTCACAGGCTACCCAGAGTCTCATCTGGCCAAACAACTCTTCCCATAAGTGAGCCCCAAAGCAAAACCTCACATCAGGGTATATATGACCTTCTCCAGAGAGAGAGAACATCAGAACCTTTGTGACCCACTGCCTAATCACAAAGTAACAAGGTGTGGATGTTCCTGAAAAACAAGTCTCCCACCACAGGCTCCATGTGACCACATTCAGTCTGTTAGGGGGCAGAGTCTATTTTCAAATCAGGGAAGGTCCTCAAATTCACTTAAGCCTATCAAGGGTCAGGGAAGATCTTCAAATTACCATTACCATTACATCCACCTGGGACTTCCCAGATCCTGAGACTTTCCCTGCATCAACCCATGATTCAGGTGTCAGGTCTCTGACTGCTACATTAAGCTCAGTGCTCTAGAACGAGAGTGTTAAACTCAAAGAGAAATGGGGACCACCAATCCATGCATATAAGAGGAGCAACTAGATAGCACAGTGGATAAAGTGCCAGGCCTGGAGTCAGGAAAACTTGAGTTCAAATCTAACCTCAGATACTAACTAGCTGTGTGACCCGGGCAAGTCACTTAACCCTGTTAACCTCAGTTTTTTCATCTATAAAATGAGCTGGAGAGGAATTGACAAACCTCTCCAGTATCTTTGTCAAGAAAACCCCAAAAGGGGTCACAAAGAGTCAAACACGACTGAAAAATGACTAAACAATAGCAACCTATACATAAGGATCCCCGAGGACAGCATATTGACTTTATTTTAAAGTACAAGGTTGTCTATGCATCATTGTATTTTATTTATTTTCTTAAATATTTCCCACTTATATTTTAATATGGTCTTCCAGTACTTGGACTTCCTTTAAGTCCCAACTAAAATCCTATCTTTTACAGGGAGCCTATCACAATCCCTCTTAATTCTAGTACCTTCCCTTTATTTCCTACTTCTCCTGTAAATAGCTTTCTTCATATATATATGTGTATACATATGTGTATGTGTATATATATATATATGTATGTGTGTATGTATGTATGTATAGATAGATAGATAGATAGATAGATAGATAGATAGATAGATAGATTTGTTTGAATGTTTGAATATTGCCTCCACCAATAGATTGTAAGCTCCTGGAGGGAAGGGACTGTCTTTTGACTCCTTTTGTATCTGCAGAACTTAGCAGAATGTCTAGAACATGGTAAATGTTTATTGAATAATTGATTGATTGGGGGCTGTTGGCTTCATGTTTGATACCTCTACTCTACATCATTACCTCTCCATCTCTAATTTTCAGCCTCTTCTCTGCTGGCACCTTCCCTAATGATTATAAACATAGGAAGCAAAGCACCCAGCAGATAATATTGCACTTAAGAAAGAACCTGTATTGTGAGCATCAGACCCAGTGAGAGCAGCATGACAACATCACCAGAAAATCTCAAGGGTCCACCAGAAGGCGTTCTACCAAAAGCCTCCCTAAAGCATTGAAGGTAGGAGTTGTTCTTCCACATATATTCCCCATGTGGAGACTCAATGCATAATTCCCATGCATTCGACCTCTCCTAACTAATGGTGTGCAATTATTGAGATTATGAGATAATAAGAGATTATGCCCTAGGTTTATGGGAGGAATGTTCTAGTCAAAATGTTTTTATTGTGCTATTTCATTAATTAATTAATGGATGAGTAGAGGGGGGGAAAATCACATCAGACTAATGAACCATCATTTTGAGTTGAGACAGTACTAAAAATTGCCCTGAACCTGAGGAAGAAGGAGAGTGCTCTAGCTGCTCCAAAAACATGCCCAGATCTCCATTAGCCTTAAAAAAAATGTCCACTTGATTCTACCATCCCCTTAAGCTATGATGGATAAATAACCTCCAACTTCTTTTATAACACTAAGATTCTATGAAATTCATGAACTAAGGGAAAATTTGTAACATCTGCACTAACATGACCTCAACAACTCTAAGACTAGTTTATTATAAATCAAAGTGGATGTCTTTTACCAATCCTTAGGAATAATCAGGCATGCATCAAGTTGCCACAAACTTAAAAGTAGCAACCCACACATCGTGCATGTTTATGTTATATATTACCTTTCTAGAAGCATGCAATACACTAACATATGAAGAAATAGGAAGACAAGATCTACTCTGCCTACTGGCTACCATCAACCAATCAATTAAAAAGCACTTATTACGTGTCTAATACATGCACTGTGCTAAGTACTGAAGACGAAATAATAAAAATGGAATGTACATATTCCCTCAGGCAGCTAAGTGCTACAGTGGATAGAGAGGTCAGTCCTGGAATCAGGAAGACCTGAGTTCAAATTCAGCCCCAAACACTTACTAGCTGTGTGACACCTCGCAAGTCATTTAACTCTGTTTGCCTCAGTTTCCTCATCTGTAAAAGGATCTGGAGAAGGAAGTGGCAAAACACTCGAGTATTTTTGCCAAGAAAAACCCAAGTGGAGTCAAAGAGAGAAGGACATGACTGAAAAACAACTGAACAATGATAACCATTCCCTCAAGTAGCTTACGTTCTAATGGATATGATGTGTGTATACACAAATAAAATCCATAAGGAATGTGCACAAAACAGTTTTAGGACAGGGTGTGCGAGTAGCTGGGGGGAAATAATGAAAGACTTCCTGAAAGCTTTTGAGATGAATCTTGAAGGAAACTGGGAATTATGAAGAGTAGGACTGAAGGGAGAGTTCATTCCAAGCATGAAAGCCAGACAATGCAAAGGCACAGAAATGGGTCAGTAAGGCAACAAGCACTGATTAAGAGCACCCTACATGCTAGGCACTCTGCTGAGCACTGGGGATACAAAGAAAGGAGAAAGTCAATCTCTTCTGTCAAGAAACCCACAGTCTTAGAGAGGGACAACATGGAAATGACTATGTACAAACCAGCTCTATATAGGATGCATTGGAAATAATCAACAGAGGGAAGGCACTAGAATCAAGAGGGACTGGGAAAGTCTTCCTGTGGAGCAGCGGTTTTCAACCTTCCTAATGCCATGACCCTTTAATACTTGTATGTGGGCATATCTGCATGTGGGCGGACGTGCCTGGAGACGGATAGAGGAGCAGGGTCTCGGTTCCTAAGACCATTGGAAATATGTGTTTTCTGATGGTCTTAAGTGACCCCTGTGACCCCTGTGAAAGGGTCATTCAACCCCTAAAGAGGTTGTAACCCACAGGTTGAGAACCACTGCTGTAGAAGGTGGGATTTTGCTGGCACAGGAGATGGAAGATCCTGTGTGTGCAACAACCATAAGGAAGCCAGAATGGCTGAGTCATAGAGTGCAAGAAAAGGAATAAAAAAATATACAAAGCCTCAAAGGGATGAAGATGCTAGGTTGGGAAGAGCTTTAAAGGTCAAAGGAGTCTATATTTGATCCTCAAGGCAATAAGGAGACACTGGCGTTTGTTGAGTAGTGGAAGTGACATGATCAAATTTGCATCTTAGGAAAATCACTTTGGCAGCCATGTGGAATATGGATTAGAGTGAGAAGAAGCATGAATGAGCTAGCCAGGTTTGTCCTTATCACCTCTGTAATGTGACCTGAAGCCATTCTGCTTTTAAAATATCTCTCCCCCACTTCTAGCTTGTCAACAGATACATGAAATCCAGTATTAGAAATGCATTCCTTTATGTTCAATAATAGTTGGAATTTATTTATGCTTTAATGTTTACAAAGTGCTCTATATTCATTATCTCGTTTGAGTCCCATACCCTGTGAAGTAGGTACTGCACATATTATTTTCAGTTTTTTACAGATAAAACTAAGAGAGGTTAAGTGATAGACATGCAGTAAGTACCCATGTCCTCCTACTATCAGATCCTGACATTTTCCATTAGATCACCCTTTCCTTAAAGCATTATTTCTCTTTTCTACATTTATATAAGTGTGTGCAGGTAGGTATATGAATATGTATATATACATATATATGCATATGTATGTATGTGTATGTATACATACGCACACACATATAAACATATCTCCTGGGAAAGGTTAGACATTAGGGTACTGTCTCCAACACTTTAAAGTGAATTAATTTATCTTTCCCATTCCTTCTTGACAGCTGAAAACTGGACACTGAAGTAATAGACATTTTAAGGAAAGGAAGAAGAGATAATTGTGGACATGAGGCACCAATTGCCTCAGGAAAATGGTTAGCTGGGATCTGCATTGCTTAGGGGGAGGGCAGTGAAGAAACATTTTCCTATTTTTAAGTTTCACTTGAGGAGGGACCAGACCAGTAATTCTGCCTAGAGACTTTTGCTCCAGCATCTATTACCATTGCTGAAGTTAGCTTTTCTAGTTTTCTAGAAATATCTGTGCCTGGAAGGAGGTAGAATACCCCCACAAGGATAGCAGTAGACTACATGACAAATGGTTCTGGTAGCCTGAAACTCCATGGGGAAGATGTAGTGGCCTGGCTCTGGAAGAATGAGCCAGAGCAGGTTCCCCATCCCTGAGCTAGAATATCCATGCTAGGCTCAGAAATTTCTGCCCATTGCTCTTGGTTTTGTCTTCTAGGACCAAACAGAATGTGACTAATCTCTCTATCATATAATAACCTCGTACTTGAGGACAGCCATCACACCTCCTGAGTCTCTTTTTCTCCAGATTAAACAACATCTCTAGAATGAATGAATGAATGAATTCCTACTAGTTCTTGTCTCTACAGGTGGCTGATTGTCATCTTCTTTCTTTGGTAGCTAACATGAAGATTTTATAATCAATGGAGTATTTATTGAAAACAATCTACCCAGTCTCCATAGGTATATGAATAAGCAGACTGATATCTCCTTTTTGTGTGTGTGTGTGTGTGTGTGTGTAACTTCTGACTTTATTTATTTTTTTTTATATTTTTTTTTGATATGAGATTCTTTATTAAATTTTTTTGAGTTACATCTTTTCTCCCCGTCTTTCCCCCGCCCACCACCCCAAAACAGCCATCCCAGTATTTCCCCCCTCCCCCATTCT
>CM053582.1:344599773-344611930 GCA_028627135.1 Pseudochirops cupreus | reverse complement strand
GATATGCAATTATTATTATTATTATTGACTACATCCAACTGGAACTTGAGATACACAGGCACTGTGGTTGGGAGATCCATCCTGCCCTACTGAAAAGTGACATAGGAGAGAATAGACTGGGGGAGGGGGGACACACTGGGATGCCTGTTTTGGAGCAGTGGGTGGGGGAGAAAATGCATAACTCAAAATCTTGTGGAAATGAATGATGCAAACTAAAATAAAATTTAAAAAAAAAGAAAAAGAAAAAGCCTAACTAACATATAAGCAATTGCCATCTTTCTGCTTGCCCCATATTTCCTAATGAAGAGTTAGGGATCATGTCTTGCTTCTTTCCTGGTCATTCATTCATTTGTTTGCATTAATTGACAGGACAACCTTTACTTCATCCCACAGAAAATGAAGAAAATAACTAGCTGAAAAACAGTCAATAAAATTCTCCTTCTCCGATGGGATCCACTTTTCCATGTGATGAAAAAGTTCTCCAGATTCACAACCACATTACGGTTTGGAAACCTTCAGAAGCAAATTGAACTTAACCTTTGACAACTGCTTTTATAATCATATGAAATGTTATATAGTATCAAAGCACTTTAATTTTTTAATGAATTCAATTCAATTCGCATTTATTAAGGGCCTAGTATGTACCATACTTCATGCTATGTTCTGGGGATAAAAAGGCAAAAATAAAGTAACCTTTGCCCTCAATAGCTTGTCTAGAAATGGGTGAAAATAACATGTAAATAGATACATTTGTAGGAGAGAAATAGAGACTGGGGCTGTGATTTCACTGGTATGAAAACTCCATCTACTAAGGAAGGTCAGCTCTGTCTTTACCACTTACATCCTTGTCCAGGGATCTCTGAACTTATTAGAACAGTGGTTCTCAGCCTCCCTTTAACACAGCTCCTCATGTTGTGGTGACCCCCAACCATAAAATTATTTTCGTTGCTACTTCATAACTGTGATTTTGCTACTGTTATGAATCGTTATATAAATATCTGATATGCAGGATGTATTTAAATTGAACATAACCCACAGGTTGAGAACCTCTGTATTAGAAGGAAATGTCTCTGCTCTCAAGAGCAATACACAAACATGATCTCTTCCACAAAGTAGGCACATTATTATTCATGTTAGCATGAGAATTTGCATTTGCGTCATTAGTACCACTTTAGAACAACTGAGGCTTTGAGATGGAAAGTAAGGACAAGTAGCACATACGTGGAAAAAATAGGACACAAATTCATATCTTCTAAATCAAGTCCAGTGCTCACTTAAGAAAGTCCATTGATTTTTCTTTAAAGGCAAAACTAACAACATATTGACAGTTAGGCTACAATATATACACAAGTATCTTACCTTTGGAAATATGTTTTTTAAAAAACACTACTTAAATAGTGCCTTTAAGTCTCTACGAGACTAAATTGCACTTTTCAAAGGAGGTAAAGATAACCAGAAATGGAATTAAATATTCTTAACTTGTCCCCCATTATTACTAGTTGTGGTTTGTTTGTTTTCTTGTTTTGTTTTTTCAGGGAGGAGCAGGGGGGAAAAATTTACTGGCAACTTTATAGCTATAGATATAGTTTCAACATAGAAACTTTCTCCTTCAAGATAAATTCACAATCACACAATCAATCATTCAATCAACAAGCCTTCATTAAGGACAAACTATGTGTTAGGCCACATACTAGCAGGGGAGATCCAAACACAGAGAGTGAAACAATCCTCACTCTTGAAGAGCTCACATTTTCACCTGCAATTTGCAGTCTTACAGGGTTGCCTGGGGGAAGCAAGAAGGTAACTGATTTGACCAGGTCACAGAGTTATTATTAGGTATCATTGGCAGGACTTCAACAGAGGCCTTCCTGACTCCAGTGTCAACTCTTAACCCATTAATCTATCCCTTAATTGGACACTCCCAGAACTGCCACCTACTTTTTTTCAAGTTCCTATTGTCATCCTCTCAATACGCTTTCTTTTGTACTTAATGTTTTTCTTCCAAACCTAACAAACACCCCCGAAAGCCTTAAAACGTTTTTAAGAAGAAAGGACATGTAGTTCAGATGGAAAATAGAACTTCTTGGGAACACATGTAAGGCACACGTCGAGATACATCAGTATTACACAAAGTATCAATGGAGTGGGGTTAGATGAGGGTAGACTTCTGGGGGAGAGAGGAAATAGAAACATATGAGTTTCTTTGTGTAAAGATGTCGGGCTGTGAACATTAACATTGTATTCAAGACAACTGGTTTCTATTACATGTAAGCTACCATATTCTAAATACTTTCATGTCCAAATGGTAGTTTTTCCAGTCAGTTAAAGAAAGGAAAGGAAATATTCTGGTTCAAGGGTCCAATTTCCAGACCACCCACAATACACTGCCCCTCCTCCCATTTGTACAGCACTGGAAGCTGCGTATCACTGGGAAGTATGCAGCAGGAAGTGCTATTCTCTTCACTGTACACATGAGGAAAAGAAACCCAGAGGAAGGTAAAATTATGTGCCCGTGATCACAGAGTCCGTATGAAGAGAGCTGGGATTCAAGTCCAAGTACATTAGCTCTAAGTGTTGTTGATACTGTTCAGTCATGTCAGTCATGTCTGATTCTTCATGACCCCATTCAGAGTTTTCTTGGCAAAGATACTGGAGTGGTTCGCGTTTTCCTTCTCCAGCTCACTTTACAGATGAAGAAGCTACAGCAAACAGGGTTAAATGATTTGCCCAAGGTCACACAGCTAGTAAGTGTCTAAGGCTGGATTTGAACTCAGGAAGATAAGTCTCTATCCATTGCACCACCTATTAATTAATAGGTATCAGAGGTGGGATTGGAACTCAGGTCTTCCTGAATCCAAATCTAGTACTCTACCCAGCATGTCACATGCTTTTTTCTGTAACTATATCCTTTACAGACTTATATCCTCATTACTAGTCCCATGTTTTAGAGGCCAGAATTCAACAGGAATGATTTCAAAGTAGAATCACTTTACTGAGGGGAGTCCTCCAATACTGCCTCACTAGAGCTATGAAACAGAGATATGTGAAGGTCTCCAGTGTAGAGGCTGAACAAGCACCCAATGAGAGAGAAAGGTTTGCTCCAGTAGAGGACTTAGTTGTCCTTGCTGTGAGCTGCGCAAGACTGAGGGACTCACAATGCAGATCAACACCATAGGCCCCCAGGGCTGCAGGTAATGCTTTCTGGGAGTTATGATTAGGCCCTGAGCTGCTAGAAACCAGAGCCATCAGAGTCCCTAAGTTTCCAGAAGTCAGAATAATCAGAGGAACAGCACTTAAGTGGTCCAGAGTACCAGAAATCTGGAACCAATAAAGAGCATCCTAATTTGGTCAGGCAGTGTTCTGCGTGTATTTTGCCATCCAGTATCTTGGGATCTGGCTCAGGAATAGACTTGAACATCAAATATTTACTATAAAATTTCAGAGAAACCTAGGAAGACCTATATTAACTGTTACAGAGTAAAGTGCATAGAACCAGAACAATTTATATAATAACAATAATTTTGTCAAGATAAACAACTTTGAAAGGCTTAAAAACTCTGATCGATGCAATGAACAAGCATAATTTCAGAAGATTCATGATGAGACCTGTTCTCTACCTCCTGTCAGAGGACTCAGGGTGCAGATTTTGTCATGGCCACTGGAAGAATTTCCTTTCAAAGGGAGCAGGGGATGTGGAAGGGAGAAAAAATAGATTCTTTTGTTAATTTTTTAAAATAAAATAATTTTTTAAAAAATAAAATAATTTTTAAAAAATAAATAAAATTTATTTATTTAGCTAGACTAGACTGCATTTAAGGTCCCTTCTGATTTTATGGCTCCTAAGCTCCTATGGTCCATTCAGGTCATTCACCTGCTCAAAAAATTTTGTTGTTCAGTCATTTCAGATTCTTCATGACCCCATCTGGGGTTTTCTTGGCAAAGATACTAGAGTGGTTTGCCATTTCCTTCTCTAGCTCACTTTACATATGAGGAAACTAGGACAAACAGGGGTTAAGTGACTTGCCCAGGGTGACACAGTAAGCATTTGAGACTGCATTTGAACTCAGGAAGAGAGGTCTTTCTGACTCTAGGCCTGGCACTCTATCCACTACACCACTTAGCTGCCCCATAAAAACCTTTAAGGCCTTCCATGATCTGTTGACTAGTGATATAAAGTCACTAATATCTTGTCTTCAGACATCAGAGAACTCCTCAGTTTTCTTTTCTAGAACATGATCCATTTACTGTCCCCTTACCACAGATGTCCCCCAGGGCTCTGCCCTGGTCCTTCTTCTCTCTGTATACTCTTTCCTCTACTTCTAGTTCAATAATTCATATCTAGGCTTCAGCACACACAGTGGCTACATCCCAGAAAAACCGTCTCAGCAGATAGGTTAAGGCAGGTTGAGAGTAACTGACAGGCCTCAAACCCTTCAGTGAATTGAGGGATGTCTGCCCCAAGTATGTGAAGACTTCCCCTCGTGGAAGAGACAGATGAGAACGTTTTGTTCTAACAGCCATGAAGGCAGCTAAAGCAGGCACTGTGGAGTGCTTAGAAATTGATCAGACATCAGACTTCAAAGACATCCACATATCCTGGGACATTACCAGTTGGCTTGACTTTTGTCTTGCCAATGGACGTCAACTACTTTGTGCAACTCTGCCTCACTTAAGTAGCAGCTAAGTCATGCAGTGGATAGAGTGGCGGCTCTGGAATCAGGAAGAAACAGGTTCAAATCCAGTCTCAGACACTCACTAGCTGTTTAACCCTGGGCAAGTCACTAAACCCTGTTTGCCTCAGTTTCCTCCTCTATAAAATGAACTGGAAAAGGAATTGGCAAACCATTCCAATATCTTTGCCAAGAAAACCCTCAAAAAAGAGTCATAAAGAGTGAGGCACAACTGAAAATGACTGAACAGCAACAACAAAGGCCTCACTTAAATCCAATTCATGGGCAAGCCAAGACAAAACAAAGGACAGACACCACCACCACCTTTTCTAGGTCAGTGCTTCTGAAGTCTGTGCTTCATCAGCTGCTTGGTGGATATCTTTTACTGAAGGCCACACAGGAGCCTCCAGTTAAGCAGAACTGATTGTCTTCTCTCAATGTGCCATTGCTGTACATTTCTGCTTCTATAAGCCTAAGGAACTCCATCATGGTTCCAAGTCATCCCAGGACTGCTGTAGTCTGCTCAGTGAGTGTGATGTGTCACAATATGAAGAAACATCCTACACTCTTAATCTTCTGCTATAGGTCATTCTTGGCTTTAGTTTCCTGTACCACATATCACCTATATCCTGATTGTACTCTCAAGGGCTGCAGCTAATTGTCTCTACCACATGTCATTGACTTTTTTAAAGTATACATTATTTATGTATTTAGCTGGGAGGTGTTTGCTTTTTTCTGTACTCCCATGTATTCCTGTATCATACTAGTATTACCATCCAGAATAGAACTTTCCTTTGATCTTGTCACTTTTCTGTATTAAAGAAGCTCTATAGTAAAACTGGATATCTGTATTCAGATATATTCCCTGAAGTGCGTTTTCCTTGCTTCACTAATTAAAAGTCTGTTGACTAGCAGTTGTAACACAGCATTTTTCTTTCAGGTACCACAGCAATAGCCACTCAGATTTGTAACTTCAAAGTTGTCTCCCTTCTCTCTAACTCTTTGTTTCTCTTTTGGTCAGAAACCCTGATGGCCTTCCCCTCCCAGTTTGATTTTTTTTTTTTAATTAAAGGGGTTATCCTGTTGCTCATTCTTAAAGAGCCCTAATCACTGAATGGGCATTGCCTCAGTCAAAGTGATGACTGAGAAATACCTTAGCTTAAAAAGGCCAAGGTCTCCCACTGCATCCTGGGCCATCTCCAGTCATTTTGATCTACATCTGGCCACTGGACCCAGATGTCTCTGGAAGAGAAAGTGAGATTGATGACTTTGCAGAACCCTCCCTCACTAAAATCCAATTCACTTTCAAGTCATGGCATCATCTTCCTGATGTCATGGTCCTCTTCCTGAAGGAAGGACAAACCACAAACAAACAACCAACCAATCAGTTTCTGAATGTGATTGATTATATCTCCACAACCTCTGTCTTATCTGTCTCCTTTCTCTCCACTTACAGGGCCACCAAGTTCAAGTCCTTGTTATTTTTCATTTGGGCTATTGTATTATCATGCTACTTGATCTCCCTGCCTCTACTGTACTCCCTCTCTAATGCATTTTCCATGTAGCTGCTGAAATAACATTCTTATAGTATAAAGACCAGTACTGCAGAAAGAACACTGGCCTTAGAGTTCAAATCCTATCTATGTAATTTGCTATCTATGTGAACTTAGGAAAGTTTCATAACCTCTATTTCTTCATCTATAAAATTAAGGCATTAGGATGATATCTAAGATCCCTTATAGCTCAAGATCTATGATCCTATGCTCCTATGATACAATCAAATTATTTATCTGCTCAAAAATCTTGGATGGCTCCCTATTACCTCTAGGATGAAATACAACTTTCTTAATCTAACACTCAAAGCCTTCCATCATATAGCTCCAAAACTACTTTTCACAGTACAAATACACACTCTGATATCTATGAATGGACCAGAGATCTAGAGCAGGAAGGTACATCAGAGGCCATTTAGTCCACCCCTCTGTAACACCAAGCAAAAGCAAATTCCAGGTTCAGAATTATGAGCTTAGTAACTCTCCATATATTCAGTAACCAGGCAAAGCATTCACCAAAAAGAGAAAATCAAAATACAGGGTAACTCAATCATTTAGTAAGTTCTCAATTCAATCACAAAGTATAAATTCAAAGTACTCCACCCCTAGCTAGTACATTTCATTTAGTCAATCACAAAGTCTCTTTACTCAAGTGGAGATTAGTTTCCAATCATAAACGAAGTACATCCATTTGGTCAGTCACAAAGTACAAAAATAAAAGTAACTCCACCCCTAGATCACAACTGAATTACAATTATCATCAGTCACCACCAAGCACCTTCTCAAAGGGGCAGTGGAGAGCACAAAGGCCATCCACCCCTAGGCCACAACAAGGTTACAATATCATCACAGCATTTAATACACAAGGAGAGGTCTTTTCTTCATCTTGATGGAGGCAAGTTCTCAGCAATCTGTTCCTGGGAAGACAAAACTTAACAAAGCCACAATACACATTGCCAGCATCCTCATCAATTCACTCTCTGCCTGCAGAACAGTCTCAGGATCCCTGAAAGCATTAGCAAGACCCTCCTCCAGGATTTCATACAACAAGAAAATCCTCTTAGAGGGCTTCTAAACCAACAGCAAGGTTCCAGGACTTCTGCAACAATAGCACTGTCCTTTACCAACAGATAGATCTGGCAAAGTAACATCAAAACAGACAGAAAAAATACCGCTACTACAGTCATGCCTCCTCAGTTCTCGGCAGCTAGAGGTGTCAGTTCTTGAAAGTCCTGGGCAGCTCCAACTGGCCCTCAGCAGTCCGTGTGGCTTGGGCTGGCAGTTCTCTCTCTCAGCATCTCTGACCCCAGGCAATTCTCTGTCTCTCTCTCTCTCTCTCTCTCTCTCTCTCTCTCTCTCTGCCTCCATGTTGCTGCTCCCAAAAGTTATTCTGGCCTCTCTCTGCTTGGGCCTTGGCACCAGCTCCTCCCAGTTTAGTCCCCTTTCTTCAGTCAACAAGTCCATCCCACAAATGGAATTCACAAGCTCTGGGTTTTAACACTTAACCCAAAAACCAAGCCAATACAAGGGGATCTTTAAATTCCACTACCATTACACCCTCTCATTTTTCAAAAGAGGAAACTGAGGCCCCAGGAGCTTATGTGACTTACTATAATCAGACAGATAACATGTGCCAAAGGAATATTTGAACTTAGGTCTTTTGATTCCAAAGCCAATATGCTTTCCCTTCTATCATGTTGTCTCCACATACAGGGAATAACCTTATTTCATACTATCTTCCTGTATATGCCCTATGTTTCAATCAATTGGCAGGGCTCTCTCTAACCTCTATATTCCCACAAGCCATCATCTATGCTTGGAATGTACTCCTTCCTGATCTCTACCTCTTAGAATCCATATCTTACACCAGACTGCCCCCTCTCCCAACTGTTAGAGTTCTTTTCATTGTCAGAGTACCTTGCAAAATACTTTTCTATGTTCATGCTGTTTTTCTTTAGTAGAATGTAAGCTCCTTAAGGACAGAGACTATATTGTTCTTGTCTATCTCTAGCATAGCAGAGTGGTTTTCATATACATATGTGTATACATATGTGTGTGTGTGTGTGTATACACACATGGATTGAGATGGATTCAGGTGGATTGAAGTTGAATGTCTCTTCATCTGTATATGTGTGACCTGTTTTAAACAAGTACCACTTAATGGGGGAACATATAGTAGTGACAGATTATTCACTTTTCACAGGATTCTTCCCTTTTACAGTTGAAAGTACCCTTGTAATTATAGAGGACATTGTTTTGCACCATTTTTTAAATCACTGCTAAAATTAGGATTGCTATAAACTATACTGCTATTTAGGATGCTATGTTAGAATACAGGGGAGAGAACAATCAGAAGATTGCCAACTTCTTTGATTTGTTTTGGGGCCAGTAGTTCAATAACCTTTCCAGAAATAAATTATAGAAGTTATTACATATGAAATTCCCACAAAACCATAGTGAAATGTGTGACATTTATCTAAAAGTGGTTTCAAGTTAAGGCCTCAGAAAAGGGCAATGGTTGCAGAAATAAGCTGTGGAAAATTCTAATTTCTCCTACTTATCCAACAAAAATCTAGCTTTTATTGGTTATTAATTTTTCTATGTATTTACAATTGTTTTAAATTATCATGCCAGATTCTTCATTCTACTAAGTACATTTTGCTCATATTTGCACATGTGTGGTCTGTTTCAACATTGCCATACTACCTGCATTTGGGAAAGGATAAATTCCTCATTTGCTTTCCTCCGTTGATGGCACTGCATAGGTAAAAAACATGTTTAGCAAATCTTCCTTAAACATTTTCAGCTTCAGCATTTTCTGTTACCATGTTTCTTTTTAGAAAATGCCCATACAGGAGAGAAGGAATAATAACATATTATCATGCAGATTTTTATCTACATTAAAAAAAATGAGAGAAATGAATGGTTTTTTTTAACATATATTCACAATTCACAGGAACCAAAATGGCCTCTTCAAAGGTTATAATATTATTTTGTGAAAAGAAGGTTCTCTACATTTTCCCCACAGAATTTTCTTTCTTTTATCCCATTAATTGGCAATCTGTAAGTAAGCACAAAATGAAACAAATGTGAGTACATTGGTGAGTAACAGGTTGTCATTACATCCTAGCATTACTATGTATTCGGTTAGGAGCATTTCCTCCATCAATATTTGTTAAGAACCTAACCTATTATGAGAGGCAACCCTGTCGTAAGGGAGTAAAGAGCTGGCCTTGCTTGTAACTTGGAAAACCTAGATTCAAGTCTCTTCTCTGACAAACACTGGGTGTGTGACTTAGCCAAGTCATTTAGCCACACAGTGCTCTAGGCAATTCTATGGGATTTTAAATTGCAAAAAAAGGTGCCTTCACTGGTAAAGAGAAAATTTTCTTGTTCTGGAGTTCACTCATACTTGTGAAATCACAAGCCCAGTGATTATCTAAGAACTTATTATACACAGTTCACTGTAGCTAGAAAATAAGGGAAGATAAAAGGAAATGTCCTGACCCCCAAGAGAAATAGTCTCACACAGTCTTACTCCAAACAATCTACTATAATTCCCTAAATTATTATTGCTATAATTCCTTAAGCCTCCATCTAAAATAACCATTACTGTATCACTTATGTGGTTATCCCAAAAATTGGAATACCCATTTAAAATAAATTTGATATCAATCCTTTTGTATTAAGTGAGATCTGCTCAAAAGGGTTCACCTCTTACATATTAAAAACAACTAACCTATCGAGTTATTAGGATATTCTTTCCAGGTTTCTATAGAAAGCACCCTTTCTATATCCATGCCCAATTCTTCCCCTAAAAATTTTCAGTTAAGTAGAAATAAAAGACAATTTGTGATACTGGGTAAGAATTTTGGACATTAGCTAGTAGGCAATTGATAATAAATTTGTTAACATTATTTTAAGTTGAAATAAAATTATTTTGCATTTCAATTAAAAAAACAACTTTTATTTACCATTCATTGAGTATAACAAGAAATACCAAAATTCATTTATCTATTAAATATTTATCAACTTTCTTAGGCTATCAGTTGAATGATTCATCAGCAACCAAGATGATTTAATTGCTATATGCTGTTTCTTCATTTATAAAAAGTGAGGCTCTCTAAGTGATCTGAAAGTTCCCTACTAGCTTTTAACCTTCTAGGTCTCTTGTGACTTGCCTTTTTCACAGTATATTTTAAAATATGGAGCTATTCTTATTCTTACCAGCAGGTGGAACCCTTTAAATTAAGTTTGTTTCCCTTAGTCAAACCTGGAAGCATGAGAAGCTTTGATTTATTTTCACTTCGAAAAAATCTTTTTTTTTTTCTGTGATTTGACGTTTATTTCTAGAATAGAAAATAATGATGGTAGGAGAGTTGGCCATTCCATATCACCCCCCAGAAAAACCACATTAATGGATTTCACCTCAGCACATTAAAATAAAGGCACAGGAAATTTGTCATAGAATAGCTGTCACTGAGGACATTCTGAAATGAAATTTGTACTTCAAGGAGAAGAAAGTTTGAGTTTAAAATAAAGAATAGCCTAACATCTATGCTATATTTTGCCTCCTCTACAGCCTCAGTTTTGGGAAACATTTTTTAAAATAGACCAAAAACAGCCTTGTTCTTGATGGAAACATTGAGATTTTCTGAACAGCTATGTTTTGAAAATAAAAAAGACCTTTGTTGTAGGCTTTCAAGTATGGCTATCCATTTCCTACAGAAAGTAATGTGGCAGTTTATATTTTAAGATTCTTCTATTACTGACACTGCTTCCTACACATATACTATGTGTACCATATTACAATCATGCTGTTACCTGCCTGGTGGTGTTTTTAACACTGGAAAAAATGTGGAATTAGACTAATATTGGCTTGATTCTATCAAATAGGAAAAATGGATCAGAAGCTCTGAGTCGGAAGAGTCCTTAGAGATCATCTTGTCAAACTCCTTTTTACAGATGGGGAAACTAAGACCAAAAGAAGCTTTGCTCAAGGTGACGTAACTAATAAGTACCGTGAGCACCATGAACCCAGCTTCTCTGAGAAAACGTAGGCAAAGTCCTCTATGGCACTATGCTTATGTCAACAAGTCAAGTTGTTATTTTAACTAAACCTATGATTTCATTAGTTGCAGGAAATTTCAATGAGGAAAACTTCTACCATTTCCACTTGGCAACTCCTCTGTAATCTATTGAATTAAAAGGTTTATGGAGCACTGCTAGGTTAAGTGACTTTCATAGGATGTTAGAGCCAGGATTGGTCAGAGGCAGGACAGGAGCCTAGGACCTACGGTGGGGAGGGAACCTGTGGCCTTCTAAGTCCTGAGGGTATGGCCCTTTGAATCCAAACTTCACAAAACAAATTCTTTTATTAAGGCCTCCAGGCCACAGGTTCCTCACCCCTGGCACTCTGGCACACAATAAGCTCTTAAAAATTTTATTGACTGAGAAGAGCTGAGTTCAAATTTAATATATGCCACTTAGTGACAATAAATGAGCCCTTTCATCTCAAAAGCCTCAGTTTCATCATCTGCAAAATGAGACGGTTGGACTTCCTGGCTCTGATGCCAATTTTCTATTCATTATGAATTCATCATCATCATCATCACTATTTTGTTGTCCTTTTGCTTGATGACTTTCAGAGAGAAATGGTCTTAAGACAAGTCATTATGTAGTTGTTGTTTTTTGTTTTGGGGTTTTTTTTTAGGCAATTGGGATTAAGTGATTTGCCCAAGGTCACACAGCTAGTAAGTATCTGAGGTCAAATTTGAACTGAGGTCATACTGAATCCAGATCTGGCTCTCTATCCACTCATTGCACCACCTAGCTGTCCTGTTATTCTTTCAGATTTAAGGTTCTGGGGGCTCTTTAAGAGGTACATAAAGCAACTATATATATATATATATATATATATATATATATATATAT
>CM053582.1:344551727-344599673 GCA_028627135.1 Pseudochirops cupreus | reverse complement strand
CTTGCCACTGGACTCAGAAGACCCTGAAAGAGAGAGGGAGACTGATGACTTAGCAACCCTGCCTCACTTAAAACCAATTCACTTGCAAGTCAAAACATTACCCTCCTGATGTCATTTGTCCTCTTTGAGAACAAAGGACAAATAGCAACAAAGGAAGCTGAGGAAGCAAGGAGAAAGAAAAGAGGAAAGAAAGAATTTCAGGAATGAGGAGCAGTCAGTAAAAATGCATGCAGAGGAGGAGATGGGATATCTTATGTGAAGAGGAGCAAGAAGGTCGTTGTAATTGGATGATAGAATCCCATCGAGGCAGAAGAGGAGGGAAGAATAGACTATAAGAAGACTGGAAAAGTAAGGAAAAGGCAATTTAGGAAAGGTTTTAAAATCCAGAGGATTTTATATTTGATCCTGGGAAATAATAGGGAGCCACTGGAATTTATTGACCTGGAAGCGTTTTAGGAAAATCGATTTGACAGTTGGGTGGTGGATGGACTGGGGTAGACTTGAGGCCAGGAGACCCATCAGAAAGTTCCTGAAGTAGCCCAGGCTTGATTTAAAAAGGTATGGCACCAGTTTAGAGGCAGTGTCAGAGTAGAGAAAGCGGGTTACAAAAGGCAAAATTGACAGATCTTAGCAACCAATTGGATGGGGCCAGGGAGGGATGAGAGAGAGTGAGGACTCAAGGAGAACAACGAGGTTGGGAGTCTGGATGCCTAATACTGTATGGTACTCATTTAACACTGCTCTACTCTGCACACATTACAATCCAACAAAACTGAGCTACTCACCACTCTGTGTACTTGTGTTGCTCTTGGGAGATTGGGATAATGTAGGAATAGAAGAAAAAGGAGGTAAAAATTCTAGTTTTTGGACAAGAACTTTTTTTTTGCAGTTCTTACTACTGGGGATAAATGAGGAAGGTACCAGGAGGTAGACAAATTGCTGGAGTATGGTGAAAGCTGGTGGATGAGAAATCAGCCTGTGTATAATGATAGTACTGCAGGGAACTGGTGGGTTGTGTATTACTTGGCATGAGGATTAAATGAAAGGGAACAGAGAAAAGCATGACTGCAGTGGTAAGGGCCTATACTAGGGTGGTAGCTCTCCCATCAGAAGAGAAGTGGGAGTATGAACAAGAGATGTTGTGAAGGTAGAATTGCCGGACTTGGCAATAGAAGGGATATGAGCACAGCAAAGCAAGAGAGAATGAGGAGTCAAGGATATGTAGGCTGCCTAGAGAAAATCAAAGTATTTGTACCACGTCATCATCTCTTTCTATTCCACCAAGGTCCTTTGATCCTATTCCTAATTCTATAGGACAACTTACCTGATGAGTCAAATGCCATGTGTAGCTATATTAACAATCTTAGTATTGCTAAGAAAAATACTTTTGTGTGGCTAATATTTTGCATAATGAAAGTCTTCCACCTGAAAGGGAATTTTGGCAAAATGCCAGATAAGCATGCTTTCCATGTCTGACTAAACATGCCAAACGTAAAACTTACTCTCAAGTTGAGAAGGAAAGACTAATTTACTTTCCCTTAAATGTGATAGCTCAAATGGCACAAGGCAGAATATAATTAAGTAATAAACTGGTAAAGACAATAAGTTTTGCTTACGAGACCGAATACATAGAAAAAAAGGAAATAGGTGAAGTTGGTGTATCCAAAAAGACTTCATGGAAGATGCAATATTAGAGGTGGACTTTGAAGTATGTGTATAGGTGAAAAGAAGAAGAGATATTCTAATAATGAGTAACAATATGAAAGAAGCTATGGAGAAACGAATAAATATGATATATTCAAAGAATAGTTCAGAGACTGACCTAGAATTAAGAGTGCCAGGGAACAAAGTAGAATAATTTAACAAATCTCAATATCTTTGTCCCCACAAAGCCTAACTCATTGCTAAGTACATAGTAGGCATTTAATAAAAACTAAACTGATTGATTTAAGTGACTGTGGTACATTAATTTAGTGTTCTTGAAGCTTTAGAAGTCAAATAATTTTCTCCAAAGTGACTAAATTTATTGAGAGATGAATTCAGCTTACTATTGACAATTAGAAACCTATGGTGTGCTGGAGTCAGCTTGTATTAATTTGAGAAACCGATTGTTAAACTGTCAGTGTGAGCATTTATATCAAAGAAATCAGCAAATTCTATAAATCAGGGCTTGATTTCTTGTTTTGTTGGTTGTCCAGATTTAGAAAACTGATGGGGAAAATGTTAATGAGGCATATTAAACTTAAGAATGCCATGTGTACATTTCTTTTTCTGGAGATCCAGTTGTTGACTATTTCCCAGCACACCCTTTGTTAATACTCCTCTAATTCTCAATTTAATAAGCATTCTTTCTTGCTAAGACCATTATTACCTGGTTGATGGCTTAAAGAAGAAAGTATAACTTACAAGGAGGTTCTTTGTCCAGTTAACTGACCCTTTTCAGTGGAAAAGAGATCAAGTGTGTATTCCATCTAATACTACACTTGGGAAGAACACCAACCTCTTTATGGTTCTCAGAGAGCTTCTACCTCAGTTCTATAGTTCTGCTCTTTTGGGGGAGAGGGGCAGCTCTTGCTAGTCTGGAGAGATGTGCTGTGTGGGTATTACAGAATTAGAATTTTAGCTTAAGCCTCCACTAACCAGGAAAACTCCTTCATTCCTGGTGTACCATATTTCAATGAACCTTATTCATTGAGAACAAGGCTAAATGGAGTCAGTCACATAGACACAGTCACACACATATACACACATACACACATGTTGCAATTTACCAAGAAATACAATGTAAACATGTTGAAGTAACTACTGTGCAAGCTAAATGTCCATCGTTTCTCCTAGATTCACGTTGCCCATAACCAATTTAAATGCACTCCCTAAATTAGTTCCCCTCCCAGCAGCAATTGGATTTAAGACTCCATGGATTTGAGGCATTTAAAAATGAGGAGGAGAATTTATCAGTTTCTCCTATCCATTGCAATTCCTTAATTTAGATGCAAATGCTTCTCTATATTTTAGTCACTATGTAGTTATGCAAATGAGTGATTATATGGAGGGTGAAAGGGAAACTTACACATAAAACTTAGATGACTCAAAGACGTTTATCGAAAAATATTCTTTTCAGTCAATGAGATACAAATGGGATACTACAGGCATCCAAATCTGCAACCAGATTTTGAGCAAGTTGTTTAACAATTACTCAGACTAGGGTGGTTGTAGCATATCCAAAAAGAATTTTTCCTGTTTTTCCCTTTTTCTATAGGAACAGTCCCACCTTTTATCATTCTTTCCTTATCAGGAATTCCAGAATGGTAGTTAGTGAGGAACAAGCTCTTATCACAATATCATATATCTGCTATATTTTATATCTATATAATATATATGCTATATTGTATTATTACTATATTCATATGTCTACTTTTGGCTCTTTGAGGTCAAATTATTTGAGAAAGACAAGAGCGTGGGGCTGGACTCCTCCTTGATTTGTACAAGGTTAGCTAATAAAGGGATTATGCAGGTCCTATCTATGAAGTGATGATCAGGTGCTTTAGAACTCTGTGAGCCTAGGTGGGAACTTACTTATAAAATTATTACTGGGGAAAAAGAGAGAGAGATCTTCTCATCTGATTTTAGGAGTAAAAGCAAAAGAGAAAAGGACAATTGACAATATAGGACATCTACCAATTGATATTGGCATGAATCTACCTAAGGAGTTCTGTCTCTTAAATTGTCCAGTAAGTACAAGAAAAATAACCTTGACTTATTTTCTCAAGTGAGGATTCAAAAGCCTTACATAGGTACTTATGGTTGTTGGTGGTGGTTTTCTCCAGCTGGAATTGTAAATATGAAATGCTAAGTCAGATTTCATAGAGGAAGAAAAATAAACTTCCTTCTCACAAAGATCCTAAGAAAGCCTTATTTACTGATATAGTTATATGTAAAGTGTGTATGCACATCTAAGTTGCTAGACATATGGGCACTGGAGTACTGGACCTACTCCTTAGCCTGTACATAAGTATGTGTTTTGAACCAGTTTCAATCCCAGAAGGCACAGCCTCTAAGAAGCGCTATACTCGTCTTTGGCTCTTTAACCCCATTCTACCCTCACCCCTTGCCCTGAGGACAAATTTGCTTACACATGAATGGGAAAAGTGAAACTTCTCAGCCCATAAGTTTGGTGGGAGCAAGCCAGAGTTTTGGTTTCACATACCACCCCCCCTTATTGCTGCCACATCAGCATTAGGCCTCTTCAGCTGTCTTTGTCCCCCACCCTTGTTTGCCACACCCTTATCAGCATTAGGCCCTTTAGGGTTTTTCGACCTCCAACCTTGCTAGCGACTTTTGCCCCTCCCTCAATTTAGTGTTGTCCAAATAAGGAAGTGAATGTTTGAATTGTTCAGATTGTTCAGGACCCTTCCCCTTTTCCCTTGCTGTCAATCAGCATTAAGCTCTTAGCCCCTCCCTTCTTCACTTTGGTGTTTGCCAGATAAGGATAGGTACATGTGAATTAGCTATCCCCTATTTCCTTGTTCTTTGTAAGCCTGCCTCCCAGCCATTGAGAGATAGTGGCTGGCTTCTTTGTTCCTTATCATTGGATGAGAATTCAAGCTCAGATTGTAAGCCCACCTCCCAGCTAATGGGAGAAGGCACAGCTGTGGGAGGGGGCTTGACTGCCTTAGAGTATAAATTCTTGTTCTGGCTTCTGTAACTCACCTCCTCTCCCTGATTGTCCATGGAGAGGACCGTCCTCTTCCCATGGGGGAAGAGAATTAAAAACTTCCTTTTCCTTCCTCAAGATACCTCTGACTTTTAATTTTTCTTGGGTAGGGGATTTTTGGGATCCCCATATGCCACACACATATTAGGTTATGAGTAATGTCTAAGGTTTCCTTAAAAAGTGTGTCAGGGAGATAGAAAGATAATAAATGCAAAATATGAATCACACATGGAGCAGGTAATTTATTCCTACACATGAAAGAAATGCAACACAAGAAGAGTTACAAAATAAATAATAACGAGATGACCCAAGATAAGATTCAATAACCTCATCAATATGTAAATCAGTTTTCAAATTTTTTTATTTTAGTATTTTATTTTCATTTTTCCCCAGTTACATGTAAAATAATTTTAAACATTCATTTCTAAAACTTTGAGTTCCAAATCCTCTCCCTTCCTCCCTCCCCACCCCATCCCCTCATTAAGAATACAAGTAGTCAATAATAGGTTATACAATAATAGGTTATAGGTAGTCATGTAAAACATATTCATAATAGTCACATTGTGAAAGAAAACATGGACAAAAAAACTCAAGAAAAATTTACTAAAAAAAAGTATGCTTCAATCAGTATTCAGTATTCTCAATTTTTAAAGAAGTATTTTAGTTTTAACTTCAGTTCTGTACTATCCAAACATGTCTTCTGGGACTGGATCATTCATCTTATCAATGGTCACCCTTTCTAAGAGCTCTGAAGCAGTTACCTAGAATTCCTGTTTTGCTACCATTCAGTTTTTAACCTGCTAGACTCAGGACCTCCAGACTTCTTGAACTCACAAGCCTAGATGCATCCATCTGTGTATAAATACTCATTTATATAATATCCAAAATGAACAAGAAGAAAAATCAGCCAGGGACCCAGGTAAAAGCTAACCTGGTTAAGACCTCTTACACTAGTTACTATGTGAGCATGGTCTCCATGACACTAAGGTGAAGTGAGGTAAGTCCTTCCTAATCCCTCATTGGAAATTTCAGAATTACATGATCTCACCTGTGTGAGCTGAAGTCATAGAGAGTCAACCAAAAAACTGTCTCTTTTTAACTAATGCAAGCACCTTACCCCTGGCACCCCACCACTATTATAAACTGAAGGGAGGAGCAGGGGATGACTTGGGGTTTATCCTATCATGCTAAATAACCATGTGTTAAAAAGCATTATAATCACTACATAGCAGGAACTGAGCCACAAAGCTACTCTGTGATCAGTTAGAACCAAGAAGGGCAACTCCTGGTAATAAATGGGATACCCTTGTTATACGTATATATATTCTTCTTTAAAAAGTTTTATTTGTTTTTAATTTATGGAATAAAACAAGTATTTCTATAATAGAGCATAATTTTCTAAAGGTGCTTGCACATGAAACTGTAGACTCATTTTTACAACTTGCTATTTCTTTTTTTTTCTTCCCTCCCCTCTGTCCTAAAGATGGTTGCCATTAGACACAAATATGTGCATGTATACATAAACATGCACACATGTATGTATGTATGTATGTAAGTAAAACCATTCTATACATACTTTTATTTATCAATTCATTTTGACTATTATAAACCCATGTATATATTCTACACCAAGCAATTTTGATTCATTCTTATTCCTCAGAGTGTGGAAGACTACCACCTGTAGAAACGAAATTCTAAGAAGCAAAGCCATATCCTTATAACCGTAATAAAAATGCGTATGGAGTTATGATGACCAGACACTATAGAAATCACTAAAAGAGTTCATATTTTTTTGCACCACATTCCTTCAACCCAAAAGTTCCTAGATGCAGTTTAGATGACTAGATTCATCTGCAACCAATAGGACTTCTTGTTGTTGTTTAGTTGTTTCAGTCATGTATGACTCTTCATGACTCCTTTTTGGATTTTCTTGGCAAAGATACTAGAGTGGTTTGCCATTTCTCTCTCCCGCTCATTTTACAGATGAGGAAACTAAGGCAAACAGGGTTAAATGACTTACTCAAGGTCACACAGCTAATATGTGCCTGAGGCTGAATTTAAACTCAGGTCTTCCTGACTCTAGGCCTGGTGCTCTGTCCATTGTGTCACCTTAGGACCTCTAAGCATTCTACATTCTCTTAGCTGTCACACTCATATGCTCTGGGGGAGTCATGGCAAAATCCTTTGGGAAATAATATCAATGATTTTCCCACTCACAGTTCCTATAGTGGTAGCAATCTCAGACCCAACTCTAACTACTTCTTAGTATGACTACTCATTGACAAAGCTATGTAGTATTACATTTATTCTTTGTGACTTGCTTACTCCCAGTAGAACGGTATATAGTATAGTGTAGTATAGTATAGTATAGTATAGTATAGTATAGTATAGTATAATATAGTATTGTATAGTATAGTATAGCATAGTATGGTGTGGCATGATGTGGCATGGTGTGGAGTGGTGTGGTGTGGCGTGGTGTGGCATGGTATGGCATGGTATGATACATCATGGTATAAAATAGTATGGTATAAAATGGTATGGCATGGCATGGCATCACATGGCATGGAATAACATAGTATAGTATGAAGCAGCCAGGTTGCAGAGTAGAAAGAGCACTAGACCTGGAATCAAGAAGACATTTATTCAAATCCAGTCTCAGACATTAGCTCTGTGACCCTGGATAAGTTATTTAACTTCTATTTTCCTCAGTTTCCTCTTCTGTAAAATGAGAGTGAGAATAAAAAGTAAGAATATTCCTACCATAAAGCACTTTGCAAACCTTAAAGCACTGTATAAATTCTAGCTATTTTTGTTATTAATAGAGATGGTGATAGTGGAAAGAGGAGGAGGAGGAGGAAGAGGAGAAGAAGAAGAAGAAGAGGATGAGGAGGATGAGGACAAGGAGGAGGACAAGGAAGAGGAAGAAGAGGGGGAGGAGGAGGAGGAGGAAGAGGAGAGGGAGAAGAAAGTGGAAGAGGAGGAAAAATAAGGGGCAGGCAGGGCAGACAGAGAAAATCTTTTGACTGACATTTCTCCCCCTTAATCTTTAAATACCAGTCTTCTAAGGATACTTTTCATCTCTTTTCTCTGGTTTTAGCCCACACCTCATTAAACTGGGCATTGATAGCACCCCTGATAATTAGGTAGAAGGGAAGAGACAACTCCCGCAGATAACTTCTTTCCTCCTCTCCGCCCTGCTCCCCAGAGATAGAAACACTACACAAAGTCTCTTCATTACGTGAAGCTGTACATCTACTTTACAATTAAACTTTTGTTTCAGACCTTGAGGCTTCAGTTCTTCATTTCATGTTGCTGCGCTACCATTTGAGGTAATATATTTAAATGAAAAATAGCTTAAATCACTTCACTGTCACACACCAAGGATATTTTGAAGATCCACTGTGTGAGAATGAACTGCTTAAAATACTTATGCCCCAAACTTAAAATTTAAAGGAAAGGAGCAGAAAACCTAAATATAAAAAACCTTAGATTTCATTCAATCCAGGGTCAACCTTGGGCAAAAAAAAAAAATGTGAAGTAGCCTAATGAATTTCTCTCTAAAGTCTCTTTATGGCTAGAATTTCTGTAGTACTTTAAAGCTTGCAAAGTGCTTGGTAAATATCTCATTTTATCCTCTCAACAGCCCTGGGAGGTAGGTGGTATTTTTATCCTCATTTTACAGAAAATGAAACCGAGAAAATGACTTGCCTAAATCACACAGGGAGTCAGTGAGGCTACATTTGAACTCAGGTCTTCCAGCCTCTAGGCTGCCACCTGGCCACCTCTAAATCCTATGATTTCATGATCCTAAAGAAGTCATTGTTTAGACACTGTTTCCTGTACAGTTACCACCTTGGTAACTTGAACAAACATACATATAGAAAATCAGTGGCTCACAGAGGTTTCTATCCTCAACATTTCTTGCTTGAACTGAACCATGAGAGGGAAATGCACACATACACACACACACACACACACACACACACACACACACTCAATAGATACAGTAGCATTTTCAAGCTCATGTTAATATAGAAAATATTATTTCCTACTTTAAGTCAGGCTTTTTGCTTAATTCTAATAATATAGCAAATTTTAAGAAAAGTAGCTGTAGTCACTAAAGCAATTAAATTCTGCTTTTTGAATGTGTGGGGAATAGTAGTAGATTTAGTAGCAGGATATAGTGCTACCCATATTTTTAATGTAAGGACTTTCTCATCAATTATAACAATTTCTTGTATATCAGATTTGGTGCCTAAAACCTACTTGTGATTATTCGTAACCTATTTCTCAAGGGGGAAAAAAAAGACCTTTCTGTATTACCTACAAGTTTAATATTTTCAAAGAAAATTACATTTACCATCATAAAAATACAATAGATTAACAGTAATAATGTTTGATTGTCTGACTCAGACCTATATGCCTTCACTTATTCAATCATATTACAGTGTAATGCTCATAAATTAAAAGACTTTTAAAGAATTAATAGGACAGTTTGTCCTAGAAATATTATATGGTGTACTGCCCCTGTCATATTTACTGATTTAACTGTTAAAATGAAAATTCAATTCTCTTGTAACATCTTTCCTTCCATGATGCCAAGTAATATTCCACAGATGTATTAGAATTAGACTTCCTTATAAAGTCCCTCACCTATTTAATATTTTTCTACCTTTACACTTTCATGAGCTATATATTGTTCTTTAATTGGTTCATATGTGATGGTTGGGTCTCTGTAACTCAGGGATTAACCTCTTTTGTTTCTTGGACACTTTTGGCAATCTGATGAAGCCTGCGGGCCCTTTCTCAGACTAATGTTTTCATATAATTGAAGGAAATGTTAAACTTCAATTCAAGGTTAAAGGAAATAAAGATGCAATTTTGTTCCTATCCTATTTTGCAGACCCCCTGAAATCTGTTCATGAACCCCCTTGCATCTTAAACCAGGCTAAGAATCCATGCATTTAACTAGAATGCAAACTGCTAAAAGGTATGATGCCTTATAACTGATACTTATTTTTATACCCAGAAAATGTGTACAAGTCCTGGGCCTTTTATAAGTTTATCCCTACATTTGAGCACCTGCTGAAAAAGCTGCTTTTATGTGATCCACTAGATCTAATACCAATATCTCCTCTCTACTTGCAAGTCTGGCATCCAAAGGGTAACCAAAGGAAGGGCCATGAAATTAAAAGGAAATCAACAAAAAGTAGCTATTGTGCCACTAGCACATTATTGTGTGTGCATACACATACACATATGGACATATACAGATATTTATGTGTGTATGCATTGCTATTTATGATTACTGAAGATTTAACTCATGTATACATAACATCTACTACCATACCCTCCCAATGCCTTAACCCTCCATCCAACAAAGATCCTATAACTGCTGCTTATGGGAGCCAAAGGAACTTTTTTTTTAAAACCATATCTATGATTTTATTGATATGGAGAACTCTGGATGAAGAAATATTTTCTACCAAGGCAGATCAGCTCCTAGTCTTTAGTTATGAACTAAATAGGTTAATTCTCAAAAATCTGTAATTCTAGTTGTCAGGTCCCTTCCTTTTATTATCAGCTGAATTACTCTCACCACCACTCATTCCCCAAAAGCAGAGTTGGTAGGAGTTAGAGGACATGTTAAGATTTTTTTGTTCTTGGGACTGAGAGAAGAAAGTCTTTTCAACACAGGCTGCCACGTTTATGACATCTCTAACTATTGTTCGTAATAATAACTAACATTTACGTAGCTTTTATTATAAATTAGAACTTAGACAATGCCTTCCAATGGGAACAAGGATGGTTAGATTCTTTTTGGTATTAATGATGTCTTTCTGTAATATTATGGGGAAATCAACTTGCATGAGTTAGCCCAGGAAATCTGGTCCCCATTTATACTAATGTTTCTAAGGAAAAAGGGAAAAGGACTGGGGCCTGGTGTCAGGAAGACTCATCTTCCTAAGTTCAAATCTGGCCTCAGACACTAACCAGCTTTGTAACCCTAGGCATATCACCTTAACCCTGTTTGTCCCAGTTCCTCATTGTAAAATGAGCTAGAGAAGGAAATGGCAAACAACTTCAGTATTTTTGCCAAAAAAAACCCAAATGGGTTCATGAAGAGTTGGACATGACTGAAAAACAACTGAACAACAACTTCTAAGGGAAAACTCACTACAAGTTCCAAAGAATGATATAAAAACCATGATTTCATAAAACTATATCCTGTTTCTAAGTTACAAATTTTCTGTAATTGAAAGATATACAATATCCCAGAAAAAAAAACATTCAAAAAGGAACAGCAAATAAATAAACGCCTTTCTGGGTAATGTACAGGTCTGTGTGTTCTGAGATTGTTGAGGTGGCTATAAAGGCTAGATAAGAATCTTGAAATGTTGGCCAATAAAGTCCAGTGATATCACTTCAGCCACTGTGACGAACTGAAGAAATACATTTAAGTGGCATAGGGTTGCAGTCTACTGGAAATCATTGTGTTGGTCAGCCTACCACGCAGGAGAGCAGAGCCAGTGATACTCCTTCATGTTCTGGTACCACAAGAAGTCAAAACACACAGGAGCAAATCAAAATGACCAATTCCTCACCTGACAGAAATGCTTTGGTGATAATAAACAGGGATGGCATAAGTAGGAATAAAATGAATTGTAGGTATGAATACTTTCATAATACAATAGTACTGTGTTATAACTATGTCGTGATAAAGTAGAAAATGAATCTCACCTGTTATATGTAAGAACTTCATATTCTTTTTTTTTATTGGTAACCTCATCATTAAGTCATACAACATTTTACCAACCAGTACAGCGTAATCTTTTTTTAAAGCTTCATCTCAAAGCCAAGATTAGATGAATTAAATGGTAAGAGTTAAGACTTACTAAACTCTAAAGAGTTGAAGACCATGAGGTTATTTGAAATGTTCACTTAATACAAACTCTGGAAATTTTACTAATAATATTAAAAAAAACAACACCAATAAACCAAATTATTTTTTGAAAAGGAGATGGGCAATACATATATATTTAAAAGAGTACAGAAGTCTTTTAAATTCAGAAGAAATAAAATGGTAGGGACAAAGGGAGGGGGGAGAGGACAAGGGAGGAATTCGTAGAGGGGAGAGTGAGAGAATAGGCAAATGGGGTATAGAAGGATGTTTAGATTTATGGGAATGGGATAATAGGGGAGGGATCTTTGGAGAGGGGTAGACAAGTCATAGGAGGGCAAGATAATGGGTGAAAGTAAAGTAGAGGAGTCAAGAGGGATAGGAAACAAGAGATATGGATATACATAAAAATAAAGATCAGGAGTAGAATAGGTTTGGGAACATAAATGTTTATATATGAATGCATATATATGTGTATCTATAGCTATGGAGAAACATATCTAAACTTTATTGTAGCCTTCTGGGGGGTGGAGGAGAGTATGTATATATTTATAACTATAGAGAAACATCTAAACTTTATTGTGGCCTTCTGGAAGGAGATTAGGGGCAGGGGGAAAAGAAAAGGAGATGAGAATACTTAAACTAGAGTTCTGAAAAAGCATTTTTTAAGTCTGATAGTGTCAGTGCAAAAACAGAGTATTTGTCATTTGTTATAGCAATTGTAAAGGCACATCTTCTCCCACAGTATTGTTCTGACAAGCATGTCAGAACCTGAACACAGGAGCATGTGTACCAGCCAATGCTACAGTAAGAACACTTGTAGCAAAGGTGAAACCATCCAGAAATACCACTAAGAACAGGTATAAAAAGAGAGCGAGTTATGAAGATCCATGGAAAGGCATTGGAAGATTACATAAATATCTGGTTGGCAAATGCGGTAGAGAATATGAATACCATGTTGTCCAATTAAAGGCAAGCTAAAAAAAAAACAAAACATGAAACAGAACATGGAAAACTAAAGCCCATCAGAAGTTCTAGACTCATTTAATCAGCAACTGAAAGTAAAGTCAAAAGGTTAAGGCAATAAAAAGAATTAGGGAAGCACAGGGAACATAATAATATTTTACTTTATTATTATAATTTACAAACTTTAATATAGAAGCTTGAGAAGTAAAAGAAAGAAAAGAAAAGAAAAGAAACCCAAGGCAAGTGAGGACTCTCTGAAGAAGGAGTATGAAGACAATTTCTAGTTGTCTATACAGTCCCATGAAATCCAACACAATGAAAATTCAAGTTGCATCAAATGAGAGACAGAAATCTTATAAATTGTTAGCCTAATAAATCACAATACTATTACACTAAGGAAGGTGACTGAAACTCTGGCTTTACAAAATTGGAAGAGGTTGAGGTGGATGAGATCCATAAATATTGACTCAAACATTTCATAGTGACACCTACATTACCAGAAAAGCATTTAACAGCTTCCTCTGAAATGCAAGCCAAATCTTACCTTTCTTGACAGAAGACATCATGTATCTCTTACCATATTTGCGGGAGTACCAGCAATACCTTCAAATATAGGCCAATTATGTTGTTTATATACCTTATATTTATACATTTGCAGTTTATATGACAAAAAAAAATTAAAAGCACTTACAAGAAAACACTATATTGGCTGAGGAGCAAAAAGTATGTGCCAGAAAGTCTTGGGGTTATAAAAAGCAATTTATTATTAATTCAGTATTAATGAACAAATTTTCTGAGAGCACCGTAACATTTGTATTACTTTTGTTGATTACTGAAAAGTACTTGTCCTAGTTCTGCACTCATGGCTCATTTATGTACTACAAACATTATAATGTAGACCTAAGTATGATGAGAATTCTACAGGATTTGATGTCAACATGGAAAACGACTCTCAATTTAAAACATTCTACCAGCATAATAGTGTCAAGAACAATTGACAGAAAGCATGCTATTTTGTAGGAAGACAGTTTGAGACCATTATAGTTTTATCTAATCTTAAAACCACTACCATTTCTCTAAAATTCCTCTGTTCCTGACTTTCTACATTTCAAAACCATGTCTCTGCTCTTGTCTCATCCTGGAACTTCCTCCAGTGCCTTGGGCTACCTTGCCTTGGAACAGCCCATTATACTTGTAGCGGGCTCCTCCTACCCCCAAATATACCTTGGTAAGGTCTGGCCCCCCACTCCCATTGGTGAGCTGCTTCTGGAATCTCCGTGTTGAAGACAGGCACAGGCTAGTCTCTCTTCATTCTCTCCCTGGGTCTGTTCCTCTCTTTCTAGACTTCAAAATCATGCCCCTGTGCCAGGTATCGTTGTGTGTTGTCTTCTTCCATTAGAATGTAAGTTCCTTCAGGGCAAAAATTGTTTTTCTTTTTGTTTGTCTTTTTATCCCCAGTATTTAGCATGCTGTCTGGCAAATAGTGCTTAATAAACACTTGTCTTATTCCTTCCATCTTAAATAGTCTAAGTATGACTTTCACATTAAAGAGGAAGTTGAACAAAACTATCTAATCAGTCATGTGATGGACCTCCATGGAATCAGCTATACAGTTCTACCAAAGCCAAAAATGATACCGACAATGAAAACAACATAAACATTAAGTAGCACCTTCATCTCATGGAATCTTTTGCCAATGATTTTAAAATGCCATTTGGACTTGATGTTTGCCAAGAGAAGACAGAGAATGAGGGCTTCAAGCTTGAATCTGAAAGTTATTCTGAACCAATGACGTTAATACCTACAAATACCTTGGTCTTCTCCAGACAAGATACTTCAAGCATAAAAACATGAAAGAGAAGGCTATGGCTTAAGATCGTAATATTCTTATTGACATCCTGAAACATTGTGAATGGGAAGAATGCATTTAAACATTTAGTACCTACAGAATACCAATTTTTGTACATGCTTTTGGAAATAGAAGATAGACTACAGCATATTTGGAAATTCTCTTAACAAAAATCCGTACAATATGAATAAAACAGAGGGTTTATCCAATCAAGGAAACCATAGAAAGATCAATACTTCCTCATCAAAAAGGAGCCAGAGTATTTATAGGTATTTTCATGGCACATAATAAGCAGATTTTTAAAAAACCTACAGAAACACTTTTGGACCAAAGAGACATCACTTTACCAAGTAATGGTAAAGGTTGATAACATGCACACTATAGGAGTTGCTGAACATAACCAAAATTTGTTTACGTGTGGATGAAACTTTGAAATGTCTAAGATCCTTAGACAACTTGAACTCAACAAAGAATATATATACAAAAAAGGATTAGACAAATAACCAAGATGTGCAAATTCATCTATGGAAAGGAAGAGATTTATAATAGGAATTAGGATATGGGTTATTGCCACAAGAAATTAGACACATCATCCTTAAGAAGCCCAGACATAGAGATCATTGCAGATTCATCAGGGAAGCTATTCAAACTACAACTCATCAATACAGGCTGAAAATATTTAACAATAAGTAAGTACCTAGTAGGACATGACCTGGTGTCTAGAATTATATGTTTTCTGATATACCTTTCATGGACTGACAGATAGCAAATCCACTTACTGTAAATACAGACCTCAACATATCCCAAAGAACTCAACCAATAGACTGTACTGGAACTGTATCATTAACATAGACACTATTGCTCACAATCACTCAGACTTAGCACTGGTGCATAAAAACTTGAGAATAATATTTTTAATTTATGTTGCTATGCCAAGCTGCAAGAAACAAAAAGCTTTCAAAAATATGCCTATCAGAAATTAAAATCATATGAGGACCAAGTGGGTTGCATATAATTTCTGTTGTGCTGCCCGACACTGGAATTAGACTAAGGATGCTTTCCATTAATTGACAAAAGATGAGCTCACATTCTAATATCTTTATTCAATTATGAAGAACAGTTATTTTATTCAATAGTCTATAAAACAATAAATATAAAGGAACAGTATGATTATCCCAGGACCATTTCTATCTGAACTCAATCCCCCTAAAATAAGAAGAATGAGAAATAGGATTTGAAAAAATAAGCAAAGATGATACTTGAAAATACTTTCATCTCATATAGGCAAAAAAATTTGGACATAAGTTTGTCAATGAAAAAACTCCAACTGTGTGCAAGACTGGTATTCTGAAATAAAAATGAATCGAAACAACTTATTTAAAGCAATTAATACCTGTGCAATATGTATACATATATACTTTTAGAACTAAAATATATATGCATGTAATTTATGCATGTATATGTATATATGTGTGTATAGATATGTACACATATATATATACATATATATGTGTGTGTGTGTGTATATATATATATATATATATATATATTTAGAACTATAAAATAGGCTTCATAGATTTGGGAAATATCCTAACAAAAATTCATACAATATCAATAAAACACAGCTTTTATCTCAGTAAGGCAGGTTTGGAAAGCTTAATAATTCCTCACCAAAAAAAAGAGGAAAATGATTGTTAGATATTTTCAGGACACATAATAAACTGTTTAAAAATTTTCAGAAATACTTTTGGAACAAATAGAAATCACTTCACCAAGCAATAGTAAAGACTGAAAATAAGTGTACACCATTGAATTTGAAATGGCTCTGACCAAGAGTTGGATCAAAAGGTGATGGTCACATGGATGCTACTAACAATATGTAAACAAAGAAGCAACAAACAAATTATTTTCATGTGAATTCATTTATGAAACAAACAGATTCATAATGACAATTCAGGAACTTGTCATCACCACCAAAAAATTATAGAAGAGTTATTATTAAGGTGCCTGGACTTTATTAACAATGCAGATTATGCAAGGAAACAGAAGAAGCTGCAACATATTACTGCAGATTGCAAAAATAGACCTACCAAATACCCTACACAACATGACATGTTGGCTAGAATTTTGTATTAAAAAATCACTGTATTTCATAAACAGACAACATATCCCCATACTCCAAATACAGACCTAGAAATTTCCTTAAGTCTAAGACTTCAAAAAATAAATTGTATTGCAACCAAATAATTATCATGAACAAAACTGTCACCTACAATTGCCAAGATAACACAAATTGCTAAAAATTTAAAAACAATATTTTAATGGATATCACCATACTTAATACTCTTAACTTCCCAAGCTGCATGGAATGAAAAACTTCTAAAACATAAAGACTTATCAGAAGAAGTAAATGTTGTCTCTTCTGTGACTCTAGGTATGCAAGGGAAAGATGAGATATATATCATTCTTATTACCTAGTTTGCTTCTAAAGTTTTCCTAAAGATTGATGCTTTCAGTGAGTCTAAAAAAATGAGCTTACATCCCAATTCTTTTATTCAATTATGAAAATCAGTAATTTTACCCATCTATAAACAGTTCCCAGCTTATTTAAGAAAAAAACAGCAGAATGGTGACGTGTTCTAGGGCCATTTGTATCTGAACCTAATAGGAAAAGATGGAAAGTACAATCAACAAACATTCATTGAGCACCTACTATATGCTAGGCCAGAGGGACACAAATGAAACAATCCTTGAAAGGTATTGTTGTTGTTGCTATTATTCATCCTTCCTTTTAGAAGAGGACCAATGACATCACAGAGGGATGTCTTGACTCACCAACGGATTGGATTTAAACAAGGTAGAGTTGCGCAAAATCATCAGCCTGACTCTCTCTTCCAAAGTCACTGAAGTCCAAAGGCAAGACAAAAGTCAAGAGAACTGGCAATGGCCCAGGATACAATGGATGACCTTTGGTTTCTCTGATGTCTGACCAAGCTCTAAGCGCTCCATAGCACCTGCTTCAGTCACCTTCATGGCTGTTGGAAGAAACTGTTCTCATCAGCCCATTCCATCAGAGGAAGTCTTCATGTTCATGAGGTACACATTCCTCAATTTACTGATGGATTTGACATCCATTGTTTACCCTCAATCTGGCTTAGCCCATCTGCCAAGAAAGTTTTACCCAGGTGTAGCTGCTGAGCATAGAAAAGTGTCAAGGAGCCACAGGTAAGAGCAGAATGATAGATGGACAGCAAAGATGGATAAGCAGTCCAGAAAAGGGCTCAATAAGTCCTCACACCAGAAGTGCTAATCCTTCACAAAGACCCAATACACCTCTTGAAGGTATTTTAAGTTCTAATGGAGGAGTTTACTTGAATAACAATAATAATAGTGATGGCAATAATAATACAACAATATAATCATAACTATAACCATACCACTATTTGGAATATGATAAGAGGCATCATTCTTTTTTATAACTACAAAAAGTCAGTTATTTTATGTACTTGTTAAAAACCAAAAAATGTTAAATATAAAAGGATAATGGAAGATAAGAACTTATCCCAGTAATATATCTGAAGTCCATCAAGAAAAATGAAAATGATATAATAATAATAACTTATATTTATGCAATAATTATATGGATAAAGATTTACAAAAATACTCTACATATGCTATTTTATTTTATTCTCACAATAACCTTGTGAAATAGGTGCTATTATCATCCTTGATTGACACAAACACTGAGACTATAAGACTAAGTAATGGATGGGGAAAGAGGCAGTATAAGACCAGTGCAATATTCACAGCACCCATGGTGGCTTTGAATATGCTGGTGTAGTTGTAAATCACAAAACATAACAGACTCTCCACATGGAAGACAGAACCAAAACATTTATTCAAATACCAGAAAGTTGAAAGCCAAATCTATCATAGCAACTAAGAAGTTGGTAGACATAACCAATGAAGCCTACACCAACGTTCCCAAGCCTTCCCTCCATCAGGACTTCAAAAAAAAACAGGCCCCCTTAAGCAAAAATGCCCCTCTCTCATTCACACTAACTGCTCTGCCTCCATGCTGTTTGCTTCCAGCTCTGTTCTGGCTCTCCCCTGCTCCTTCCTGCTCCATCCTTCCTATTCCACTCTTTCAGTAAGTTCTTCCAATTGTGGGCTCCATGTGATTACATGGGCCTGGAGTCCAGAAGACCTTAATTCAATTGGTCTCAGACATTTACTAGCTATATGACCCCAAGCAACTCATCATACTGCTTGCCTCAGTTTTCTCACCTGTACAACGGGTATAATAACAGCACCAATCTCCCAGAGTTGTTGCGAAGATCATATGAGATAATTTTTGTAAAGAGTTTAGAGCAGCACTGCTCAATTAAGATTTAGTTCCTTCCTTCTAAATCTGTCACATAGTTTGTTTCACAAGTATTAGATTGGAATCTTACCTCCTTGTTCCGCTAAGCAAATTAAAAGGACTTTCAACTATGTTTGAGAGGCAATGTAGTGGAAACAGCTCTGGCATTAGAGTTAAGTAAAACCTGAGTTTAAATCCCCTCCTCATACTTTCTATTTGTGTGATCATGGGCAAATTATGTAACTTCTCTGAAGCTTATTTTCCTTATCTGTTAAATAGAGATAATAACTCCTTTTCAGGGTTGTTATGAGAATCACATGAGAAAATGGATCTCTAAGCACCAAGGAGGCTCATAAGTGATTTCAGGGACTAGCAGTCCTCCTAAACCACTAGAATAGCCTTACTGTGGTACTCAGCTATGCCCCATTGATATTCTTTCTGCTAAGCCATAGCTCCTATATTCCAGGCTCACCTTCCCCTTCCCTTTAGCATTTATGCTTTTGAAGCATCCATTGGAAAGACAGTTGCTCCAAACCTCTCAGATTGAAGTAGCAGCAGTTTTTCTTTTCCCCATAGTGTGTTGCTTCTGACTTCTGACTTTTTATGAAAGGGAAAGGATAAAATTCCAGGATCCTATCTTTCTATATTTGGTCTCAGACACTCTTTTGCAAGGGTTGGGGAAGATAACACCAGCTTCCTCTCTTTGATACTGCAGTTCCAACCTAGAGCCCAGCATTGATGACAAAAATGTCCTTTGTCTCTGAATGGGGGAATTCATCTTCTTCCCCTTTTTGCTATCTGTGCATTAATTAATACATCAAACAGCTTGGGTCTTTTGTTGGCTAACACTTTATCACAATATTAATGACTTAAACAGAAAGTAAATATTTGGGAAAAGAACAAAGCTTATAAAACCTTGGCTGCCTATCAAACAGTCTACCAGCGTCAAAAAGCAGCAGGAAGTGAGAAAGAGTGTATAGGACATATAAATATTCCTCCTTTCTCCTGAGAGGGAAAAAGGGAAAGGGAGAAGGTCACTATCCTTTCCTCTCAGATCATCCAGGTCTGACCTCTTAGATCCAGAGTAGCATGTAGTTCATGCTCAGAACACCTCCATTGTCCCCTGCCTTGGACCATCATTCTAATGTACATTCTATTAGTACATTCTGTCCTGACTTCAGGCAAATCCAAATCTCCTCCCAGTAGCTATTCATAATGACTCCTGGAATCTTCCTTATTTATAGCAAAGGATCTTTCTCTCTTTTTCTTTTTTTGGGGGGGATGGGGGTAGAGGGTAGAGGGTATTCAGGGAGGACTAGCATCTCTGGTGTGAGGGCTTGCAGAGCCCTTTTCAGGGCTGCTCATCCATCTTTGATATCTAGCTGACACTCAACTCTTACCTGTGGCTCCAAGAAGCTTTACTGTGTTCAACAGCCACACCCTGAGAAACCATCTCAGTAGAAGAACTAGACCAGGTTATGGGTAACTGATGGGTTTCAAACCCATCAGTGAGTTGGAGGATGTCCACCCCAAGCATGTGAAGACTTTCCCTGACAGCATGGACTGATGAGAACAATTTCTTGCACTGACCATGAAGGCAACTGGAGCAGGTGCTGTAGAGTACTTAGAGCTTGATTAGAAAAGATACTAAGATCATCCACTGCATCCTGAGCCATCACCAGTCATCTTGATTTTTGTCTTGCCTCTGAACTTCAATGAATCTGACAGAGAGTAAGGTTGACAGCTTTATGCCTCCCTTAAATCCAGTTCACACACAAGTTAAGACATCACCTGTGATGTCACTGATTATCTTCAAAAACAAAGGACAAATCACATGAGTCTTTTCTAGTTTACAATTAGCAATGAACTTCTAGCTTGGGAAGGCTGGTTTAGCCACTGAACCAGGAAGTTACTGCCCTCTTCGGCATCTCGAGTCGCGAGAAACTTCGTGAACCTTAAAGAACCAAACAAAATGTAGCACCTGTCCCAAAGTCCATGGTATGGGACTCTCCTTATTGGCAAAAATCAATGTCCTCTCCTGTGTGAGAGGTGGGGTAAAGTTTGGTGAGAGCAAAAAGATCCAGCCTTCTTTAGTCTTCAGACTCTTCAAGCTTTGAGTCACTTCAGGCATTTCTGTCTTCCAGGTTTGAGAGGGGAGATAAAAGAGATTAACCCCATTTGGGATTATTGAAGGCAAGGACTCTGAAAAGGTATGAGAGGATCCGGCATTCTCTGTCACATCCCTATCCCCAACTCAGTACACTAAAGACTTTGGAGAGTTCTCTCTTGGATGAGATCTGGGACTTTAGATCTCTTGATTGAAGAGAGTTAGCTTTCTCCCAGTGGGACAGCTTCTTCACTCTGGTAAAAGTTTTTCTTATGTATACCATCTCTGGTTTCTGTTTTGCTATGATTTGGACAAAAAAGTTTCTTTGCTATTCACTATGTGTATTCATTATGGAACTGAAATTAGGTGAGAAATGGGTCAAGCCTTGGATATAAAGCTTGATGTTTTTCCTCCCCCCCCCCCCCCAATAATGACACAGCGATCAGAAGTTAGCTTGAAGCCAATTATAGCCCTTAGACTAACCGTATTTAGGGAAGAAAATAGATATAATTTTAGCCCGATAACTGCTTTTTCTGAGGAGAGCACAGTAGCTGCTAGCCCCAACTTCCAGCTTGCTTCCTGATAGGAATTAAAGTCTCCATTGAAGAAGAGTGGGGGGAGAAGAGGCTAAAATTGTTTATTCTGCCTCCTTTTAAACCACATAGTGACAGCTCCATGGAATACGCAGAGGAGAGCCCTTGCCAAACTTGGGCCTTGCTTCATGTGGGGTCTTATCCTTACATGTATAAGTACCTGGTATTAACTTTCTGAAGGAAGTAAGAAGAGCCTTCACTGCTATTTCAGAAAAAGAGGTAAAGGACATAGAATTGTCCATATAAATCCACAAAGGTTTTCCTCTCTCAGTCTGAAAATGTAGGAGTTTCTTTTAATGTAGGGAGGCTAATACCATGGTATTATTACAAGTAGAGCAGCAGCTGCAATTTATGAAGACAGCATTTAAATTCAAAACAGAGACAGAATGGTTAAGAATTTTAAAACAACTTTTCTAACCATAGGTGTACTTTAAATAATTAATTTCCAGTTTCTTCATTATTTGACATGTAAAACAGATTTCACAAACTCAGTTTCATACATTCACAGTTTGAGAACAAACTATCATCAATTTTACTCCCTTTTCATTTAAAGAGAAAAATGTCTATGTCATTTTCCCCCCATTTTTCCCCCTCGAAATTAATCAAGCTCTAATTCCTTATTTGTAATTGTTTTGAAAAGTCTCTACATGGATGTCAAACTCAACATGTTCAAAACCAAATTCATCATTTTCCCTCCAAAACAAGCTCCCTCTTCTAATTTCTCTGTTTCTATCAATAGCTTCACTATGCTTCCCATTACCTAAGCTCAAAATCTTGGAGTCTTCTGTAACTTTTACTTCTACTTTGATATCTAGATGCATTTTGTCAACAAGCCCAAATGACTGTTCACTCAAAATAAATCCTGGGTTTATTCTTTCCTTTCCATTCCCATTGCCATCACTTGAACTGAGCTCTTCTCACATAGTTCAACTATTCCCCTTACCTATAGTCTCTTCTCAATCCAATATACCTTACTTGTGCCACTACCAGATTAATAATTTTAAAGAGACAATTTCATATCACTATGCCTAGATTAAAAATTACTTGATGTGTAGCAAATTATGTGCAAACTGCTGATTCTAGCTTTCTAGTCATCCATAATTTAACCTAACCTCACTTTATTGATTCAACATTATCTTCCCACCATTAACTACCTGTTGCCTAATAGGTGATCTCTGCTTCAGCTGAACGGATTCCATCCCGTAGCCTACACACTATTATCGGCACCGCGCCCTTCTCCTTCCCGTCTCCCACAGGAGTGGCCTCTCCTCTACTTTCTCCCTATCCAAAAAATTAAAAAGACTCTCCATACACTGCTCATGTTAATGGCCCTCTCATTTTATTTCCCATCAGTTTTTAATGAACACATTTTGATATTTGATCACGCACTTTATCCTGTGTCCACGACAAAAGTGTAAAATACTTCTGGGCAAGAGTTGTGTTTTATACTCTTATATGATTTTGTATTTCTCTGCCATCCTAGATAAGTACTCAAGGGAGATTCGAGAAATATTTGTTGAATATAATTTCGCAAGATTCTCTCTGAAACCGATGTTTCTTCTTCGCGGGCGCGGCGCGGCCCGACCGACTCCGCAGAGTCTGAGCAGTTCCTCCGCCTCCGCCTCCGCCAGGCCTCTCAGTAAGAGAACTAGCTGCTGTTGTTGTTTTCGAGAAACGCTAACAGCCTCCACTACCTAACTGTGTTTGCCTTAACACACTGGCAGCCCAAATCTTGGGGATGAAACCCTACTTGTGAATCCTCGGCGAAGGCTTTACGCCCACAAGCAGGCTTACGGGTTCTGCACAGTTTAGTCGGTTCGCTACCCGGCTGACAGGAATGGGCTAAGGATACATATGGAAGGTAATGGCATTGATATACCAGGAAATGAGCAGCTCTACTATCTATTACACTAACTTCCAGAAATCCTCTCACCTGATCTGGAAAATTATCAGCCTACCTCAAGATCCAGACAAGCATTAAATAATGTTCTGGAACTTAAATGTCTGTGCATTTATGAGTGAGATGCATCAGCAACCTAAGAAGGGAATTGTTCTGCCCCAAATTAATGGACATATCTTTGCTTTAAGTACCCATCAGAACAGAACTTCCCCTAGGACACTGAGAATTCTACTCCATCCACATATTAAATCAAAACAATTCAGCTTGATTCTCTCTTTCAAATTCAGAAGGAAATGTACAATATGCTTTCCCTGCCAAGAAATGGGTCAAGAATATCAAATCCCTTCTGCATTCTCATATGAATCAGAGTTTCTATCTAGATACAGATGCCCACTTTGTCAGAAGCCCCACTCCAGAATGTGCATAAACTTTAAGATGGCCACGAGCTAAACTACCAAATGCTCACTTCCTCATATCAATAAAAATTTTGAATAAAAAATTTTATAGAAAGGCACATAGTCAGCAGGGAGTGTGCCCCCAGGAAATACTGAGTGAATGTTTTGGTCCTCTCTTCCACCAGTCACACAATCATTTTGGAAACCAGAGTTATTAGACTTGCAACTTTATGTCAGCCATTAAAAGAAAGTAAATCGGGCTTACAACAGGTAAGTATACATAGCAATTCCTCAAGTCTTATTTTTTTTCCCAAGGCTGTGCCGTTTTGACATCCCAACCTAACAATTGTTTTTTTTTTCCAATTCTTTAACATTTAAAAAAAATATGTATTTTTAGTTTTTAACATTCACTTTTACAAGAGTTTGAGTTCCCAATTTTTCCCCCTTCATCCCCTCCTTAAGACAGCATGCAATCTGATATAGGCTATACATGTACAATAATATTAAACATATCTCCCCCTTAGTTATGTTGTGAAGGAAGAATCAGAACAAAAAGGAAAAACCACAAGAAAGGCAAAAAAAAAGAGAAAATAGTATGCTTACATCTGCATTCAGACTCCATAGTTCTTTCTCTGGATGTGGATAGCATTTTCCAGTCTTTTAGAAATTTCTTAGATCATTGTATTGCTGAGAAAAACTAAGTCTAACAAAGTTGGTCATCACACAATGTTGCTGTTTTTGTATACAATGTTCTCTTGGTTCTACTCACTTCACTCAGCATCAATTCATGTTAGTCTTTCCGGGGTTTTCTGAAATCCACCTGCTCCTCATTTCTTATGGTTAGTACGCCATTATATTCATAAACCACAACTTGCTTAGCCATTCTCCAATTGATGGGCCTCCCTTCAATTTCCAGTTCTTTGCCACCACAAAAAGAAATGCTATAAATATTTTTGTACATATGGGTCCTTTTCCCTTTTTTATGATCTCTTTGGGATACAGACCTAGTACTGTTATTGCTGGATCAAAAGGTATGCACAATTTTATAGCCCTTTGGGCATAGTTCCAAATCGGTCTCCAGAATGGTTCTGGTTGTGGTTCACAACTCCATCAACAATGTATTAGTGTTGCAATTTTCCCACATCTTCTCCAACATTTATCATTTTCCCTTTTTTTCACATTAGTCAAGCTGATAGGTGTGAGTTGATACCTCAGAGTTATTTTAATTTGCATTTCTCTAATCAATAGTGATTTAGAGAATTTTTCTTTACCATTTTTTATTTCAAGTTTTGAGTTCCAACTTCTATCCTTCCCTCTCTTCCCTTTCCCCTCCCTGAGATGGTAAGCAATAAGATATAGGTTATATATGTTCAATTATGTAAATATTTTCATATTAGTCATTTTGTACAAGGAGACTAGGATAAAAAAAAATGAAAGAAAAAAAGGAAAAATAGTGTGCTTCAGTCAGTATTCAAACAACATCGGTTTTTTCTCTGGAGGCAGATAGTTTGCTTCACCATTAGTCTTTCAGGATTGTCTTGGATCATTGGATTGCTGAGAATAGCTAAGTCATTAACAATTCTTCCTCAAATAATAGTAATGTTACTATGTTTTCCTGGTTCTGTTCACTTCACTATGCATGAGTTCATATATGTCCTTCCAGATTTTTTTCAAATCATCCTACTTGTCATTTCTTATAGCATGATAATATTCCATTATAATTATATAGTATAGCCTGTTTAGCATTCCCCAGTTGATGGGTATCCCTTCAATTTCCAATTCTTAACCACAACAAAAAGAACTGCTATAAACATTTTTGTACAAATAGGTCCTTTCCCCCTTTTTTGGATGTTCTTGGGAGATAGACCTAGTAGTAGTATTGCTGGATCAAAGGATATACACAATTTTACAGCTCTTTGGGCATAGTTCCAAACTGCCAAGCTAGCAATCTTTAATGAAAAAGACAAATCAAAGTTAGGTTACCTTAGAAGTTTACTGTTTAGCAATATTCTCAAATTATATCTCATAGCCTTCATCTTGTACAGAACCTGGACTTTAATCTGAAACTTGAAGAATTAAAAAGCCTGTATTGTAAAGAATATTTCAAAATATCAAAGAGATGCAATAAAGCTTCAAGAAGGTGTGTTTGGAGTCCAAATTTCAGCCTGTTACTTTTTTTTCCTTAATAAGAAAAAGAAACAATCACTTAGGAGGCCTTTCCAACCCCAGAAAAGAATCCTATGTATCATTTCCCACCTAGTACAATGCTTCTTTGTCATTCCAAGTATCGTTCTTTATCATTGTCATTCTGTCCTTCAAAAAGATACTATTTCTCTCACTCATGAAAGGATTTGGGGAAGGCAGTGTCTCCCTCTGCCCATCTCTCATAAAGCTTGTTTTGTTCTTTTTATCCCCTTTCCAGGAAAAAAAAAAGGATTATTTGGTTCTTTATCTACACTCCTTTAAATGAATGCTCTGTGTCAGGAGCTTTGCTATAGCTATGTATCTTCTTTTCTTTGTCCCACGGAAGAATGCTATCTGATCTTTCTTTTACTCTCAATCCAAAGTATATTTTACTATCACTCTACTGTTTCTAGCATTTGAGGTAATTTCATTAGTATCCAAGAGTTCTGAAAGTTAATACATTGTCTGTGTGATCATAGCAGCAGACAATCCCAACTTCCATCCACTGGCATCATTTCTGAATTATGAAGGAGTGAGTAGGTGAAATGGAAACATAGTAGTGTAGATGCATTCTGTATTGCTCTGGTATGTGGCAGCTTTGTGGTTCTAGATTGGGATTATTAGAACATTCAAAGAGCCATTCATGAGAAACAAGAAGGAGTGGTTTAGTCTACATCAAATCTGGGTTTTCTAGAAGTATTAGTGTTTAGATTTTGATGTGATCACAGTCATTTAAATGCTAGTCAAGGAAACCCAATTTAATTTCTAGTCAGGAAGAGTTCATTTAACTAGTTTTTTTTTTGCCAATGAAAAGCACATTCTTCTTGTCTGGTAAGTTTGGTTTGATCATTTGATATCCATGTTATAGCAAGTCGGCTTTAGCAATGAAGAATTAAGACCCTGCTGAGTGGCATAGATGAGCAGCTAGGTGGTGTGGTAGATAAAGTGCTGTGCCTGGAGTCAGGAAGACCTCTCTTCCTGAGTTCAAATGTGGCCTCAGACACTTGCTAGCTGTGTGATTCTGGGTAAGACACTTAACGCTGGTTGCCTCATTTTCAAGCTGGAGAAGGAAATGGCAAACCACTCCAGTACCTTTGCAAAAAAAAAAAAAAAACAAACCAAATGGGGTCACAAAGAGGCAAGACTGAAAAAATGACTGAACAGCAGAATAATGAGAATATTGTAAAGGAAATGATTAATAACTACTCTATGGCTAAATGTAACTTAGTTATGCAATGTTTCCAAAAGGTATACAAAGTGCAAGAAGTTCTATTTCAAATATTATAAATTCACTCGTGCTACATTGTATTTTTAGACATTTTAAAGACACCCTCTCTTATTAATTTTGTTCCTTCATAACATGGTTTCTGCATAAAGGTAACCATCCACAGTCAGGATACTCTATGATCTCATTCTTAACTTACAAATTCTATTAAAAACCTTTTTGAAAGTCCAGACTAATTGCCTATTGCTTATTTTTATGGTTTCCCAATGAAGTAGAAAGTTCTCAAATAGCTTGTCAACAAAGTGCCAAGTATGTATGAGATACTATGAATGCTCTTTGTCATTTTTCTGTTCCTAGCTTCATTTCTACACTAGATATATTATAGTCTGGGAATTTAAAAATTGACATACCAAACATTATTTTTGTTGGAAAGAACATAGTGGAGGAAGGAGAGGGTGATGGATATTTTCTGAGGTTACAGGACAGAGAATCTTCTGTAAAAATGTCCTACCCAAACCTTATTTGAGAGACCAGTTAGACTGAGAGAACCATACAGGTAGAACTGCATGTTTCAGGCATGAAAAAATATGATTTTTTTTTTCCAGGCAGCCAGCCTTACTTTGGTGAGAAACTACAGAAATTTGACAATTTTGAGTAAGCTAAGGAAATATGAAAAATTATTGGAAGAGAGAATTTCTAGGCTAGTCATTATTTTATTAAAAAAAAAACTTTGTAAGCATTATCATCAACAACAGCAAGCATTCATTGAGCAACTATTACTTTGAGTAAAGTTTCAAAATAGTGTAATCATGAGGTGGCTACGTGGTACAGTGAATAGAGCACTGGCCCTGGAGTCAGGAGGACCTGACTTCAAATCCAACCCCAGACACTTAACACACACACAAAAAAATCTAACCATGTGACCTTGGGCAAGTCACTTAACCTCAATTGCCCTACCTTCCCCCCTCCAAAAAGAATAGTGTAATGATTTTGAGAACTTCTATTGCTTACAGGGAAGTTTATCAAACAAAAAGTTCAAATCTCCTTGGATATTTTTTTTAAACCTGTGGGATTTAAAGTATCCTCTCTCTCCCCCACAAAAAAAATCTAAATTTTAACAAAGTCAAAATTATTGTCAGTCATTTAAAATGACTCTATAGGTTTATAATTTTATATGTCATTACATATTTTTGGAAATGATGACTTATTTGATGACAATTTTTTGTTCAAAGATATAACACTCAATTATACTATTTTTTCAATGGAAAAATATTATTCACTTGAAAATAATTCACTTCATATTTCAGATTCCAGAAACATATGGTGGCCCATCTCCCCCTTTCTCCCCCCCAAAAGTTAATATATTGTATCTAAGATTATAATCATTATCATTCCATTAAAGTACATAAATATTTATTACTTTATTTAGTTAAAAAGTACAGTCCCTATTTCATGATGCTATCTTTAAATGTTAACTTCTCATAATTATTTCATAGAAAGTTTTGATTGTCTCTAGGAAATGTAGTAACATAATTAGTTATGCATGAATAAACTAGTAGAGTTCTTGAAGATAATAGGCATGTGGACAAAAAGTACATTTCTTTAAAAAGTAGTGTTTGTTTTACAGACTTCTATATCAACTTCTACACAATTGATAAATGCAATAATAAAGCGGGAAACAAATATGAGATTGGCATATAGACAGAGCACTGCTGGCTCTGGAGTCAGAGGGTTTGGGTTCAAATTCTGCCTCTGGTGCCTACTACTTATGCTCAGAAATATATCACTCAACAACTCTTGGCTTCAGTTTTCTTATTTGTAAAACAAAGAGATTGAACTTAGATGACTTTCATGGATCCCTTCAGTTAAAAATATATGAAGCTATGATCTTTTAGTTTTTCTTTGTAATTTTTGGAATACTCCATTTTTTATTTTGCTAATTTGCTTTTTCTGTCTGTCTCCCTTTCAATTAATGAAATTAGCTAATTATTTGTATTCTTGTTAGTAAAATTGGATATTAGTTTTGTCTTCTTGATATTTTTTCAATTTTATCTTTTTTATTTTAAAGATTTACATTTTGGTGCATGTCTTGCGGTTATTCCTTGTAAACCTCTTAGGTAGCACAAGGGATAGGTTGCTAAAAGTCAGGAAGACGTAAGATTAAATCTTGCCTCAGGCACTCACTAGGAATGTGACCCAGGGCAAGTTATTTAGACTCCCTTTACTTCAGTTTCCTTGCTGGTAAAATGAGAATAATAAGAGAGCCTACTTCCCAAAGTTGTTGTAAGGATAAAATGAGGTAACATTTGTAAAGCACTTTGCAAAGTTCAAAATATTATATAATGTGAGCTATTATTATTTTTCTAGCCATTTTTAAGCATATACTCAGTTCATTGATATTTTCTTTCTGTCTTCTCTTGGCATATATGTTTAGAGGAATAATTTTTTTCTCCCTAAGAATCCCCACTCCTTTCCACTTCTTCAGTTCTTTTCTTTTTCAACTTTTTTTTGTTTTGTAGTTTGTTTGTTTCTGTTTTGTTTTTTAATGCATAAGCCTTAAGTTTATCTTACTTTGTTTCCTTATTGGGCTTTAGAGATGTTGGGATTTGGAAAGGTCAATAAAATCTTCTCCTTTTAGGTAATAAATACTTAACCATCTCTAAGTTCTTTCAAGTTTTTCAAACTTGCTTACCTGTCTAAATTTTATTGTCTGACATATTTGCCTTTGGAAGACTTTGCTCAGTTCTAGTTTTCTCAACAGGAATGCTTGGAAGTTTCAAATTTAGTTAAAAATATATTTTCCCTTATCAGGTTTTGTTTAACTTTACAGGATGTATTTGTAGATGAAGGAAATTATTTTATTTGTTTTTTTAGTATATCATAATGATGAGGTATAGGCTCTGGGACCCTCCTTGAGTTCTGCTTGAATATTTGAGGTACAGGCTCTGGGAAACCCCTTGAAGTTCTGATTGAATCTTCCTACTTGATGAGGCATTTGCAGAGGCCAGAAGTATTTCATTGTGGCTGGGCCCAAACCTCTGTTACTAGCCTGGCCCTCCATTGTCCATCTGCTTCCCACCCTTGAGCCTATCAAAATACCAATCCACTCTTGCATTGACCTCCTTAACTCTGAAGACTCTCTCCAAACTCATTACTGGAGTCTGACCTCATTGACTCCTCTTGAAGATCCTCCCCAAACTCTTCCTCTAGACCACTCCTAGATTCCTTTGTATATAAAAATCCCATCTCCCTTCCATGTGGTGTGAGAACTCCCTAATCTTAGTTTAGCACAGACTTGCTCTGTGAGAGAGAGCACCATAGAGATTTTTTTACCACAGACTTGTCCTGTGTCCAGTACAGGCCAACTTTTAATAAATTTTACTTTTCTTTGGCTGAGAAGACTTGAGTGGAATTGTTTCCGCAGGACCCAGCATATTGGTATTTTGAGGTCTCAGGCACCCCTAACCCTCTTTGGGTAAACCACATCAATAGCACCACCTTTTCTTCAATTTTTAATATTAGATTATGAATGTGTTATTCTGTCAGAGGTTCCTTGATTCCTGAATGCTCTTCCCCTCTGCTTGAAATATTCTACCACCACCCCTACCAGGAACTCTGTAATTTGAAAATCACTTAACTGTATGTGTTAAATTTGCTTTTTCTTTCTGCTGATAGTCTATGGATTCTATTTTCACATTGTGCTATAGTTTAAATACTTCAGAATGCTCTTGTTTTGTCGTTTCTCAAAACAAAGAGTTTGAAATTATTTTGTTCATTACGGTTTTTCTGGAAGCCCAGTTATTCTTAAATCATTTCTCCATTCTTTGTTTCTAGGACAGTTATTTCTTATAGAATATATTTCACATATTCTTTTCCTTCTGCTGGTGGTTTTTGAACTTTCTTTTAATATTTCTTATTGTGTTATCGCATTTTAACTTCTATTTCATTCATTTTTAGATGGGGATATCCACTCTCTTTGGTAAGGTTTAACAGCTTTTGTTCTATGCTGTTTATTTGCCTTTCAGGTATTTTATCAAGAGTTCTAATTCCATTATATAACCTTCATTCCTCTTTCCAACTATCCTCAGGGTACTTGGGCTAATCCATTCTCTTTTTAAGGATTATGCATTTTGGTCTCATATTGTAGTATTTTATCCTAGGACTCTCTTAATCCACAATATTACTTCATGGTATTAGGAGATATCTTGTACTTGCTTGGTTCTACTGATATTGTTGGGGGTTTTTTCTCTATAGAATCTTAATTTCCAAACTTTCCCCTTTTGAAGGTTAGAGGACCGTGACTAAATCACTTCTGATAAGCAATTCTTCTAGAGAAGGCTGGTAGAGGTGTGTTTTCCCTATTGTTACTTCTACACTCTTCCTGCCTTTGCAACTGGTGGAACCACTACTTCACAGAGCTCTCAACCCTAAGTTCCAACCAGTCCTCAGGTCCAGAGTTGTGTTGGCAAATAGGCAGCTGAAATTGACCACACAGAGTTTTCAGCTTTCATTGTGAAGTCTGCAGCCTTAGAACATAGCACACAGATCTCAGCATTCACCTAGTAGCCCTCAGGCCCTAGAAAGAGGGTTTCAGCCTTCAAGTACAGGATGATATTGAGTGGGGGAGGTTAAACAATGCAACCCACAGCATTGGCCCCTTGCCACTTTTTTTCCTTCTTTTTTCTCATGGAGATTACCTTGCTGCAGTACTTACTATTTTGAGATGTTGTTAGAAGGGATGGGTTCGGATGGACTCTCTTACTCTAATATCTTTTACTCTGCTGTCTTTCCTAGAACTGTTATTCTTAAGCCTTCTTTTAAACATGGTACCCACAGCAACAAACTCTACATGAAAGGTTTGTCCAGATGAATGGCAAAGATGAATCTGCATGGAAAGAGGCGGTAGAAATTCCCAATACCAAGAAAATCACAGGTAATCCCCTACATCCCTTAAAAAAAATTAAAAAGTTATAAACTATAATATCCAGGGTTTCAGATTATGATTCTCATAATTCACTGTCTAAACTACTAAAGCACAGTTCCGCAGTGTTTCAAACAAGAGACTGTGTGGCACAGAGGAGAGAGAACTGGCTTTGAAATCAGAATGTTCTGGAATCAAGTCTAGCTCAGTCACATTCTACCTCTACTTCTGGAAGGTCATTTCACTTCTCTGTGGCACTTGGAATTCTGGCACTAATCTCCATTAGTGAAAGGAATTTTCCCTTTGGGAATCTCCATGCAAAAATGAAATCAGAAGTCTAAACAAAAAAAAAAGTTTATAGAGGTATGCTTAAAATGATTAGTGATGTTCCAAAACTAATTTCATGAATTATACACTCCCTGTAATTCCATAGATATTGTTCATTACAAACAGATCTTGGTTCTTTTTCTATGTTTCCTAAGTGTTTTTGTTGCTTCTTTGGTTTTGTTTTGGTGTGAACTGTGATTCAGAGGATGGATAGTGTGGTGGATAGCACACTTGACTTGGTATTAGAAAAATGTGAATGTGAATCCTCTCTCAATCTCTTACCAGCTATGTTTTCCTGGCAAGTCATTTAACCTTTCTCCTTATCAATTTCATCATCTACAAAATGGGGATAATAGTGGTGCCTACCTTACCACTACTGTTGGTGGTGAGGATTAAATGAGATCATCTATGTAAAGTATTTTTGCAAACCTTAAAGCACCACATAATATTAGCTAATATTTATTTATTTTGTTTCAGTCATTTTTTCAGTCCTATTCAACTCTTCATGACCCCATTTGAGATTTTCTTGGCAGAGATACTGGAATACTTTGACATTTCCTTCTTCAGCTCATTTTACAGATGAGAAAACTAAGGCAAACAGGGTTAAGTGACTTGCCCAGGATCACACAGCTAACAAGTATCTGAGGTCAGATTTGAACTCAGGAAGTTGAGTCTTCCTCAGTCCAGGCCTAATACTCTATCTACTATGCTAATTGGCTGCTCCATTTATTTATTAGTATTAGAAATATTCTTGCAATGGTGTGGAGAAATTCTGGTGTGAAGCAGTTCCTTCTTCCCTCCTCCCATTTACATGAACAATTCCTGTAAATTATAATTTTAGAACATTCCTGGGGTGATGAGACTTTAAATCATATGTCTACGGTCCCACAGTTAGTTTATGTCAGATGTAGTACTTGAACATGTGTCTCAAAGATTCTGAGTGAAGGAACTTCTGACATTCCTTCAGAAACCTGGGTCCTAGAGCTCCAGCCTCTCCTTGGTTGCTCTTCTCTTTCAGATCATGCATTTTCCCATCTATTCTAGGGTCACATTGTTACCCATCCAGGAACTTCTGAGAGGTTTGGCCACTGCCAATTCATGGATCAGGAAATTTCACCACTGTCTCTTTATGGCTGTTGTTGAATCTAGGACCACTTTCATGTGCTTAGTTCTTCTCTGCATTCAAGTCTGGTTCATCTACTTGATTTTCTCACATATATTCTTTTCCCTTCATAGGCCCAAATGACAGAATGTGGCTCAGATAGTCAACAATTTTGTTGAGGTTTAGGAGTTCTGGGATTCCAAAATAGCAACATATGGGTCCTGCCAAAATGAATTTGACCCATGCCTTCTTTCAGCCAAAGACAAGGTTTATTAGAACACCAGTCAGGGTGGGCATGATTCTAAAAATCTGCCATATTGGTCAGACTCTTAAGGAATCTCAGCATTGGCCAGAGTCAAGGAATCTGAGATTTTATGACACTTGTATTGACAAGTAAACCAAATTGAATCGGAGCACTTTAATGGGGGCAAGATGGATCTTATATACAGTGGTCAAGGAGTGGGAATATCTGGATGGGAGTGGACAACTAGTCCGGGGTGACTGGGAGGTCACAGAGAAGTACCCAGAAGGGTTGGGTGCCCCAGGCAAATGCCAGGGACTTGGGCCACATGGGAAAGTCCAGGGCTTTTCCCTTTTTGGGGTCCAGATCCCAAAGACACGGTCTTTTCCTTTTAGGGGTTCAGATCCCATCCCCATCACTTTCACCAAATGAAACTGTTTGCTCAATTCTAAGACTCACATTATGTTTAGAGAGGAATGAAAGTAGATTACCATGTCAGTAGATAACCATGCCAAGAGTATTCCCTTTCCTTATTAAGGTTCTTTAAGCAAAGTCCTAGATGAGCTCTTTCTAGGGATATCTCAAACCTATATAGAAGACATAATCAAAGTTTCCAACAAAGGTCTCAGTTTCTACCCTAATCAAATTAAGCAGACTGTCTTAATCAAAGAGAATATCTCAATCAAACTGTTCCTGAATTCTGGTCTCCTAATTAAAGGAGAGAATTTTTGCAGCGCATTGCTTGACTCAAGAATTGCCTCCTGAGTGACCCAAGATTCCAGAGTTCAGGAATGAAGTCTATGAGAAAAGAGAAATTTCTGAGTACTGTGTCTCTTGGCAAGAGATAAAGATTGCACATATGGTGGTTTGTGCTGGGAGAAGCTGCATCAAAAGGAAGAAGGATCATGGACTTTGAATTCTGTTATTAAAATGAGTTACTCAAGTGATTGCTTTACTAGCAACTCAAGTATTTTTCACTTCTGGGGAAAGAATTAATAATAAGAGGGTCTTTGTGACTTTTGAACCTTGTTTAGCAGCCCAAATTTCAGTTCTTTTCTTTTAGAAGTTCAAATATGAGGAGGTGTTAAGTATGGAGACTTAGTACCCCAAGAAAAGTAGCACCGACCAGAAAGAGAATTGTTGTTGGGCTGTTGTGAATTCTGAGTGTTTAAATTTTTAAAACCTTTTATGTTATCAAAGTCTGAAATTTTTATATCATATTCATTCACTCAAATGGCATAACAAATAGTAGTTGTAGAATATTTCTATATTGTCCCAAAAATGTAGAGTCTGTGGGATGAAGAGTAGATATAAATGATAAGTACAAAGGTAGCGAGACACATATATAGGAAACACATATGGACAAGAAAACTCAAACTTAGTATCTATAGAGTATTATGGCTTTTCTTTCCCCTGAGAATTCTCATGTAATTCATTATGGGTTATGAGGCATCAGGTGGGCTCACTCCTCAAAGGCATCTCAAATAGAAGATCTTCTTTTCTCTCTTTGTGGGAAAGGAAGGAAGGAAAGACATAAACCTTTCTTAAACACCTGCTATGTGGTAGGCAGTGTGCTAAGTACTTTACAAATATCACCTCATTTAATCCTCACAGCAACCCCATGAGGTAGGTGCTTTTCTAATCCCCATTTTACAGTTGTGGAAATTGAGGTAGATGGAATCAATCAAGTAAGATGCCCGGGAACACACAACTAGTGTGTGATGGATGCCAGTTTTGAATTTGGCTCTTCCTGACCAAAGACCTAGAGTCAAGCTTGTAAAGCTTGTAAAATCTATTAGCTGTGCCTCCTAGCTGCTTCTCAGTTGGCCGATCCAGTGCTGGGCTGGGTCAAGCAGGTTGTTTAGCTGTCGAGCTGGCTCTTCATCAGTCTTGGCTGGACTAGGCTGTTTTGGGGGCTGATGCTTATGGAGGCTTTTAGGCATATCTAGGCAGGTTGCTTGGTCACTAGACTGCAGCTTTCTGGGTTAGGCTTGACAGATTCTCTCAAGGCCTGGAATCTGAGTGATAAATTGAATTCCCTCATCTTACTCTTCCATGGGCAGTTGCAGTCTTTCACCACCTTCATTCACTGACTTGGCTGAGTGATACTGAACACTCTTTAGAGGGATTGTTACAATGCTCTTTTCAGCTGTAGTCCTTCAGTGCTCTGTGAGCACCCTTAGTATAAGAGTAGTAGAAGTATCTACTCTGACACCCTCAGAGCCTTAACACTAAGACTTATCACTTCTGTCAAGAGGTGGGAAAGGTCTAGGATCTCCAATTCAACAATCCCTCCTGGTTCAGAGCAAGTTCCCAAAGCAAAGGTCTTAGCTGTTATATAGCAATTGTTATCATTTTGGCCTAGTACACAGTCCTGACCCCAGTAGGGATCTCATGCAGGTAAATATCTAGGGACAAAAGTATGAATCCCAACCTTTGCCCTAAAAGCAAGCTCATTGTTTCTCTTGGCCTTTTCATATGCACTTGAGCTATTCATAGGAACCCTTTCTAAGGTGTATAGCATTTTTTTGACATCTGTAATGGTAATGAAATTTGAAGATTGCTTTGTATTGCTAAACTAAGAGGTACTTAGCACCTAGGTTCAAAGTAAGCCTCTGTTAAAGAAACAGAAGGTATGAACCCCTGTTGCAGATGTAACAGGAAGGGGCTGAACAGGGAGGAGCAATTGCTGTATATAAGGAAAAACACTAGCTGGGAAAGTCAGAATTTCTTGGGAACTTGTGGTGGCAGAGCTTCTTCTGAGGGTCAGCTGGAGCTGCTGAGGAGCTACTGAGGAGCTGCTGAGTCTGAGGGCCAGCCAGAACTGCTGAGGATTTTGGAGGACCAGCCAGAGCTGCAAAAGACTGAGGAAGCATGACTGTGGTGCCACTATCTTGCCTGTTTGTGGCTTTGTTAAGCCTTGACATCCCAAGGATAGAAACTGTGAAGGATTTAAGGTGGGCTAGACACTGTGAGCTTCAGTGTGGAATAGGAACTACATGGAGAGCTGGACAAGGAACTGGGAGCTGTCTGCCTTTGAACCCAGGTAACAATTTGGTGAATCTGGGTAGGAGCTGGGACCATGGAAGGAGATCCAGGGAATCTGAGAGCCTACCCTGAGTCAAGATGAAAGAACACTTTACTTGGGTACTGTGTACTGACTGAGAAGATTGTGATTTACTTGTGACCAAGGGAGGGATGGCCTGTGTATTTTCTGATGATTGAATAGTGAATGATGACTTAATAGTGACTGATTTGTAACTTAGTGTTACTAAGTTACAAATGAATGGAGAACTTTGACTATTGTACTTTGTGTCCATCAAGGAGGCAAGCCTCCTTAAGGATGATTGAATGATTGAGTTGATTGAATGATTAATTGCCTAAATGATTGTACTTTGTACTAGTGGCCATTTTAGTGATAAGTTGTTGAGTTGTGACATGACGAATGCTGTATTTTGATTTTCTGTGGTAAGTAGTAACATTGTGAATGCTGAATCTTGATTTTCTGTGAATGTTTTGTTTTGATTTGTTATTGAATAGAGAGTTTGCTATACTATGTAATCAGAACCTTGAAAGCTGTTCACAGCAGCGGTCCTCTGGAAAGCTGCTTGTGCTTGGCTTTACAACATCTGAAAGAGCTTCCTCTTTACATTTCCAAGTCTATTTTTTGCCTCTTCTGCCAATCAGCTTTGTTAAGAATAAATAGGGGGCAGACTACCACATGAGTAAACTATTATTTTATCTACAAATAGTACTAATTTCTTCCACTCCTTACCAGTGTTTATTGCCTTTGTTGTGTTGTTTTGTTATTGTCATGTCTACCGTTATTGCTAAAACTTGTAGAATGATTACAAATGAATTGTAGAGGAGGGCTGAGGCTGGTGGACTGTTTGACCCATTTGCAAATAATCCTAGTTTTTAAAAATTTTAGATATATGTCTAAATTTTAACACACAAAAAATGGCTTTATAGTATTGCCTATAAGTTTTAGGTTATTTTAGCAGAAATTAATATTGCGTTTAATCAAAGGTTTTTTTTTCTATCATGTGGTTTTGGTGGGGGTTTTTATATATCAACCAATAAACACTTATTAAGTGCCTACTAAGCTCCCAAAAGCACTGTGTTAAGCACTCTGGATACAAAACGGGGCAAAAGACCATTCCTGTCTTCCAGGAGCTCACAGTCTAATGGGGAAGATAACAAACAAACAAAAACATATACAAAAAAAGCTATATACAGGATAAATAGGAAATAATTAACAGAAAGAAGGCATTAGAATTAAGAAGGATGAGGAAAGGCTTCCTATAGAACAGCAGTTCTCACCTGTGGGTTGCAACCCCTTTGAGGGTAAAACGACCCTTTCACAGGGGTCACAGGGGTCACCTAAGACCATCAGAAAACACATATTTCCAATGGTCTTAGGAACTGAGACGCCACTCCACTATCCATCTCCAGGCGAGTCCGCCCACATGCGGATACACCCACATACAATTATTGAAGGGTGGCTGCATTAGGAAGATTGAGAACCACTGCTATAGAAGATGATATTTTTTAGACGACTTTTTTTTTGAAGAGGGAAGGCAAGGTAACTTTAAAAAAATTTAATAAAATAAATTTAAAAAAAAAAAAGAAGAGGGAAGGCAAGGCAATTAGTGTTAAGTGACTTGCCAAAGGTCACACAGCTAGTAAGTGTCAAGTCTCCGAAGTCAAATTTGAACTGAGGTCCTCCTGACTCCAGGGCCAGTGCTCTATTCACTGTGCCACCTGGCTGTCCCAGAAGATATTTTAATTGGGACTTAAAGAATGCCAGAGAATCCAGTAAGCAGAGAGGATAAGGGAGAGCATTGAAGGTAAGGGAGAGAATCAGAAAAAATGCCTGGAGCTGAGAGATGTGAGTAATAATGTTGAATGGAAGTAGAGTTATATGGTGAAGCCATTCTGGGTCCAGAGTTCAATTCTAACTCTATTCCTCTACCATGATTACTCACCACTCCTAAAGATTGTCATGTGTATGGTTCTCTGTTCCCATTATAATGCAGGATTGCTGATTGCTCTTGACAATTCACATCTTTGTTCTTTGTGTTGGATGCAGTACCAGTATATACAACCCTTTCTAATGAAAGGTAGTCTCTCAATGTGCAAGAACGATTAAAATGCCTCTCTTCTTTGAAGGGCCACAAGTTTTTGGTTGATGGTTAGGCTCAAGTTTGTAGAATACGTTCTTTAGGATTGCATCTTGATTTCCTTTGCTTTTGACACTCGTCTATTCCCTTCTTTGCTTTGATTTCTCATGACTACAGCATAACTCTGGATTTTCCAAAATGGCATTCCTTCATAGAAGAGGTTGTTTTCCAGATAATTTGCAAAATTTATTATTGAAATTGTGAGATTCAACCACTACATTTAAAAAAATTTAACTGTGGGGATATTTGTGATCTGTGGACTAAATCTACTGGTGTTCTGTTGTCTGTGTCCAAAGGTTCTAGATAGTTTATTTTTAAACATAATTTACTAGAGTGTAACCATAAGGATTTTTCTTTGTGATGGCTCATGATTTTTTAGGACATCTTTTCCATTCTTTCCTTCAAGGTCAGTTAATTCAGGTTATATAGAATTTATGTGTTCTTTAATTACAGAGCAGAGTAAGCTAGCCCCCAGGTCACAGCTATCAATCCATTAATGTGTAACTATTTAATGAATCCCTATTACTAAACCCTTCAGTTCTTTCTGGGTTCTTCCCTCATAGGGTTTACAGTCTACTTGTGTGGGGGGAAGGGGAGAGGAGGTATGAGACCTATACAAACAGCTACAATATACAATAATATACATGAATCAGAGAAAGGCAAAAGAAATACATGTACAGAGCAAAGTTCTCTGTTAAAAAGGGAAATCAAGAACAATTTCCTGGAGAAAGTAACATTTGAGCCAATCCATAAATAATTCTAATAAAAATAAGATTTTGTGCTCTACTTCTACATTTTTTCCCTCTCAACTCTTATTTCTGCCTTTCCTTTACATTTTATGACATCTACTTCAATAAAGATATATCAAGTACCAACTGAGAAACAACCTGAAGTTTTGAAATGAACACTGGACTTTGATTCAAGATGTGATTTTCAGTTCTATCTCTGATCTATTAACTACATGACCATGTTCAAGTCAATGTATCTCTCCAAGACTCACTTTTCTCATCTGGAAAATGTGGGTGACAGTACCCATAGTACCAATTTCACAACGTTGTTATATAGGTCATTAGGATAATAGACATATAACTGAAAGGAGCCTTAGATATCATTTAGTCCAATCTTCTTATTTTATAGGTAAGGAAAATGAGGTTCAGAGAAATCGGGTGAGATAACATATGAAAAGATCTTTGTAATCCTCAAAGTCTTGTGCAATTATTATTACTCTGTACGAAATATTTTAAGGGGGTAAAAGAACTGAATAAAATTACAATCTAGTGGTTAGATAGATCTGGGAAGTAACTATACTATACTTGAATCAAGTCACTATAACCACATTACCAAATGACACCTGAGAAGGAAAACCAAGTACTATGAATGTTTTGCTATTTTGAAAATGCCAAAACCTACCCAGTTGAAACAAGACTTTTTTTTTTTCAGGACGGAAGATAATCTTATCAAATTAAAAAACAGGAAATTTATGGGTGTGAGTTGAATATGATGGGATGATTACCTAAAAAAATAAAATTAAGGGGTGAGAAAGAGGAATGCACTGGAATAAGGGGAAAGGGAAAGGTAGAATGGGGCAAATTATCTGACATAAAAGAGGCTCACAAGAGCTTTTACAGTGGAGGAGAGGAAGTTGGAAGGATCATATGCACCTTACTTTCATCACAATTGGCTCAAAGAGGAAATAACATACACACTTGGTTGGATATAGAAATCTATTTTACCATATAGGAAAGTAGAAGGAGAAGGAAATAAGAGAAGGCAAGTGGGAAGGAACTGATAGAAGGGAAGGCAGATTGGGGGAGGTGAAAGTCAAAAGCAAAATGCTTTTGAGAATGGACATGGTGGGGGCAGCTAGGTGACTCAGTGAATAGATCACGGGCCCCGGAGTCAGGAGGACCTGAGTTGGAATATGACCTCAGACACTTGACACACTTACTAGCTGTGTGACCTTGGGCAAGTCACTTAACCCCAATTACCTTGCCTTCCCTTCCCCCCTCCAAAAAACCAGAATGAGAATGGACAGGGTGAAAGGAGAAACAGAGTAGAACAAATGAGAAAAATAGGATGGAGGCAAATACATAGTAATCACAACTATGAAAAAGCTTTTACAGCAAGTTTCAATGATAAAGGCTTTATTTCTCAAATATATATAGAACTGAGCCAAATTTATAGAAACATGAATCATTCTCCAATTAATAAATGGTCAAAGGATATGAACAGGCAGTTTTCAGATGAAGTAAACAAAGCCATCTATAATCATATGAAAAAAAGCTCCATATCACTACTGATTAGAGAAATGAAAATTAAAACAACTCTGAGCTACTATCTGACACCTATCAGATTGGCTAATAAGACAGAAAAGGAAAATCACAAATGTTGGAGGGGAAATTGAGACACTAATGAACTGCTGGTGAAGTCGCGTACTGATTCAATCTTTCTGTAGAGCATTTGGAACTAAACCCAAATGGCTATAAAACCCTGCATATCCTTTAACCAAACAATACCACTACTAAGTCTGCATCCCAAAGAGAGAAAGGAAGAAAGGAAATAAGAGAAAGAGAAGGAAGGAAGGAAAAAAGAAAGGAAGGAAAGAAGAAAGAAAAGAAGGAAGGAAGAAAAGAATTAGAAATTGAGGGTATGTCCGTCAACTGGGGAATGGCTGTACAAATTGCTGTATATGATTATGATGGAATATTATCGTGCTGTAAGAAATGATGTTGTGTGACCTTGGGCAAGTCACTTAACCCCAATACCCTGCCTTCCCCCCTCCAAAAAGCAAAAAAAAAAAAAGAAAGAAAGAAAGAAAGAAATGATGAATAGGATTCTCTCAGAAAAGCCTAAGACTTAAATGAACTGATACAAAGTGAAACAATTAGTACCAGAACATTGTATACAGTAACAGCAATGTTGTATGACAATAAACTGTGAGTGATAACCATTTCCAGAGAAAGTGCTGACAGAGTCTGAATGCAGATTGAAGCACATTTCTTTGTTTTCTTTATTTTTCTTGGATTTTTGGTCTGCTTTCTTTCACAATGTGACTAATAGGGAAATGTGTTTTGCATGACTGCATATGTATAACCTATATCAAATTGCTTGCTCTCTCAATGAGGCAGGGAAGGGAGAGAATTTGAAACTCAAAAAATTTTTAAGTAAATGTTAAAATTTGTTTTTACAAGTAATTGGGGAAAAATAAAGTATTAAATTTAAAAATAGGGAATTCTTGAGTTTCTCAGTAAGGATTGGCAGCACTATGGGAGGAGCCTCCCACATTACTTCTCAGAGGAGAAAATAACCAGTATCAGGAAGATAAACCCAAGCCTTGGCCTAGTTTGCCAGAAGATATGGATCTTGAGGGAAATATTAAGACTGCAAAGCTGAGGAGAAGGCAAAATGCCTACTCAACAGTCCCAACACAATCTCCTGTTTTAATGTTTTAAGCAGCAACTTTCCCAGAGAATAAAACAATAGCTATAGGTTACTGTTCAATGTTTTAAATCATTCTAATTTCAAACTTATGACTCTTTTGTATTTTAAGCATGTCTTTTGGATGAAGAATGCATTTATGTTATGCAAAAATGTTATGAATATTACTTCATATGGTTTTCACTACAACATGGGGATATAGGTGCTATTGTTATCCCCATATTACAGTTGAAGAAACTCAGGCAAATAGCACTTAAATCAATTGCCTAGATTCATGCAGCTAGTAAGTGCCTGAGGCCAGATTTCAACTCAGGTCTTCTTGACGCCAGGTTCAATGATCTAACCACTGTGCCACCTAGCTGTCCATGAAGGGAAAATAACTTGTAATCTCTCAAGAAGAAGAAGTTCTTATAGGAGAATAGGTGAAGAGGCAAAGAAAGCAACTGAAAAAGGGGAAAGAAAGGAACAAATCTTGTCTCGGTGATGGAGGAGGAGGGAGGTACTACTAATGAATGTTCCTATGAAAGAAAAAAGAATTTTAGAAAAAGAGATGAAAACTTTGCGATGGTTACTATCTATAGATATTTGGTCCTTAGAGAAAGGTCACTCATCCTGCCTCAGGAGAAGGGAAATTAGAAGAGTGGGAATGTATGGACATAAGAAAGAGATTTCTAGGGAAATGGAAAATAAAATGACCAAGAAGAAGGCAAAATTCAATAAAGAACTGCATAATCAGAGACATAGGAAAATTCCTACAACGGGGCAATATCTTCTCCATCACCTGTAGGAACTGTTATTTCTAAGAGTGAGGTGCAAGAGAAAAATGAGGCCAAGAAGCAAGATCTATGAGGTAACAACAGAAACAGTTTATAACAGGGAACCCATAATAGGTATTTGCCATTTCCTAATGCAACCTACATACTCTCTTTTTTCTCTTCAGTTCTAGACCCAACTCACTACCCATCCAAAGTATCTGTTCTAGACATATGCACTGATTTATTAATTCAGTAGACTAATGTTCCAAATACTTGTCATAGTTTAAATCAGATGTGTCAAATACATGACCACAAGCCAGATATGGCCTAGAACACTCCCAGGTATAACACTAAGTCAATACACAGCCTGTTGGAGTTGTCTTAGATCCTTGCATTGCTGAGAAGAACCAAGTCTATGAAGGTTAGTCATTGCACAATGTGGCTGAATACTCTCCTGGTTTTGCTCACTTTACTCAGCATCAATTCATGTAAGTCTTTCTAGGTTTTTCTGAAGTCTGCCAGTTCATCATTTTTTATAGCACAATAGTATTCCATTACATTCATATACCACTGCTGGTTCAGTCATTCTCCAATTGGTGAGTATACCCTCAATTTCTAATTCTTTGCCAGCACAAAAAGAACTTCTATAAATATTTTTGTATATGTGGGTCCTTTTCCCATTTTTATTATCTCTTTGGGATACAGATGTAGAAGTGGTATTGCTGGGTCAAAGGGTATGTACAGTTTTATAGTCCTTTGGGCATAGTTCCAAATTGCTCTCCAGAATGGTTAAATCAGTTCACAACTCCATCAACAATGCATTAGTGTTCCAATTTTCCCACATCTTCTCCAACATTTATTATTTTCCTGTCTTGTCATAGTAGCCAATCTAATAGGTGTGATATGGTGCCTCAAAGTTGTTTTGGTTTGGATTTCTCTAATCAATAGTGATTTAGAGCATTTATTATATGACTATAGATAGCCAGTTCAAATCCTTTGATCATTTATCATTTAGGGAATGACTTATATTCTTGTAGATTTGACTCAGTTCTCTATATGTTTTAGAAATGAGGCCTTTATCAGAGACACTGGCTATGAAAATAGTTTCCCAGCTTTCTGTTTTCCTTCTAATCTTGATTGCATTGGTTTTGTTGGTGCAAAAACATTTCAACTCAATGTAATCAAAATCGTTCATTTTGCATTTCATAAAGTTCTTTTGTAATGGCAAGCAAAGTTGGTTTGCTACTTGTTTCAACTATTCAAGTGCCTTTGAGCCTTGCCTTTGATTGTTTCAAGTCTTTGCTGGAAACATTGTGTTGCCCTCAATAGGCCTAAAGGAATTTGGAGACCTTCCCTGACCTTAATAGGCCTAATGTCATCACATGGAGCCCATGGTGGGATGAGCTTGCTGAAAAAGCAGAACAGGAAGGGTGGAACAGGAATGAGCAGAGCAGAGAAAAGTTTGAGCACAAGTTGGGACCAAGCCGAACTGAGAGGGAGAATGCTTGTGATTTTGGCACTCTTTAGCACTCTGTTGGTCTGTCAGACAAAAGCGTCCTGTCTCTTGTTTTTTGACAAAAGTCGTGAAAGAGGACTTTATTGCTGTCACAAAAGCCCAGAAAGAGGACTTTACTGCTGTTTACAGAAGTCCTAGGACTTTACTGTTGATTTGTGTTTGATTTCTCAGATGGAAGCCTTGTCTGTTGAGTTGTGTTACTTTGTCAGACAGAAAGTTAATTGAGATGATAGTGCCAGCAACATGTGTAAATATTGTTGTAGCTCTGTTAAGCTTTATCTTCCTAGAAACAGAGATTTTGAAGAACTTGGAGTGGAGCAGTAAGCTGAGATATAGAAGCAGAGCAGAGAGCTGCCTACCTGTGAATCCAGGCAAGAGCTGGGAGTGTCCAGCTTGTGGAAAAGGAGTCCTGGGATTTGGAAGCCAGACTCTAGTTAAGGTGAAAGAAGACTTTACTTGGGTACTTAGTATTGACTGACTTTGACTTATGGGTGGGTGGTGTTTGTACTTTCTGCTACCTTAAGGATGATTGGCTTAAGGATGATTGGCAACCAGCCTGGAGTCCAGATGAAAGAAAACTTTACTTAGGTACTCTATATTGACTGATGAGATTATGACTTACTGAAAGATATGTTTTGTTTAAGACTATGAGACCACCTTAGTAATAAGTTCTTATGTTATATTGTTGAAAATGTTGTGCTTTAGTTTCTTGAATGTTTTGCTTTATTTTATTGCTGAATAAACAGAAAGTTCACTATTCTATCCAATTAGATCCTAAAATTATTAGCAGCAGTCCTCAGGAGAGTTGTTCATGATTAACTTTATATCTCTGTCTCTTGTTTGGTCATAAATTGGAAGAGAGACTTCTAAGTTGCAGTTTGCTCTGCCTAGTCAAATTCATCTTTTCTAATCAATGAACAATAAATACATGTTAATCATTACAGAGGAATTAACATGATGACTTTGTAATCAGTCAGAGGACCTGGGTTCAAATTTTGATTCTGAAGCTTAACTCTGGGACCTTGAGCAAGTCATTTAATCACTTGGGCCTAAGTTTCTTCATCAAAATGAGGGTGTTGAAATAGATGACCAAAGACATTCCTTCTGAGTTCTCTTTTGACCTTAGACCTACAGTCCTATTGGAATACTTTATTCTCTGAACTTTTTAATCAAGGGTGCAACTGTAATGATATGGTTGCCTGTAGAGAATCATTTGGGAAATCCTGCCTATTCTCTCTCTCCATATACATATACACGTACATGTACATATGTACACATATCTATATCTGTATCTATCTATATAATTTCTTATATGATGTTAAAAAAAGATAAAAAAGTAATTACTTTGGGCAGAAATTATTGATGTTCTCTAAATCTTTTGGGGGTGGATATCATTTTCTTTTTCTTTTTTGCTACATTTGAGTTCTGTTTCCCTCCCTCCCTCTCAACTCCACACTAAAGAAGATCAACATTAACACAGATTATATATATATGTGTGTGTGTGTGTGTGTGTGTGTGTGTATACATACATATATATGAAACTATATAATGCATAGTTCCATGTATAAGTTCTTTCTCTAGAGGTGAATAGCATCTTCCCTCATAGGTTCTTTGTAGTTCATTTGAATGTTGGTATAACTTAGAATATCTTAGTCATTACTTTTCCTTTGCAAATAATGTTGCTGTTTTTGTATATAGTGTTCTCTTGGTTCCAGTTTCACTCTTCATTATTCCATGCAAGTCTTTCTATGTTTTTCTAAAATTAACCTGCTCATCATTTCTTACGGCATAGCAGTATTCCCGCACATTCATATACCACCAACTTATTCAGCCAATCCCCAACTGATGGGCATTCACTCAATTTCCAATTTTTTGCCACCACAAAGAGAGCTGCTGTAAATATTTTAGAACTTATAGGAAAAAGGGAAAGAACCTATAAGTTCTAAAACAAATAATGCTTGCTGATGATTTTAGTTGGATACTTATCATTTTAAGAAAAAAATCCACTTATATCTATGCTTTCAAGCATTTTTAATAGGAATGAATGTTGTATTTTTTCAAAAAGCTTTTTCTGCATCTATGTAATTGTGACTTTTGTTACTTTTGTTATTGATATAATAAATTCTGTTAATAGTTTTCCTTATATTGTGAACCAGCCCTGCATTCCTGATATAAATCTCACTTGGTCATAAAGTATAATCTTTGTGATGTATTGTTATAGTCTTCCAGCTAGTTTTTGATTTAGGATTTTTGTATCTATATTCATTAGTGAAATTGGAATATAATTTTCTTCTTCTGCTTTTACTCTTCCTGGTCTAGGTATTAGCACCAAATTCATTTAATAAAAGGAGTTTGATAGAACTTCTTCTTTGCTTATTATTCCACATAATTTATTTGATAATGGAATGAGGTGATCTTCAAATATTTGGCAGAATTCACTTGTAAATCCATCTGGTCCCGATGCTTTTTTCTTAGGAAGCTCATTTATGGCCTGTTCAATTTACTTTTCTAAAATGGGTTTACTGGGGCAGCTAGGTGGTGCAGTGGATGCAGCACTGGCCCTGGAGTCAGGAGGACCTGAGTTCAAATATGGTCTCAGATACTTAACACTAGCTGTGTGACCTTGGGTAAGTCACTTAACCCTGGTTGCCTTGCCTCTCGCCCCCCAATAGATTTACTTAGCTATCTTATTTCCTTGTCTGTTAATCTGAGCAAGTAATATTTTTGAAAGTATCCTTCTATTTCACTTAAATTATTAAATTTATTGGCATATAGTTGGGCAAAATAACAAATAATTGCTTTAATTTCATCTTCATTAGTGATATATTCACTCTTTTCATTTTTAGTACTAGTTATTTGGCTTTCTTTCCTGTTTAAAAAAAATATCACAAGTTTTTCTTCATAAAACCAAGATATAAATCTGTTATTAACTCAAAGTTTTTTTGCATTTAATTTTATTCAGTTCACCTTCAATTTTCAGGATTTCCAATTGAGTGTTTAATTAAAAATGTATTTTTTCTACTTTTATAAATCTCCATACCCAATTGATTGATCTGCTCTTTCTCTATTTTATTAATGTAAGCATTTAGAGATATACATTTCCCTCTGATTACTGCTGTTGCTGTATCCCATAAGTTTTGATATCTTGTTCCATTATTATTATTCTCTTTAATAAAATTATTTGTTTCTATGTTCTTCCACTCATTCTTTAAGATTTGGTTATTTAGTCTCCAATTAATTTTTAATCTGCATTTCCATAGTACTTT
>CM053582.1:344489578-344551227 GCA_028627135.1 Pseudochirops cupreus | reverse complement strand
TTACCTTTTCCTTTAGAAATCTGAATGCTATAGCATTTAGTCCATATGTATCTAGTATTGATATTAATTACTTCATTATCTATGGTACCTTTAAAACATAATGTAGCTTCCCTGCTTATTTCTTTTCACTAAATCTATTTTAGCTTTTATTTTGTCTGAGATCATTTTGCTAACCCTGCTTTTTTTTACATCTGCTAAAGCATAATAAATTCTTCTCCAGCCCTTCATATATACATATATATTTAGATGTGTATGTGTGTGATTTTTAAATGTATTTCTTGTAAACAATATATTATCAGGTTCTGGGTCCTGATCCATTCTGCTATCAATTTCTGTTTTATGGGTGAGTTCATCCCATTCACATTCAAAGGTATAATTACTAGTTATGTAATTCCCTCCATCCTACTTTTCCTCACTATGCTTCTCCATCCCTTTCTTTACCCTATTCATTCTCAGAAATCTATTTACCTCTGACTACTGCCTCCCTAATTCTCACACTCTTCTAAAAGTTCCTCCCTTATTCTATCCTCTAGCCCTCCTACTTCTTGGTAAAGAAAACTTTTATACCTTACTAATGTATGTTATTCCTTCTTTGACCCAGTTCTGATGAGAATAATGTTCCACACTACCAACCCTCCATCCTATCTTCCCCTCCACTGTAGCAGTTCATCCATTCATAGCTCTTTTGTATGAGATAATTTGCTCAATTTTACCTCTCCATATCGAATTTTATTTTTTAGGATCAACCTATCATAATCAACTCAATCCCAACCTTTTAATCTATGCATACTCTTTCAAACCACCTTAGTAACAATAACATTCTTAAGAGTTTACAGACTCTTAAGAGTATACAAATATCATTTTTCCATATAAGAAGTAAACAGTTCAATTATTATAATCCAGGGTGTGGTATGGTCCCTGCTCCTCTGGTTCACTTATAAGTAACCTCAGGTATTCCTCTCTGCCCCTGAGCCATAACCAGGTCCCCCAGAACTGCTGCCACCACATTCTTGCTCCCTGTGGTCCCTCAGGTGGCTGCAAGGGTCAGCTTACCCTTCTGCTCTGGAACAGAAACCAGGGACTCTACTCTCTTGCCTCTACAACTGCACTCACAACATGTATTTATTCTTCCTCTCCCACAGCCTGGAACCATTTCTTATCAGTGGGTCCTCATATCTGACCCCAGTGAAGGGGTCTCACAATTTTACCCTGACAAGCTTTGGAACCCCCACATCATCTGTGGGGAAGAAGCTACCAAAGCTAAGGCTGCCACCTATCTAGCTGCCCTTATTTCTTGACTTGGTATCTGCCCTTCAATTGGGTCAGACCACCACCTTGGGAAGTCAGATCTTTCCTAATGTCCTCCTAAATTGCCTTAGGCTGAACAGCTATTTTACCCTGACTTTTAATTATTTCTGTTGCTCTAAAGTTTGTTTGGAGGTATTATTTTAAGTTATTTGTGGGGGAATTTGGGAAAGCCAGGTAGTCTTCTGCCTTATTCCACCATCTTCTCTTTGGGACTGGATATTAATACCATAGGCTCTCAAAATTGTATCACCTTCAGCATACATTTTGCTGGTATTTACTTATAGCCCGTTCAATTTCTCTGCCTGCCTTCATTTACTAAGTGTCATTTCTACTTCTTGGTATGACATGTCAGGGATTTAAGTATTAAGAGTTCAAGTGTGGAAGGGTGGTGAAAGTTATCGAAACTTACTACATTTGTTATCTATCATCATCTTCTTAGTTTAATCTATAAATGATTTTGTAAATGATTGAGTCATTTAGAATTCATGCCATGCTTTTGTTAGACTTTACTTTAGGGTCCAAACTGATCATTTCATTTATATAAATCACTCTCTTTGAAGAAATTAATTCTATGAATAGAGGTCAGAAACTGTTCTATGCTTTGTAATCTTAGAAAGTCACCTGGGACACAGAGAAGTTTGGTGACTTGCCCAGGGTCACACAGCTAGTATATTTCAAAAGTGCAGATTGAACTTCCACCTTCCTAACCCTGAGTCTGGCCTTCAATCTATTATATTTCTAACCTCTCTAGACTGGTTTCCATTCCTTAACTTTTCAGGGTTTGATAAGATGATACTGCTCATGGTCTTCTACCATCCTCCTGCATAATTATCTACAAACGAATATGTATTCATTCTCTTGGCTGCCATTTCTCTTCATTTAGCAAAATTAAGCGCTTTCTGACTATGACATTTTCTGGGGTCTTTTGGCTTCCTCCTTGTAATGACTGCTTTACATTGGCTAAACTTCTATGAAGTGGTAATAAATATCTCTAATTACCATTTCCACTTAAAAAAATCTGTAGCTCATTTGTTTAGTACAGAATAAACCTGGACTAGTCATTCTGTGCCTTTTTGCCTTTGGTTTTTATTTAAATTCAGTATTAAGTCTGATCATTTATCCAGGGGCTGGGCTGACTGCACACAGAAAGCTGACTCTGATATAATTGACACATCAGTAACCAACAATTTTCTGTCTGTGGAGATATAGCTGTGTGTGTGTGTGTGTGTGTGTGTGTGTGTGTGCGCGCGCGCCTTTTTGTGGGTGATTTCTGTGTTTACCATGGAGAGAGTCCTCTGATTTTCTTCAGATACAAAGTATTTATGGAATACAGTAGTGGAGCTTCTGAGTAAACTGCAAGCTCTCTTGGCCCAAATCATATTTTTTTCCATCCTACTTTGTGCTCATTTTTTGCAGAATAATAAAGGAAATGCTTTGGAAATCTTGTCAAGCTATTGAAATTGTTTTGAAATTACTTTGTATTAATTTGAAATGACTTTTCATTAATTTTTACACACATATTTACTTCCCTATGTACATTTCATATTTCTCCCTGTGGAATGTAAGATCCCTGATGGTAGGGTAGATTTTGTTTTTATATTTTCATTCTTAGTGCCTTGAGCAGTGCCTGGAACACAATAGCTGCTTAATAAATATTTATTGAATTTTGTTGAATTAAACATTTTTTCTACTTCATTTTCTGTAATAGATATTGATGCATAAGCTTCAGCTATTTTAATGGTAGAATTTTTACATGTGATTATCATGAGTGCTACAAAATGCAATGTTCAAATATCCTATGAAATGATGTTTCTTATTGACTTACTTTAGATGGACAATGAAATTGACTCTGTCAACTCCTTTATTTGTCTCTCTGACCCTCAGAGAGAGAAACTGTGGCAATTTAATTGCACTTTTTTGGGGGGAGGGGTTATTATGAATCAATATTGATGTGGGCTATTTCTTCCAATACATATCAATTCAGTGGTGATTGGATAAAGATCTCAAACTTAGAGTGTCTATAGTTAATATTTATAAACAATCAAAAAATAGGGTGACTCTTGGCGCCCTCCCTCTACACACACATTGGCATTCTAACACTGTCACTGTAGAAATGAAAAGACTGGGGAACCTAATGGGATGAGTGTCTCTGTGTTCTCAAAGTTTATGCCAAAATAGTATAAGTTCTCATAGGTTCAATGCTCAAAAGATTTCAGATATAATCTTGGTTAAAGCCTAATTTTACTCTTTGAGGACCAAATTCTAAGAATAGAGGGACTGGTCAGTAGGTTGACTATTAAGTATTCCAATTTTTTGGCAATGACGATGACAATAAAATAACTTATTATTTCACATTTAAAGTTCAATATTTCATTCACTGGTTTTAGAAAGTTTCAGGATCGCTTATTCTTTGGAAGTTGCAAATCCATCACACAAAAAAATGACTAACTTAATCATGATGCAACTAGGGATCTCAAATTAAATCCAAATGTGCCCACCACTCATTCAAAAGAGAGTGTAGTCTACCATGACTACAAACACTAGCCTCAGATGGACATAAATTAAAATAAACCAGGGCAAGCTCAATGAAAATCAGGAGATAGGCTAATGATGTATTATAAATTGCCTCTCTCCTTTTTGTCTTTTAAGGACATTTGTGTCTACAGAATTACTCTAGCTTACTTTAGGTAATTATTCCTGCCATCCAAATGACATGGGGCAGAGTCAAAGTTGGTAAGAACTTCTATAGGGTAGGAAGGATGACCAATACTTTCTCTGTATACTCCAGAACTTTTTGCAGTTTTTTGCAATCTAGAATTACTACCTCTTACCTTCCACTCTTTCCACTTAATCCAAAAGAATCTGACTACCTCTTCTAAGCACTTAATCAGGGCATACTTTCAATTAGGTGACTGATGTTTCAGGATAGGTCCTCTATATACTTAAAAAGCTGAAACTTCTAGCACAGAGCAAGCCATAAAAAGATTATAGCCAAGCCCAGCACACCCAAGAAACACCTAAGAAATGATGAAGAAAAGAGCCAGATATAACATTCAATAAAACCAAAAGGAAATACCAGTGAGCTCCTTCATCCAGCCCCCAGCACCCCAACTATCAATGTAGGTAGGGCATGGTCCCAGCTCTCACAGCAGGGGTGGAAGGAGGTAGGACCTAGCACTAGTCAGGACAGAGAAGACGAGACCAAGACTCAGTCACGTTATCCAGAATTGTTGCAGAGCATCATATGTGAATTGCAGAAAGGATAGAGCCTAATTATTTCATCCAAAATTGCAGCAAGGGATAAGGGCTGGTCCTGAAATAAAAGCTTAATAGAGAAGTTATGGCTGAAGACATGAGTATGCAGAAGAAAATTGCTAAAAAAAAAATTAAATGATTAAATAAAATAAGGTATTTCCAAGATAAAATGCCAGGAGAGGAAAAAATAGTCAATATTATAAGAAGAATCCCAGAAAGAAAAAAAAAATGTATTAGCTCAAAGATCTTCAAAAGTTGATGGACAAGATAAAGGAAGAGCTGAAACGAGAGATAAAGAATAAAACTAGCACACTTGGAAAAATAATAAACAACTTAGAAAAGAATGTGGAAAATTTTACCCAAGTAGTGGACACTTTAAAAAACAGAACAGAGCAAACAAATCAATAAGTTAAACTATACAAGAAATATTAGAACAAAGTCAAAAGGCTGAAAGATGAAAATTTATAAGTTATCAACTATCAAAAGCAAGAAACATGAAAAACAGGAGGAGGTAAGTTAATTTAAGAATCACTGGACTCTTTGAAAATCACAATCAAACAAAAACCAGGATTCATTATTTCAGGAAATCATAAAAGAAAACTGGCCAGATCTACAAGAATTGGAGAGGAAAATAGATCCATTGATGCCCCTGAGAAGATATGTTTTGAAAGTCACTATATTAAAGATTGACTGTCTATGAACTACAATTTTAGCCTTATCCTTAAGAATGCAATGGTAAATATGAGTAGAGTCTCTGAATTTTTCAAATGGAAGATGGCAGAATGACATAGAGGAAAGAAATAAATTAAGCAGGAGACATGAGACCTAATACCAGCTAATCTACCACTTAGCTATTTGTACTTGATCAATCCATTTAATTTGAGACTTAAGTTTCCTCATTTTTAAAATGAATAGAACTTTATCTTCAACTTAACTTTTAGCTCTAAAATAAAAAATTCTATGAAATATTAATTCTGCACAACTGTGATTTTTGAGATTTATTTGCAAGGCTTGCATGGTAATAAAGTCCAGAGAGAAAAATGAAAAAAAAAAGTGTTTATTTTTTTTCCCCTAAATTACTTTTTATTAATCTAAAATCCAGAAGAAAATAAATCTTTTTAATTTCTCCCTTCTCCTTCCTTCACCCTGGGACTTTACATTTATATGTAAGTATACAAAACACAATAATTTTATGAACAAAACAAATTAGATCTAACATACTTTAATGGCATAAGGGATTTCATTAAGAAAAGGAAAAAATGTGGCAATAGTAAAAGATAGCAGCATATAGATGGCACAAGTACTCCAATGGTATCTATAAAATTTAATAAGTCATAGAGGAAAATCTTCACCATCTTGTGTGGATCTCTTGTAGAGGAATTATGGAAGTATATAGCCAATAGCTACACAGAATGAGAAGGACTGAATCAAATACAATTTCCATTGGGGGAGGAAAGAAAATACCAATGCTGATGAGATCTCAGATCCATTTAAGTATCTAAATTCCTAAATCAGATTGATAAATTCCCTTCAAGCTTTCCTCCCTGCAATCTTGCAAAGTAGATAGTTGCTACTGACGAGGAGGTATAGTGGAGATAGGACAGTGGACTTGGAATCTAAAGCCCAAGTTCAAATCTTCCCTCAGAATCTAATGGCATTTTCTCAGGGATCTATTATGTACAAAAAATATTTATAGCAGCTTTTCTTTTGCAGTAGCCCCAAACTGGAAACTAAGGGAGTCTCCTTCTATTTGAGAACAAACATATATGAATGTAATAGAATATCATTCCATAAAAAATAATGAAAGGGACAATTTCAGAGAAAACTAAGAAGAACTTTATGAACTGATGCAAAATGAAGTGTAAAGAAATATCATACTTTATTGTGTAATGACATTTGGGGGGGAACCCACTTTGAAAGATTTTAGAACCCCAGTCAAAACAATGGTAAATCACGAGTTAAAACTCCACTCCCTGATAGAGATGAATTTAGGATGCAGGAGATAAATTTTTTGACGTTTATTTTTTGACAGTATCAGAATTTTTCTTCTCAGATCATTCAGTTATGTAATGTAGGTTTTGATTTTCTGCAGTTTTTAAATTTGCTTGGTGAAGGAGAAGAGTTAGGGGTAGAGAGGTTACTAAGAATACTTAATTGAAAAAAAGTTTAAAACAATTTTTTTTCTTAACATTTGTTCTTCTGAACTCCCTATAGCATTCAACACTGTTGATCTCCTTATCTTCCTGGACACACTCTTCTCTATAGGTTTTTGTGACACTGCTTTCTCTTGGTTCTCCTTCTACCTATCTGATTGTTCCTTTTCAGTCTCATTTGCTTATTATTCATCCATGCTGTAGCGACTAATTATGGTTAGTTGCCTAAGTTTCTGTCCTGGGCCCTCTTTTCACTTCTTTCTACACAGTCTCATTTGGTAATCTTATTAACTACTCTGGGATCAATTGCCATCTCTCCTGACTTTTGATTATATTATATAATTATCTAGCCATCTCTAGTCTCTTTTCAGAAATCTAGTCCTATATCACCAAATAACTGCCTATTGGTAATTTTGAACTGGGAATCCCATAGGTATCTCAAATTCACCATGTCTAAAAATGAACCCATCTTTCCTCCCAAACCACCTTTCTTCTGAACTGTCAAATGCATGACCATCTTCTCAGGCTCCTCCTTACAACCTGTGTCATCCCTGATTCCTTGCTCTCATTTGTCCCACATATCTACTCAGTCAATAAACCTCGGGGTTTTTTTTTTTGTTTGTTTGGGTCCACATCATCACTAATATATTTCCCCTTCTCTCCACTCGTATAGCCATCACTCTAGTTCTGCCCGTCATCATTTCTGACCTGGATTATTTCAATATCCTTGTAATTGTCTCTTAGTCAGCCTCAGTTTCCTCATTTATAAATCACATATAATAGCACCTGCCTTACAAGTGAGATAATACATGCAAAGTGCTTTTCAAACCTTATGCACTCTGAAAATGTCAGCTATTATCTTTGGCTATTACTAGTCCAATCCATTCATACATTTAGAGTTGGCACTTGAGATGCCTTCTAATCCAACTCCCTCTTTTATAGATAGATTTAAGAGGAAGGGGAGACTGGCCAATAAAAGCCTAGTCCTGGGATTATGCACAATGTACTTAGCCTGGTGTCACATCAGTTTAAGTCTTCAGGAGCCTACTTCTGGAAATGCACCGTGATGCATAATAGTGGGGACATGTCTCAGATTCAGAGCATGCTAATATATTCTGTGACTATTTCTGGTCCACTTACTGTCTTTTCAATTGGCTGCTTAGCCAGAACTGAGTGTGCATACAAAAGGCAAGGACAGGCAAAATCCAGCTCTCTTTCCTGTTGAATTAGAAACTGTTCAAGCCTCTGTGTTGGGGAACTATTTCCTTCAACTAGGCCTAAAGGCGGCTCTAAACATGACACTTTGTTTCTTTTTCTTTGTTCTTTTCTGATTTTAGTTGAAGGAAAATCCAGTTTGAGAACCAGGCTGAAACCATATGAGCTTCAAAAGGTTGTAGAAGCCACCAGAATTCCATTAACTGGAAAGGCCATGGCAGAGACTGTGGTAGGTATGCCAACTGATTTGGGTGAGGTGCCAGCACATCTCTGGGGAATATTTCAGCTTGGAGGATTTCTACAGCATCTGGAAATAAAGTTGATGGGAGGAAACTCTTTGTAGCAATATTTCAAGTTTGAGCCCACTTTCCCTAGGATAGTAGAAAGAGGTGCTTCCACAATTTAAGGGAGGCCTGGGGTGTGTTTGTTTCTATTTCAGTTCTTGCTATATTTTTCAATAAAGACCCCTTTGGAAAAAAATCTGTGTTAATTGCTTATCAATGATACCCACCTGTTAAATGATACTGAGGAGACAGTAACTGGCACTGGAAACATTATATTCTGGGCAGTAACCACTGGGAATGGATATTGGGAAAAACAGGCCAGATCAGAGGTGCGGGTGGGACCAGTAGAATTAGAAAGACAACCCCTGGGGAGTACCCCCAGAACTCTGAGGAGACAGAGTTGGGGTAGAGGGGAGTCCAACACCTCTATTTATACTATTAAGCAAACTGAAGCCTGAAGAGAAGTTGGCTTTGTCCAGTGTCACCTGCTGTAAGGGAAAGAGCCCAGAGTGAGGAAGAATGACTCAGCCCCAGCAAATGTTTGTGTGTAGGAATGTGGGGTGTGAGGTGTGACCCAAAGTATATTTATAAACTTGTTTCCCATCTTTTTTCTGGGTAATTTAATAATATTATTAATAAGAACAGCAAATTATTAATAACAGGATGGTCATCTGGCCTTCTCTTTTAGATCAAAGACAATCATGGCAGCAGACTCAATTTACCCTTCAAAACAGTAGGTGGTCCATCAAACAGCAATCAAATCTAATTGGTTAACCTGATTGGAGGTGGGCTATATTTAAATGAAGGACTGAGTATCACTTGGATAGGAAAAGTATCTCTTTATCAGACTACCCATTGCTTTAGGCTATCAATCCAAAGAATAACCCACCTAAGCAGAACACAATGGGCTTCTCCACCATACACGAAATTCCTTGCAAGGTTGAGTTGAGTCTGACCCAAAGATCACCACAATCAGTAAAGTCCTACGGAAGAAAAAGTGAACTTTTAAAAGGAGGAATTTACAAGAAGGGGAGAACCTTTGAATCTCCCAAAGATATTGGTTATTAATAATCACTTCTCCCATTTGATTCTTGAGAAGCGTGACCTCCTCAATGAATCACTAACTGACATGGCAAACCCTCCGTTCAGGATTTCTGACTATGGGGCTTATGAGGGGAGACAAGATGAGAGGAAAAAGGGAAAGATGCACAGACCTTTTGAGAAAATCAGAGCGGGCAGTCCCCTTACAAGAGGAAAGGTGCAAAGAGAAAACACAAAACATAAACAAATACAACTGGTATTGCTGCCTCCGTGGGTTCTGTTGCAGGGCCCTGGGCCAGGACTGGTCTCACAGCAGGTCTTCTCCAGCTCAGATCACTTACACAAATTCTCTTCTCTGCTAAAAATTTCCTTTGGTCTTAACACGAATTTAAATTTACTTTGCCAATAACCAGGTCCAATAATCAAAGTCAGCTCAGACCTTATGTCTCTATTAGTAAAAAAAAAAAATCAAATTTGAAACTCTTCAGATCAGGGATTTTACAATTTTGGGTCGGGCAATTGTCACGTTGATACGGACAGGAATCTCAGACACAAACAAAAAAATTAGAATTCCATCTTTTGTACTTGGAATTATTCATTCCTCCATTAGGAGGATGAGACTGCGATAAGGGATTCATAATAGAACATTTTAAAAAATAATAAGATGTACTCTAATTCAAAAATGAATCCCTTCTCTTTTCTTAAAAGAGCAACTCTCCCGCCTGCGCCTCCCCGGATGCCCGACAGGGGGCGACAACGGGACGAGGGCGAGCGTGGGTCGCTCTCGCAGAGGCCGCGGAAGGTGACGCTGCCTCCTCCGCCGGACCTGGGGGTGAGGTGAAGCGGCGAGGGAAGAGAACCCCGCCGAGGTTCACGAGGCTGCTGCGCCACACAGGGCGAACTCCCTGGGCCTCCGGCGTCTCCTCCTCTTCAATCATCTATCCAGTCGCCGCTGCCGCTGTCGCCACCAGTCTATGGCGACAGCCCCTCCCCCACCGGCCCATCCGTTCACCGCGCCAGACGGTGGGTAACCGCCGCCTCCGCTGGGGCTTTCCAGCCCGATAGGACCAGAGTGGCCCCAGACACCTGCCTCCCACTGGCCACCTCCGCTGCCCCTCAGTGCATATCTCCCTTGGTGATTGGTCTTGAGCTGCCGTCCGTCACCGTCAGCCCCCGCCCCGCGTCCTGCCTCCACCGCCGGGTCATTTAAGTTTATCACAAATAAATAAATAAAGGAGGAAATAGAAATGCGTAGAAAGTAAAAGCAGCTGAGAGAAGAAAGGGGAGGGGGGTGAGCGTAGGGCGGGGAAAAGAGAGGGAAAATAGACAACCAAACTTGATGGTGTCCATTCTGGCCAATCATAACCCGGTCCCATGCTGTCTGACAGCTTCGCTCAACCAATAACCCCCCGCCTCAGGGATCACTGAACAACGAGATGCGCCTGACCTCTCCAGAGTGGGCGAAGGGGCCTCGTGGGGGAAGGTGGAAAGAATCTTGACCAATCCCAGATCAGCCTCGTTTAGACTGATTTCGGCCTTCGCCAATGAATTTGTGAAATAGCGGATTGGGTGTCTATTTACCCAATAGACGGTAGTAGGGATGAGGAAAGCGACGGATGAAAGGCGGGGAAATAGCGAGGGGGAGGAGGGAGGAGTAAAAGAAGGAGGTAGGAGGAGGGGGGAGTGTGCATTTTGTTTATGGGCGTCACCCTCACGCTGGTCCTTCTGTTATCATTGGCTAAGCGCGCTCAGAGTGGCGTGAAAGCTAGCCCGTAGAGGGGAGAAGTGGAGGGTTCTCGTCTTCCAGTGGCCAATGCGAGGTGTTTACTGAAAAAGTAGGGGCGGGGGTGGCAATGGGGGGGTAGTTTAGGAGTTGAGGAAAGAAGATTAAAGAGCGCGAGGAGGTAACGCCACGAACTCTCATTTGTTTGGGAGTGGGGCGGGGGAGTGGAGAGCCGTCCTCGAGTCACTTTTTTAAGCGAGAGGTGGGGCGCAGGAGGGAAGGAATGGGATGAGGCGGGGTGTACGAGTGTGTGTGTGTGAGTGTGTTGGTGGGAAAGAGTTGCGGCGGCCTGGGGGGGGGGGGGCTGTTGGGAGAGTGCGCGCGCGCCCCTCACCCCGCCCCCTTCGCTCCTAGCCCCCCTTCCTCCCTCCCTAGTGCGCTTGGAGCGGCTACCCGAGGACGAGGGGGAGGGGCACTGCCCGCGGGTCCCTAGGAAAAGGGAGGGGTCTTTTCCCAGCTGCAAACTTGTGGCTTGTTCCTTCTGTTCTACTCCCTGCATCTGGAGAGAGATGGGGGGGGGGGGGAAGGGGAGCGACACTCAGTCTCCTGACATTAGGAGCAGCTACAAAGTGTCTGCCTTTCTTTTAAACCTTTCTCCTCCTCCCCTCCGCATCTCTCCCCTCCCCCTCCCCCCTCCCCTTTCTCTTCCTCTTCTCCTGGCTTGCACTCTCGGTCTCTGGAGCGGCTCTTCAGAGAACTCGGGTGCGGGAGGGTGCGTCCCTCCCCCGACCGCCGCCCCCCCCCAGCAGCTGGAACCTCACCAGATAGTGGAATCACCGCTTTGCTTCTACGACTAGAGTGCGATAATAGGGCTTTCTTACTTTATCCTTCCGTACTCGGATCTTTGAAAGGCACACACATATGCGTACATATGACAAGTGTATGCAAAAATTGCAATTTTTTGTTACCCGAAATATGACCTTTTGGAACTTGATACTCTTTTTTTCTTCCCTTTCTTAGTGCATTTCTAACTATTTATGTGGCCGATTTCTGTTCTCCCTCCCCACCCTACACAAACACACACAAACTCACTCTCTACCCCCCACCCCCGAAGCTGTTATCCCTTTTAATGATGCTGGGGAAGGCAGGAGGCAGGGATTTTGTAAAAGTTCTGTTGATAAACACACTTGCACAAACATATGCTAGGCACACACATAAACTATAAACATAAACGAAGAGCACAATATGGCCTACATCGACTCTACCTGGTGCAGTCATCCATCAGTCTCATGCTGTACAGGGTTGAATGGGGTCAGTCGCCAGATGACAGCTTTCCAGTGTAAAAAAAAAAAGATGAAGCAGGAAGTGGTTTGGAAACTTGAAAAGTATTAATTTCCTATGGATCAGTACTGATCCAGGTTGAGCTGAACATATAAAATACAGGACCGACAGTATCATAGAGTTAGAGGTGAAAGGGCCCTAAGAATTGCTCCAAGTCCGACGCTTTTCCCACCCTACATCTCCCATTTTACGGATGAGGAATTGATTCTTAGAGACCTTAAGGAAGCATTAAAAAAAAAAATAACTTGGAATACCTAGCTAGTTAAAACTCCCATACGTTTTTACAAGAGTTAAGATTTCTCATCAGTTATCATTTGCTTTCAGCTGAGATAGTTAAGTTACCAAATTCAACTCTGAATTTTAAATTGGTTTTAATATTCTATAATTAATGACTTGCCTTGAATATGAAGACAGATTTTTAAAAGACTGTACAATAAACGCATGAGGAATAATTTTCTTAATTATCAAATACACTTTTAAATGATGGCTTTATCTAGAAGATACAAGAACGTGATAAGAGTTAAAAAATTAAAAATATTGGATACAGGCATAGATACATACAGGTAAACATTTATTTATAGATAAATAAGGTTTTCATAGGCAGCTTTCTTACCTTTTACTTAATCTTAAATATCCAACATGTGCTTCGGTGGTCAAGATTTAATTTTGTTTTGATTTTTGCATTACTACTTTAAGTGAAATTATAATTACAGGAGAAAAAACAGTTTAAGTGGTCTTAACTGACAATAGAGTTCTTTGACTGATATTAGTTATAAACTTTGAAAGTTTTGTTGCTGTTTCTTCCCTACCACCACTTTGCCCTCAAAAATAGTCTTTTCTTTAAAAAAACTTGAAATTGTCCTTGGTGAAATTGTTGATCATACACAAGTTTTCAGTCTTAAAATAGTGGATATATTTTCCATTGAACTTTTTATTTATTGTAGGGGGAGGATTATTATCCCTTGAAAACAATAGATGAGAGAAAGTGTGAATTTTGGAGAAGTTTTTTGTTCATTTAGACTATTTGGGCATGTAGGGGTTCTGATGTTAGATTTTGTCTAAAAAAAAACAGCTAAGGAATTCGGTTTAGTTTCATGTGGAGATCAGGTAACATGTTTTTGAGTATCCATACCCAAAACTGCATCTCATCTTGTAGTGGAGACTTTAGTCTTAGGAGTAAAAAGAAGGGATTCTTAAAGGGGCTAAGATTGTGGTCTAGAACAGTTTTCTGAAATGTGTTTACCCATCTTATCCATATCCAGGAAGAAATCTCTGAATTGAGAGGGACTGGCCAGCTGAGATGCTAGTGCTTGAAGACTGCTACTAGTAGCAAGAAAATGCAAATATTGCTCGTTTTAGAATTAGCAAAGCACTATTTCAACATATGCTGACTCTATTGCTGAAAATCAGTGTTTAAAGAAATAAAAGACGTGCTGCTCGTAATTGATTTTGAAAATGGAGCTGCTGGTTGAAGTGTTGCCAATATGCCAGTGTCAGGGAGTTAGAAGCTCCTTTGGGAGCACATCAGTATCTCAGCAGTCGTATCTGTTGTTTCACTGTAACTGTTTTGGGAAGTAAGGGACATCTTTGGACAAAGGGGTTTAAAATAAGTTATTTCCTTCTCACAGTCTGAGTCTCCAGAACACCTTCCAGTTAAAACAGACCTTTTGAGAAGAGATTAGAATAGTTGAAAATAATTTAGCTTATTTTAATAGAAGTATAGAAGGTTCACTTAAGTACTTATAAAGGGCTTTAAATGTAAAAATGGAAGAACTACTTCAGGATGAAAATTAATGGAAGAATTCTTTAAAAATCATTTAATTGAGATACCTAGTTAAAGCTTCATGAATTCATTTTGTAGAATCATTTTAAAAAATGTATATTTGGGGTTCCTAGTAGAGTAAGATTTTAGGCAAATTCTTTGCTTTAGAAGATGCTATTCGAAAAAATCTTGATAAAACTTTTAAGTGAGATTAAAGTTTTACATTTGCCATGTAGTTTATTCGTTAAATACATCCGCTGTTTATTGCATTAAAAATTTCTAGAATATTTCAGTAGTTCATTTTGACTGACTGATAGACATTGATTTTTATTTTCATGTGTATTTCGAATGAATAAAATGTTATTTTTATATAAAATTTCCTGTGTCTTGGAATTTACTGTAGAGCCTCGTGGTTTTAATAGAGGTACAATTAGAACCAGAATATCGTATTTTTCTCATTAGAATTGTTATTGAAAATTTTTTCTAAAAAATTAGGTGCTTAAAAACTTTTTGATGGCTTTATCTGGAAGAGATAAAAACATGGGGTAATTAATTTATAGGTGACACTGACTAGAGAGGGGGAAAAAAGAGGCCTGTAAAAATGCATTATTTAAACCTATTTTTTAATCACAAAAGCATTTGATTGGTGTTTCACTGATTTATTATTCCATTTGTAATTCAGAAGGAACATTACAGAAAATTGTATCTTCATTTTAAATGTAAATATTTACTCTATAGGTATACAAATCCTAGTTTTCTATTGGAATCTTTCTGATGACTTGCATGTAAGAGTATATGGTTTAATACTAAATTTGTTGCTTAATGTAATTGGGTGTTCTTTCTAAAGCAATTCACAGATTTCAGATTTAAGGTTTAATTCTTAAGCCATCTTTCTCTGTCGCAGTTGATCTTGTTTTGGAAGTACTAGTTTACTTAACCAAATATATTTTCAGCTTTTTGGTTGCCTAACTTTATTACATCTCCCTGCTGTGGAGAACTTGCATTTTTGTACCTACATGAGATCCCTCTTTATGCAAATTTGGTAGTAATCACCTCTTCCAGAAAGAGTACCTATTAACATAATTTAGAGCATATTGAGGTTGCCTCTGGATATTTGTATACACTCACCAGCATCTGAAAGCTATAAATAAGAAGATTTGGAAGAAAAATAAAAACTTTATAACTTTACTGGGATATCTTGGTGGAGCAATAGATTCTTTTTTTTAAAGCACAAAGTGAAAGAACATTTAGTATATAGTTAAATAGGCACTAGAAACTATTTTTGCCCTACATAAGGATGGTTGATCTGTATGTATATTAGGAATTAGAAAATAAAAACGGTTTTCAGTAATGGTAAATAATTCAGATCTTGTCCTCTGATCCATGACATGCAATGCAATAAAAATTTCCCAGGTGACTTTGTTCATTTTATTAGTATGAAAACTTTAATTTGAGCAACATAGATACATCAATCCTTTAAAAAACTAATAATAACTTTTTTTGTTTTTGCTAAAATATTGCTTTGGGATTTTAGAAGGGGAAAAAAGAGCCAATAAGCTTGTACTCCTCCCCTCCTTCCAGAATGAAACCTAAAGGATGTAGAACCTAGAATACTGAATTCATAGAAGATTTCTAAGAAAGAAACATTCAGAGGACCCAAGAAAAAGTTCTGATGAGATAGATGTAAGACTATATTTGACATTTAAAAAAATAAACTACCAGTGGTCAGTTTAATTGCATTAATACTCATATTTCTAAGGTAAGTATAAGAATGTCTATAATATATTTCAAATCAATTTTTTGGGGTGTTACTGGCTAGAGCACAGTAATTCGCTTGCCAGAGATAACTAGGCTGTGTGAGGGCTAACCATCTGTCAAGTGATACAGACAAAGAAAGGTTTAATAACTAGTCCAAAATTTTCACAAACTTGTGAATCATATTGTCATTTTGTTATGCCCATCAAATTTTTTGTATTGAATTTGCACAGGAACAGACACACACACCTCTATTTTATGAATGAATCTTCTTAAGATTTAAATAAGGTCATTGTGATATGGTTTCATAGAAAATATTAAAATATATCAAAGTTTTTTATCATGTAAATTATACAAGTATCCATCTCCTATAAATTCTATAAGTGACTATACATTATGAGTTTTGGATGTCTAATTCTTTTGGTTTAAATGTTCAGACCTTGTATTGAAAACCAGATCCTGAGCTGTTTGGAAAAAAACGTAGCAACAGGAATCCAGATTGCCTGTTTTAGGTACAATATGGTGTGATGTGAAATTGAAACAGCAGATTGGTGAGAAACTTTAGTTTCAAACAAATATAAACTAGTTTGTTTAATGGAGTCATACACAAAACAGTAGTCTCTATTGACAGGGCAACATTGTTCAGTAACTTCTTCAGTATAGGAGGTCATTTTTGGTTTTTGGAGCTGTAATCTGTGTTTCCAAGACATTGTACTAAAAAGGAAACCCTAATATTTTTTATTGTAATGATATACTTAGATATGGCAGGCTTAGGTATTATTTATAGCGCTGCTAATTATATCAGTAGAAATAGCAATATTAATACTGTTGAGTGTCAAAATCCATACTTGACAGCATGAGGTAAACAACCATAGTGAAATAAAGCAGCCAGCCTGGCTGTACTGTCAGCTCATGAATATGCACTTCAGGAAAAATATACACAGTTTGGGATTTGGATGTCCTAATTTAATGTTTTTCTTGCTAACTCGGTACCTCTGATTTTGTTTTTAAGTGTTTACTATTCCCAATCCAAAGATAATATTGAGAAGCGATGCAGATTTTTAGATTAGAAATTTATACCCTTTTTTACCTTGGCTTGTTAAGAGCTACCAGAAATTTACTCATTCCTAGCTAAGTGCTTTGCTGTTTATCAGAAACCTTTAATATAAACATGTCATCATTTTGATAATACAGATTACCGTAACAAAAGAAAAATTTTTAAATGTAACAGCTCACCATATTTAAAAAAAATTCACCAAACGCGATGTGAGAAAATTTCTCTGGCTTCCTTAAAATTTTTCTAAAATAATGTTTTCCATATTGTTTTGATTTAAGTGGAAGCTTAAGTTTGGTATAAAGTGGTTAGAGTGTTAGATTTGGAATAATCATAATCAGTGGAGTAGGAAGTCTTTGGTTCAAATCCCACTTCTGACATACTAGTTGTATGAGTAAATCACTTAACTTCTCTAAGACTTAATCCTCATCTATAAAATAATTAAGGTGGTTAGAGGAGATGGTTTCTAACGTTTCTTCTAGCTCTAGCTATATTTCCAATATTCTTTTGTAGTTTTCATTACTTTTGTCCTATCTTTTTGACAGTGCAATAGTTTATTCTTTTTTAATTGGACAAAACTTTTAACATCTCAAGTACTTTAATTTGGAGGTGAAACATTTGACTTTTCAAGATGCTGAACAATGGAATAATGATATATTTTTACATATTGACTTCTAGTTAAACATATAACTTTGGGTTAAATCTTGCTAGAAATATTTAGAACCTCAAGTATTTTGAGTCCATTACATCTTCACCATTAATCCTTCTATAAAGTTTTATTACACCCTCTTTCAAATTTCATACACATATATTTTATGTGTAATATAGTCTTGTAAATAAACACACTTGCCATTTCATAAAATCTAATAGTCCAATTCAGCAAATGCTTATTAAATATTGCTTAGGGTGTTGTGCTAGGGCTGGGGATATGATAATAAAATTATTCAGTCCCTGCCCTCAAGGAGTTTAGCATCCAAAAGTTATGTATCACTAAGTCATGTCTATTCTACCTCTACAACTATCTCTTCTACTTTTCTGTTTTTACTGCCACCATCCTAGTTAAAAGCCTAATTACCATCCACCTGGACTATTCTAGTATCCTACTAATGCAGCTTCTTGCATCTTATTATTCTCTCCAGGCTATGTTTCATTGATGCCAGAAGAATTATCTTCCTTATACACAGATCTGGCCATGTCACTCTTCTGTTCAGTGCTTTTTATTGGATCCCTATTGCATGTACAGTTCAAACTTGTGTGCCTAGGATTCAATGCCCTCTACAGTGTCGTGTCCCCTTACCTTTCCAGCCGTATCACATATTTTACTTTGTGTATTACTCTAGGCTCCAGAAAAACTGGACCATGCTTTGAACAAGCTGTGATCTCTCTTTCCTCCATGCCTTTACTTATACTGCCTAATGTGGCCTTCCTGCGTGTACTCACACTTTAAATTGCTACTCATTTTTAAAAGACCAACTCCAATGCCAGCAATTCTGTGAAGCCATCTGTGACCCCTACTCTATTACAACTTTTCCTCTTATAACCTCACAAAGTACTTTGTTTTCCATTTTTGTACTTACATGATATATTAACGTTATAGTTGTCTGTCTTTCCCATTGGAATGTAAGCTCCATTGGGACCAAGTTCATCGCATCTGCACTTTGTCATTGGTACCTACCCCTGCCACAGTGCTGTGCACCGTGTAAGCACTTCATGAGTATTTGTAGGATGAGTGAATGATCATGTCTAAAACTGAATGTGACAGGACAGAACGTGATGAAGACAAAGGAAAAATCCAGAGTGTCATAAGGGTGCTTTTGACAGAAGCAACCATTTGAGGAAGGGAGTCTGTAATGAAGAAATGTATTAAACATGAATTAAAATCGTATGTACTGTTGCTCAGCCTACGACTAGATAAGGGCCTGTTTCCCAGAAAGAATCATCTGGACTGTTGGTATGTTCTCTTAGTGTCCATTGTTCCCTATTCCACAAAGTTGCCACATTGATATTTCTGAACCGTAGCCTTTTCACGCTTTCTATGTTCCAACCCAAATGGTCTGCTCTGGTCTACTCTTTGTTTCTGTGGCATTCCATCTCTTGCCTCCACGACTTTGCTCAGGCTATCCCTCATGCTTGAAGTGTTCTTTTTTTCTTACCTGTGCTCTTGGAACCGTCCTGAAGCCCTAGTTCAAATGTCACCTCGTACTCGAGGCCTGTCCTGATCCTTTCGGTTCTTCCTCTTCCATGTTTACTTTGCATTGACTTTATCTGCTTTTCTCTACATGTGATACTTATCTGTACATGCTGTTTCACTGAAGTAGAAGACAAGCTCCATGAGGAGTTACTGCTTCATTTTTTACTTTGTTGCATCATCCCTCAAGTATATGTGTCATGTAGTAGGCTGCTAAAATGCTTTTTGAATTGTGCTAATCTTTTAGTTTTCTTGGTATGTAAATGTTATCTAAGACAAAAAGGCTTTTCTGCTGTCTTCAGAGAAAAATGGAGATAATTTGACTAGCATGTATTAGATTATATTCACAAAGAGATTATAACATTTAGTAATTACAGTGTTGAATTGGTAATTTATGAAAATATAAAATTATGAAATGGGAACAGGCACATTGGTTCTTTGGGAAGGACCGTGATTGGCAACAGGAAATAGGGCAGCAGTCACACTTGAGTAAGACGGAGAAAAGCAGCAAAAAGTGACACAGAGGCAGGCTCTGGGACAGGAAATGGAATGGTGAAGGGAGGTAGCATGGGGAAGAGGATAGGATTGGGGAGAGGCAGTGTGGGGCTCACAAGTATGGATTAGAATTGGGAGCACTAGGCAGTGTGGACCCCATGGAGATGGAGAGTGCTGGAGGATGGAGAAGGCAGGAGTTTGCTGTCCTATTATAATAGGTTTTTTGGGGGTGGGGGAGGGGGGTGGAAACAGAACAGCTCCTCCTAGTGTCACCTTGTGGTTAGTTCATTAACATATCTAAATCATCCTGAAGTTATTGATGGAACTTCAAAGTTATCATCTTAAAAATCATCAGCACCTTTTTGATGTTCTGCTTGTCTGGAAGTGTGAAGGTCTGGATTTTGTATGAAATTACATTTCATAAGACCAGAAGCCTTGACAAGCAGTGCCTAGATGGTTTCTCCTGATTCAGCACACACTGCCAGGACGCAGATTTTATTTTATATATAGTACCATTGGTAAGTTATGCTCCTTTGATGTTCGGGATGGTTTGTATGTGAATTCTTGATGCCCCTTTGCAATCTCATTTCCTGCTAGAACTTACTGACTAGAAAGGGAGGGATGATCAAGGGGACCAGAACAGGATATAGTTTTAAGACACATGCATTATTTTATTTTATATTACATTTTTAATATTATTTTTAATTGTATTTTACATTATATTTTTATTTTGTTTTATAGTACATTCTTCCTAAATTGATTTGTATGGTGAAGGACAGTCAGACGGGCACAACATTTGAATTTCTGTTTTGGTCAAGAGATGATAAAGTGAATTTGGCTTAGGTGATCTTCTTGTTTCCAAGTATTATTTCCAGTACTATGAAAAAGGTGGGTTGTAGTGTTTCTTATAAACCTCCATGTAATTTGTATGCCCATACTCAGAGTGTTGTGTCTTTCACTTTGGTTCAACAAATTCACCAAATATGAAGAACCTTTTATGTGCAGAGGTAGGTGCTGAAGAAAATTTTAAAACATTGGGACACAATTCCTGCCCTCATGGAACTTATCGTCTGCCAAGAGAATATGGCAGATATCTAATGCAAAATAACTCTGATTAGTACATCAGAAAGGCGCAACTGTTACCCGAGGTCCATCGGAGCATGTTATTAATTCAGAGGGGAATCGAATCAAGGACGTGTTCTTAGAGAAGACTTTTGAGTTGGGTTTTATGTAGCTGACGTTTAGGTAGCCCTTTGGTTTTGCAGAGCACTTTACATTTATTATCTCATTTGATTTCTTAACGTTGTAAAGTAGGTACTGTAGGCATTATTTTGTCACCATTTTAAAGATAAAAAACTGAGATTCAGATGAGTGACTTGCCTTGGCTACATAGCAAGTACATGCTGGAGATCTTCCTAATACAAAGTCCGCTAGACCTTCTATTACTTCACACTGCCAAAAGAAGGTGGAAGAAACAATATGAAGAATATTCCAAACTCAGAGTAGCATGAGGTAGTCGAGCAGTCCCAGTCATGCCACGGACTGTATGATTATGGGCAAAGTGCTTAAAGTCTCTAAGCTCCATTTTCTTTACCTGTAAAACCGGAATAGGCAAACTTGTAACTACGTACTTCAGCAGGTTGTTGGGAAAGCTATGAAACAAACTTACAGCACTGGAGAAATATCAGCCATGATTCTAGTTTGACTGACACGACCGGAAAGGTAGGGGGTGCCCGGGCAGAGCCTCGATTGCCAGTAAGCCTGAACCAGCAGAGAATTGTTGAACTGTTGACCACAGGAGAAACCTGACTAGAACTGTACATAAGGCAGATACTTTAGCAGTGATTTGGAGGACTGATTGTGGGTAAAGTGAAGGTAAGAAAACCTATTAAGACACTGTTAGAATAATTTGAATGATTAGTAATGAAGGGCTCTGGTTGGTTGGTACCATTGAGAATAGAAGGAGATGAATATAAAAGATAAAGGAAAATTGATAGAACGTGGTAACTTTAATTGAATATGACAGGTGAAGGAGAGGGAAAGAAAATATTAAGCTTTTTTTGGACGTGGGATTCTGAGAAAGAGAGAGATGATTGCTAGAAAAAAAAGTATTTTTCATGCTTTACTAATAATACTTCTAATGATTACAATTTAAATTTTTTTCTTCTTAACTACATGCTATAGTTTGTTCAAATTTTGTCTTCTTAGAGTGATTGGCTATGAAGAGGGATATTCAGAAAGCTGGGAAAAGTTACCAGAAACTTTCATTCTGTTACAGATAACCTCTACATCTGGAGAACACTATAAATGTAGAATTTACCCAGGTATTAGTGCTGACATTAATCTTGAATTGTATAAATTACCCGAAAGATGTGGCAAAATCTCCACATTTAGTTATTGAAACATCTGACCTATGACCAAATGCAGGGAGAAAGTGTGTATGAATTTCAGTATGGCCAAAAGTGAGGAAAAATGAATCGTAATTTTAATTATGGGATGGTAGCCTTTACTATTAGCTATCACGTAGGAATGCATTAATTTGAAGGAAGGTCCAGTGTACTGCTATAGTTAAAACAATGAATATGGGGTGGCTAGGTGATGCAGTGAATAGAACACCAGCCCTGGAGCTAGGAGGACCTGAGTTCAAATCCAGCCTCAGACACTTGACACAAAAACTAGCCATGTGACTTTGGTCAAGTCACTTAACCCCAATTGCCCTCCAAAAAAAAAAAACACCACAAAACAATGAATATATCCTGAACGTTATCAAGAAGGATAATAGAAAACAAAGCAAAACAAAAAACCTATTTCTATACTAAAACTAGAGGACAACCTTCCCTGAAATATTATATATTGTTCTGGAGGTTTTAACTTTAACAAAGGCAAGCATTGGAGAAAATTCAAGGAAAGATAACTCAATGTGAAAAGATATGAGATAGAGGTGATACTTTTTTGAAAGCAAAGGTTAAAAAGATTAGGACCTCCACATAGAATGACAGAGGCTAATTAAAGTTTATAAAATCATAGGGTATGGGAAGGGTGACTTTAGTGTTATGCCATTAGCCATGTCAGTGATACAGAGCCATGAATGCTGAAGAGAAGAGAAGTTCTTCAGCTCTGGAGAAGGCAAATTCAGGTGAGTCTGAATGGGGCAGTAAGCAAACATTTATTTGTTGCTATTTTGTTGTTTTACAATCATGTTTCACTCTTTGTGACTGTTTTTGAGCTTTTCTTGACAAAGATACTAGAGTGTTTGCCATTTCCTTTGCAGCTCATTTTGCAGATGAGGAAACTGAGGCAAACAGGGTTGATTGACTTGCCCAGGGTTACATAGTAAGTGTTTGAGGCAGAATTTTTGAACTCATGAAGAGGAGTCTTCCTGACCACAGGTGTGATACTGTCTCCTATGCCACCTAAGTGTTCCAAACAGTTACTAAGTTGCGTTGTTCTGGGATCTGGGGGGTCCCAAGACAACATGAATTCTATCTTGCTATGAAAGGGTTCTATCAGAAATAATACAGGAGATGGAAGTCAAATGAGCAAGTGTGTCAAGACTAAGTAAACAGAGCCCCAAAATATCCTCAGCCTCATGGAAAGAAGGGGACTTGGACCTTTAAGGGATACCTACCCAACTGTTAGTCCTTTACTCTTTCTTTGGAAAGAAAAAGTCACAATGACTGACAATTCAACACCCATAGAAGATCCTAACCAAACTTAGTAAATCCTGCCCAACTTCTAGCATGCTAGAATTAGGGTAAATTTAGGGCAAATAAAAGGAAATGGTATTTAAATAATTAATTTACGTAGGAAACTTAAAGAATTTGCTGTCCAATGAGATAGTTTAAGTTGAAAATACATGTCACTTCAGAAAGAGTTAAAATATGTCTATGGATAATGAGTTATTAAGGGAAACTAGTCTTATGGATATTTCTCTAATCTTGTGAGGTTAATGTCAAGACAAACAAAACAATCTTTGGTGTCATTACTAGAGAACTGTGGGCCACAGGAATCATTTGGTCCGATAATTCTTAGATTGTTATGACTCAGTTTTTGGTAATCTTGGTTAAATCAGATTATTAAAAGAGCTGAATGATTCAAAAATTTTTCCTGGAATGAATACTTTAAGAATCCACTATACTCATTTCCTACTGTCAAATCTGGTCCTTTCCTTAAACATGTTCGTGGTTCTGGTCTAGACTAGACATACAAGACCTATTCTTACAAGTGGTGTTATTCACACTATGTAATTCATGTGTTGTTGCAATTTTGGAGCCATTTAAACCTTGATTTTCCCTAGCTGATGTAGTTTAGATTTTGGTTATTAGAATATGAAACACCATGTTAAAGTGTAAAAAAATGTTAGCAAAGGCTTAGGGTTCATGTCTTATCCTGTCTTTGATACTTGATGATGTTGGGAAGTTGTCTAATTTCTCTGAACTTCAGTTTAGATAAGCGGCTCTTAAGCTGTGGGTCGCGACCCTTTTGGGGGTCGAACAACCCTTTCACAAGGGTCACAGGGGTCACCTAAGACCATTGGAAAACACATATTTCTGATGGTCTTAGGAACTGAGACACCACACCTCTATCAGTCTTCAGGCTGGTCCGCCCACATGCAGATAATGCCCACATACGAGTGTTAAAGGGTCATAGCATTAGGAAGGTTGAGAACCACTGGTTTAGATTCTTTATCTGCAAAATTTGGTTAAAAGTACATGTAGTAGTACACTATCTCACCGGGTGGTTGTGAGGAAAGTGCTTTGCAAGCCTTAAATTGTATGAACATACAAATTATTGCTATTAGAAACAATTTATCCAATTATCCTTTCTTATTTGGCAAATATTTCCTCATTTCATTCAGTGAAGTTTGTGATTCTAAACTACATATTCCTCACCAATTTTAGATGGAATTGTGTCCAATCATTTCTTTTGTAAATTCAGTATTTACATAGCTAGTTCTAAGGCTATGCTTTTTTTTTTACTAGAATACATGTGTTTAAACTGTATTATGTCTATTACTAAATATAATAGAAACAGATGAACAGTACAACTACAGTAAATCTATACTAGTTTGGATGGTTTTGATGAAGGCCAATATGAGTTTATTCTATAGAATAAAGAAATGTTTAGCTATTAAATAATTATAAATATTAAAAAGAGATCTTTAAGTAGATATACCTGCAATTAGTAAAAATCTATTTAAATATGATACATATTGTTTTCTTTTGAGTAGGTTAAATATTATCTTTGCAACATTAGTTATATTTTTTGATTTGCTTAACTTATTCTGTATATAGGATGATGATAAATCAATCTGGCTTCAGTCAAATTTTATACAAATCTGATTCATAGGAATTCAAATTAAAGTTTTAACTGATCAAATCAGAATTATAGATTGTGATTTTGAACAAAATTGTTTTATCTCCCTCGAATACAATCAACTTTGAATCTGTTTGTATAGTACTTTTCTTTTGACTAGTAGTTGTACTAGCAGCTAGCCATACTGCCCACTTATCATTACCTCACAAATTTCATGTTTTCCTTGTGGATATCTAAAGGTACTAATATTTCTTCCAGTGACAATATCTATGCCATTTTCTTCAGCCACATACATTTAGTTTCTTTGAAAAATAATGTACTTCAGGGTTGGCTAGGTGGCGCAGTGAATAGAGCACCGGCCCTGGAGTCAGGAGGACCTGAGTTCAAATGTGACCTCAGACACTTAACACAAAAACTAGCTGTGTGACCTTGGGCAAGTCACCTAACCCCAATTGCCCTCCAAAAAGCAAAAAAAAAAAAAATTTAAAAAAAAGGAAAATAATGTACTTCAGTGATAATTTAGAATACTTCATGTGAATCTATCCCAGAAATAGTTTTCACTATGAACTTAATTTATGTTTTTCTTTTTATGCAAATTTCAGCTTAGTCATGAAACATTTTGCTTTTAAGTTTAACAATACATTACTAAATATTTGTTTTGTTGACATTTGGGTACTATTGTGGTACCTACATGCTTATCTACAGCTTTGATGACATTTCAACTCCCCTTATTTACTTTTAAAACTAAACACTTAACTACTTTTCTTTCTCTGAGGAATGTTTGCAAGAAACTGAATTCTCTAGCATTCTGAACTAATGACATGAGAGCAACATAACCTCCTTTTTTTAAAAAAAAAAAAGGAAACACTGAACAGTATGTCCTAAAATAACTACTGCGCAAGTCATTCTTTGGGCCCCTCATCCCACTACACTATGTCACCTCTTCTGTATATTGTTCTTTGCGTAGTAGGACAAGTCACCTAGATATACAATCACAATTTTCTCCATCCTAGATTACTGCTGACTTATAGAGCATTACATGGAATTTCCAGATTTTACATAAACAGATTCACCTGACTTCCTTTAAATTAACAACCCTGTTCTGGGTTGGTTTCAACTAATGGCTCAGTTTTGTAAATAAAATTCTAAGGAGCTAGTCAGATGTTAGATATTGCATTTATGGAAAGCTAATTTTCTGTAGAATATCTTATCTTTTGCACTCTCTCTACTTTGAGTTGCTTTTTGCTTCTCTTTTCCATGCCAGGCAAAAAGGATAAGTCAAGCATATTTCATGCTTTCCACTGCCACTATTAGATTCTCCTGTAGCCACCATTACTCAGCAACGTTTCTTTTGGTAGTTACTTTCTTCAGATGCTTATTACTATCATCTTCTGTCATTTTTAAAATTAGTTAATGTATTTATTTTTATTTTTCAATATTCATTTCCGTAAGTTTTAAATTTTCTCCCTCTTCCTCCCTGCTCCCAATGGCATGCAATCTGATATAGGCTCTACATATACGTTCCTATTAAACGTATTTTCATATTAGTCATATTGTATAAATGAGTTATAATGAATGGGAGAAACCATGTGAAAGAAAAGACAAAAACGACAAAAAAAGAAGATAGTCTGCTTCGCTCTGCGCTCAGACTCCGTAGTTCTTTCTCTGGATAAAGGTAGCATTTTCCATCATAAATCTTTTGGAAGGGCTTTAGGACCTTGCATTGCTGAGAAGTGCTAAGTCTATCAAAATCAGTCATCACTCACTGTGGCTGTTGCTGGGTGCAGTGTTCTCCTGGGTCTGCTCCTCTCGTTCATATAAGTCTTTCCAGGTTTTTCTGAAGTCTGCTTGTTCATCATTTCTTATAGTCCAAAAGTATTCCACTACACTCATATACCACAGCTTGTTCAGCCATTTCCCACTGGATGGGCATCCCCTTACCTTCCAGTTCTTGGCCACCACAAAGAGCTGCTCTAAATATTTTTGTACATGTGGGTCCTTTTCCCATTTTTATGATCTCTTTGGGATACAACCCTAGGTGCAGTGTTGCTGGGTCAAAGGGTATGCACATTTTGGTTGGATCAGCTCACAGCTCCACCAACAATGAATTAATGTTCCAATTTTCCCACATCTTCTCCAACATTTATCATTTTCCTATTTTGTCATGTTATCCACTGTGATAGGTGTGATGTGGTTGTTTTGATTTGTATTTCTCTAATCAAAAGTGATTTAGAGCATTTTTTCATATGACTATAGATAGCTTTAATTTCTTCCTCTGAAAACTGTTTGTCCATATCCTTTGACCATTTATCAATTAGGGAATCTTCTGTCATTCTCCTTCCTTTGTCAAGAAGTTAAAGCATCTGGCTAACCAGTTTCCTTCCTCTCCACCTGAACACCTGCCATCCTTCTAGAGGACTTCAGTATTTATGTCCCTTCAGATACCATGGCCTTTTAGTTCAGCAATCACCTCTGCTCCCAATAGCCACCTTTCATTTCTGTCTCTGCCACACACAGAGATGATTACCCCTTATCACTTGAAATATTTCATTTCTATGAATTGATCAGCAAATTCTTTGGATAGTAATCTCTCTCCTTCCATTTCTTCTTCCTCTGTCTCAGTCCTATTCTTTGTCTTCACCATGATCTCTAGTCTTTGCTGTTTTTATGACTTGACAAATTTTTTTCTGAGCTCACTATCCTCCATCCTCCCTTTGTGATCTTGTTTCTGTAACTAATTCAACAATTCATTTTCTTCCACCCTTGAATCCTCACACCCTTTAATTCTATTACCTTTTATTATTATACCTATTACCATTTATTCCTTGATAGTCCTCAACCCTATGTTATCCCCACCATTTACCTTCTCCAAGTCCTACCTCTGAGTCATGAAACTTTTCTAGCTGGAGAAAGTCATGCAGTGTTCTTAACTGGGCCCACTGCAAATCTGGGCCCTGAACCACCCTATATGGTGGTTCTTTTATTATACCTCAAGTGACTGTCATATTCATTAACAGCAACTATTTTTAACCTCTTCTGCCGGTCTCTACTCCTATATTCTACTATTCTCACCCTTTTGGTAGAGATCAACTCCTACTTTACTGAGAAAAGCAATCCCGACTTCTCTCATATTCTTTATACCTTAAAAGATCAAATGAGATAGTATACATAAAGCCCTTTGCTTAAAGTACTATATAAAATACTAGCTCTTACTATCTTTTTACTTCTTTGGCCATCTTTTCTTTCGTTCTAATCTCTTAAGTTGAGATGCTTCCTCCCATTAACTGCTCTACTTTTGCATTTGATTTTCTATCCCTTCTTCTATACAGGATCTGGTCTCATTGCTTATTACAGGTCTCTTTTATCTTCAATCTTTACTAATCTGATTGCTCATGGCCTCCTGCCTATAAACATATTAAAGTCTTTTCCATCCTTAAAATTTTGTTTGACCCTATTATATAAATCTTTGCTCCTTTTCATTGCTAATCCCCTAGAAAGAGGGGTTTACATTCATTACCTCCACTTCCTCACTTCCTTCTTTTTCTCATCTCCTTACACTCTAATTTCCTACCTCATCATTTATTTGAAACTCCACCTCCAGTGTTGCTAGTGATCTTTTAACTGCCAGATTCAGTGGCCATTTCATATCAGATAAGTTACTACACTGATCATTGTCACCTATTTTCATGACCTTGTAGTCATCTTTTACATTTCCTTTTTTTCTTCTTTTTGCTTTCTTCCCACCCCCATATCCAGCCAGTTGCCAGGTTATGGTTCAAAGGAAAGAATGCTGGATTAAGATTTGGAGGACTGAATTTGGATACTTTCTACTCCTTAGAAATCACTGAATTTCTCTGGGTCTCAGTTCCTTCATCTGCAAAATGGGGAGATTGGACTTCATGACATCTGAAGACCTTTTAAATCTGATTCTTTTGATTCTAAATATCCATCTCTTATATCAATCCCCTTCTCCCAACTCCCAAACTCTAATGTATGTACTTTTCACTTCTCACCTTGTCATGGCCAGTAATTTGTCTCTCTGTCGCTTTTCATTCCTTTCTCTAATCTGTCTTTCACGTATCTGACAAAGCTGCCATCATAAATCTTCCTCAAACAGCTCTGACTACATAATTTTGTACTACAAAACCTTCAGCAGCATCCTGCTACTTACAGGATAAGATACAAACTCCTTAGCTGGGAGCTTAAGGTTCTCTACAATCTGTCTCCAAATTACCTTTCTATCCCTATGTCATATTACTCTCCTTCATGCTCTCTCTGTGTTTTAACCACACTAGACTATCAACTGTTCCCTAAATATAGCTTTCTTTCTCTTTCTTCTGCATTCACATAAGCCATCCCAAATCTTTGGATGCACTCCACTATATTTCGAAATCTTATCTTATGAAGGCTTAGTTATGGAGCTACCTCCTAAATGAAGTCTTTCTTGATTCCTCTAGATCTCTGCTTATATTTTCCTTGAACATTTTTATCTTTCTTTTGCCCCCTTCATTCCTTACCTTGCATTTTATCATTCTGTATACATTTAACCTCATTAAAATGTAAGCTCCTTGAGATCAAGTGATTAATTTTTTTTCTTCTAATGTGTGCACTGACACAGGACCATTCTTAATAAGTGTCTGTTGAGTTGACTTTAATTGAATTTTGTCATTAATGCATCTAGGTAGCAAAAATATAATTGGCCTATGAATAATATACAAAATGGTTTTATTTAATCCTGTAATATAGGGGGAATATTTAAGTCCACAGAAAATGGCATTCATTTTCATTGGGAAACATACACGGTTAGCTGAAGTCTTCATTTGTCTATCTACTAACTCTGAAGTTACACAACTTTTTCCACAACAAAGGATTAATTATAGATTAGCATAATTAAAACTGGTGATTGCATTAAAGCTTACTTGAAATGATTAATAGCTATAGTATTTTTAGGATCTGTATGTCCATGTGGTACCTTTATGAAAAGACACATAGAATAAACATACTTCTGTTTTTTAATATTTAAGAGTGTACTCTAGAGAAAAAACTCACTCTTTGGAATATTTGAAATTTTAACATTTAAGGTAGTTTGTGGTAGTCATACATAACTTTTCCCTTCTAGATCTACTCTTGTTAAAGAAGAAAGTTTTCTCTATCATGGACAGTTATGGTTTCCTTGAGCTAATTTTTGGTAGCCTGTTATCAGAAGTTTGAAAAATCCTTTGAACTCTCTAGGTCAGAAGTTCTTAATTTTTATGTGTGTCACTGATTCCTTTGGCAGTCTGTGAATTCTGTGGACTCCTTTTCAGGATAAGAATTTTAAATGCTTAAATTAAGATACATAGTATTACAAAGGACCCTGAAGGTTAATGATGAAAATAAAGATGTAATATTGACACATCCAGTTTCACAGACTCTCCAGTATCTAGCTACAGATTTCTTGGGGATGAGGGCAGCTTTGTACCCCATGTTAAGAACCTGTGTTTTTGATGATATTCTAGCATTTCAGATAAAATTATCATCTATACACTATAAGCAAATGAAATCTAACCATTTTTAATGCCCTTGTTGCCAAGACTATTAACCATAACCTCAGAATTCCCTAGTATAATTTCTTGAAATTTGAGAAATTGATAAATATCTTCTTATTTGATTTGATATGTTAGGGGTATGAATACTTGTATATCTAAATGGATCTTTGATCTTATTTGGTGTGGCTATGCCATCCTCTAGTACAGTTTGTTTCCATTCTACATGTTTTCGTACTGTTAATCATGGTGATTTATGTCTTTCATGTCAATCATCCGTGGAAGACTATACTACAAGTTTTCATCTTATTTTTTTATTTTTTGGGGTACTAATACAGTTCTCATTATTATTCCTCATTTTTTCCTACATGATGAACCTACCTAGATTTCTAGTCTCAAAGGCCTTTTGTCCAGTCTTAAAAGTTCTACCGTATGGAGACATGAATAGAAAGGAAAAATTGTTAGGGCATTAATGGAAAGGAAATGGAAGAAGTCATATTGTATGAAGGCATATATTTACATATATATGAATATGTGTGGATCATAGTACCTCCTTTAACTTATAAGCCTTTGACTTTTAACTGTTTTTCTTATTAAAATGTATTGACATGCTCAAATCCTTATAAGAATTTTGTAAAAATCTTGCTCCTTGTTTTGTTTTTTGTCACCCATACCTTGCCAAACCTCAACCTTGGATTGTTTTCACCATCTGCCTCCTCTATTCCTACTCATATGATGCTGAAAGAAGTCATGAAATCTGATGACTTAGATTTACTACAAATTTATGTTATCTAATCTCAACTAGACTTTTCTTATAACAAGGCAATCATTATATTCCTGCCTAATTGAATCTCCATTACACACACCCATAGCAGCAGTTTCAGACTTGCCTTCTCTCCTCAAGCTTCTCATGCCAACCCCCTCTTCCCACCTTCTCAGCAGAGAAACTTGCCTCATACTTTACTGAGAAAATAAAGATCATTCCTGGTAAGCTATGCTTTCTCCCTTTGTCTATATCTCAAAACATCTTGAAACCATTCTCCATTCTTTTACCAGTTACTCCCGCCTCCAGTGAATAGGTGACACTTCTCTTCACCAAAGCCAAACAACTCTACTTTATATCCTTGGTTTCTTGATCTCTTCTTCCAAACCTACCCATATTTTAACTTCCCATTTCTGATGAGGGCAGCACCAGGTTTGCACCTTAGAATAATTCTCTACTTCTTACTACTCAACATGTGTGCTATCAATTTTGTTCTTTTGGAATGGAACATTTCCCCCAATTCCAGCTGACCAAAAAATAAACCCTCAGTTTTTGAAGCCTTCATATTTGAGGTTTTAAATGTCATCTTACCGAGATGATCTTCATTAATCTTCTTGCAGTTTGCCAAGTGCCTAAAGAAGATGCTGTCCTGGATTCAATATTGAGTCTGTCCTTTAAATTTTAGCTTTACCTTGTATCTTTCAGCATTTTGCTTTCAAGCAAAGTTTCATATTAGGAAAAAAAACCCTTTATTTCTCAGCAACTACTTAAAGCAAAAAGAAGAAATATTTTCAGAGCTATCTAATGGTAATCCTTTTTTTGGTAACCATTAATTTTACATGTATCTTATTCATGATACCAAAATGTAACTTTAAAAGTTATCAGCCTTGCCATACTTTAATATGTTAAACTTTGTGTACTATCAACAATTGAATCAGTTTACTAAGCTTGTCATTTTGATATTTTGAACTTACATAAATGTCTAAATTTAATATTAATATACAGAACATAAACCATTGCTCACAATAGTGAAGGTGTTGGCCTTATCAGGTAGTTATCATTCTAAACAGAAATTACCATAGACCATCCTTCAGGAGTTTAACTATCAATAGTGTTTGCTAGAGAAGTTGAACTGTATTCCCATAAGAAAGCCCTTCAGGACCATATCATCTTCCAGCACTCTTTTTCTTTATTATTTTCCCTTTCCAGTTGTTACATCCATGAGGATCTTTCACAGAACTATGTTATATGTTTGATAATATATTAAAATATACATAGGATACCCCTAGTTTACACTAAACTTGCTTGGGGGCCTTTTGTTCTGCTGGATTTATTCCTTCTTTATAGTTAAAGATAACGATGGTACAGTGAGATTTTGTGTACTCTGCACTTCTGGTCTCTCAGTTGTACGACTAGAGATATGATCTGTTGTCAAGTGTAATTTGCGAAAGCCTGATTGTTCTTTCTCATCCCTTTATCAAGGATGGCTCATACACACTTGTAGTTGATTCTTATAGACAGCTTTGTTTCTTGACCTTCTGATTATGAATGTTAGGGGAGACGTAAAATGGCCAAACATGTGCTTACCAGACACAATGCCGCTGTCACGGAGAGTCTCCAAGAAGAGTCCGGTGACCGTACAGCCCATTGGCGGCGGAATATCAGAGAAGTTCTTGTTTGTGCATGACCTTGTGTTGACTGCTCAAACGCTGCAGAGCCTCCCGAGTGAGGTTCATAGTCATGCAGAAAAATGTGACCTTACGGTTCACATGGGCAAGACTGAATAAGCAAAGAGTGCTTGTTGTCTAGACTAAGATGTGCAGTTGGATGCACTGCCCTAGAATGCCCATACAACCGATCCATTAGTAAATAGAGATTTTGACAGAGTCACTGTGGAAAGTGAATGAGGCCCAAAATTAAATGAGAGGAGAGCAGGCTAGATTGCTTTTGGAGATTTACTTAGTGCTTTTAATGACCCCAAGTTTCTCCCTGATGCAAAGGCCCGTCCTTTAAGTTTCAGTACTATCAGTGATGGTGTTTGCCTATGAAGCGTCAAATACCGTACTCTGAAAGTTGCAAGTCATCCTGAGGACAAAATGCAGGTGTGTATGAGTGGACAGCAACATATTAATGGAGAATTGTACAGAAATATTAGTAAAGAAATGTGTAATCAGAAAAGAAGATAGGTTTGGTCATGTAGCAAGAGTGAGGGATAGTTGGTTGAATGCCAGCGTGCTTCATTGGTATTCAAGCAATGTTAAGAGATCCAGAGGAAGACATTGCGTATTGTAGGATGGACTTGAGTAGAGATTTTTTTAATGAGAAAACATGGACAAGAGTTGTACAGGGTGAGAAGATCCAGGTGGAGTATGATGCACCATTAGAGGGATCACCCCTATCTATGACACCCCAGATTCATTGAAATGTCACAGCATCCATCAGGTTATTGCTTATTTGTATTTCAGTCCTCATTTGCTGCCTGATAGAATCAAAAGAACAATGGGCTTAAAGTTAGCTGAGATCCGGTTTTGGATCCTGCCCCTGCCCCTGCTTCTGGTTCTATGACCATGGACAATTTGTGTGACCTTCCTAAGATTCAGCTTTCTCAACTGCAAAAGTAGAATATTCTATCTTTTAAAACTCCTTCATATTGTTGTGATGATGAACTGATTTGATTTCTGTAAAGAATTTTATATGTCTTAAAGTCATATATAAATGTCAGTTATTATTGTTATCGTTATTAAGGGGTATCACTTTTTAATCCCTTGACACCTTATTTGTGTCTATTTGATGTTGTTGACCCTACTTATTTTACTTGGTCACTAACTTTTTACTTCTAAAGGTTGTTTAGCCTTAGGTCAGATGTTAGAGGACTTTAGTTAGCAGCTCTCCTAATAGGAGGAAAGCATATGGGACTGAAAGTGCTTAAAGCACGTTATATCTCCCTATCCTCTTCCCTGGTCCTTCTCCTATAAGTGGTTGTGTGCTGATGCAATCATGTCTCAGTTGAGAACTGGGATGCAAGGTTGGATGAGCCTTCCTGTGAGCATTTATGAGGCACCTACTGCGTGCCAGGCACTGTGTGCTAATAAGTACTAGTGCTACAAAGAAAGGCAAAACAACAACAAAACAAACCAGCTCATGCTCTCAAGCTTCACGTGGCTTTGTGCCTCTGTAGAATGTATTTGAGTCTATCAGTACTCTTACTCAAACACTCTTGGCTTTTTTCTTCTAACCTAATAAAGGTTTAGAGGAGTGTTTATGATAGAATAAGGGGAATGGAGAGAAAGTAGGAGGAGGGTGGAGATTGAATAAGTAGAATATACAGCCTGTTTCAAAATTGGAACTCTTCTTTAAAAATTATACTTTTATATTCCAGCTTAACTCTATTTATGCTCCATTAGAACAACAGTCTCCAGCTGACAATTTGCTCTCAATTATACCTATTTTGTAATTCTTGTAATATACTTTTGTAGATTGCATGTTTATCTTATTTGTATTTTAATTTTGAAGTAGGAACAATTTCTGTTCTTTAATATTACATTTCTGTTTGCTACAGAGGCATCATATTGATTGTATAAATTACTAATTGACCATTTTGGGCAACTGCAGTATTTTAAATCACCATGATTTCTAAAAGTCTTTTTTTTTTCTTTTTGGAGGGGGGAAGGTAGGGCAATTGGGGTTAAATGACTTGCCCAAGGTCATACAGCTAGTTTTGTGTTAAGTGTCTGAGGCCGGATTGGAATTCAGGTCCTCCAGACTCCAGGGTTGGTGCTCTGTTCACTGTACCACCTAGCAACCCCGAAAAGTCATTTTTTAAAAAGCCATTTTAAAGAATTCTGTCCCTTCCTTGTCAAATATTGACATATGTTTTTAATTTACTTCAGATATTGACTAAATTAATATTATAAATTGTTAGTGGTTATTGTCCCTGTTACATAACAACTTAGAAGTTAGTATGTCACTAATAATTTACAAAAATGAACTATAATGATTGCATTATGATATTCTAAGCATTTATTAGTAGATTTTACTGAAATTTGGATAATTTATTTTAACAGAAAAATAATATAGTAGTAAAATAGATTAATGCTTTGATAACCCATAGATTTGTCACAAATCCAATTTAATTTTCTTTTTTATGAAATTTACTTTTTCCATTTTACTTGTTCTTATTAATGGGAGATAATGGGAAGTTAGATTATCAAAGACAAAGCATATTCCTCAATAAACAATTACTCATTAACCAACCTTTCTCCCATCTACAACCTATATCCCCTCACCGTGTGTGGGGGGGGGAGGGAGGTGGGTGTGGGTGGGTGTGGGTGTGGGTGAGAGTGTGTATGTATGTATATGTGTGTGTTACCCCTTCATTAAGGTTCATCATATATCCCCAATCATTTAGTGGTCTAGAAAATGAGAGAATTTCAATATTTATATACCAGAGTAGCATTTAATCAAACAGCTAGAAATGACTCTGGAAATAATTTAGTCTATCACATTATTCACAATCATAGGACTTTTCCCATTATGAGCCTAGTGATTTAGTAGAGAATTACAGTAGTATCTATTAATGTAAGAAAAACTTGTATTCTAATAACATGGCATTATTAGGAACTTCATTATTAAAGGTACAGATAATAAGGGAAGATAGGATATATCCTAGGACATGGATTCCTCACTGAACTCCAACAGACTATTCCCTGTGTTCCTACCCTTCCCCTAGGTGAGGTAGACTTTGATAGTCCTGGTCTCTTGATTTGCTCCAGGGAGTGCCTCCAGCACTCTTGAGATGGTTTCAGTTTAATTGTTTTGTTCTGACAGTGTTTACTGCCACAATGGAAAGACCATTGACTTTGGATTCAGAGTGCCTAGATTCCAGTTTTGGTCCTGCCAGTTATAATATGTGCAAATCACTTCCCCTCTGTGGGGCTCAGTTCTCTCACCTATGGGATGAGGTGGTTGGACTAGATGACCTCTGGGAATCCTTTCAGCTCCAAGTCTGTTCTATTATTACCCTTCCAGGCATATGGGAAATATGAACCCCAGGAGTGATACCTTATGTTTTTGTTTTTAAAATTAGGAATGATTTTATTTTGTAATTTAAAAGGATATGGAACAGCTTTCCGGAAAATTTAACTTGTGGGTCTAGAATTTCAGTTTAAGCCAGTTGCTGAAACCTCTGGGTTTGAATGTTGATTGAGTTAAGTCTATTCTGTTGACAGGGTCTTCAAAGTTCTTCACATCAGGCTTGAGTCTTTCGTAATCTTGAGATCTCATCTTTGAATGTGTAGGGGGAAAGTAAGTGCATTGAAGGTTCTGTCGAATCAAAGACACTCTGAAGCTATGTCTGTCAGCTCCTACAGACTACAACCAAAATGAGCCTGTTGGTCACGAGTGTCTCTGAAGCTCATGGCTATGTCCATCCTAGTTTCAGCAAGTTGAATTCTGAAACCATTGAGTTTGGTGAGTACTAGGAACCCTACCTTTGTTAAAATTAAATCATTTTAATACAGATAATTTGGAACATCCTGGAGAATGTTGACTTGTGAAATATCCAATGAGTTTTAATTCTTTCAGTTGGCTAGCAGGTTGTTACTAGGCTCAGTACCATCTCAAGGTTGTACACTTCCTGTCAGACCTCACCCACACCAACCCATCCCCCTCAAATAGGTGAAATCATGTAAATAAACATCAAAAGCTGTTTTGAAGTTGCGTCCTCATTTCCTCGAAGATAAAGTAAAACACTTTAACTAAACATTTAAGGCCTTCCATAATTTGACTCTAATCCAGCTTTATTACCTTCATGTATTCTTTATTCCAGCCAACCTGTATTATTAGATGTTTCCTGACCTTTACCTTGCCCTCTTCTACCTTGCTGTGTTTGTAGAGGATAAGCATTAGAAGGAAGTAAGGTATTTCAACAGGTGGAGGGAATACATTCCAATTATTCTTATACTCCACTAATTTCTTCCATGATGCCTTACCAGACCCTGTTCCCTAAATTCAAACAGATTTAAATATATTCTTCCTCCTTAACATTTCTTATAAAACTTTTATTTGGATCTCTTCTTTGTACTTAAAGCATTCTTCCTGGTTTCCCATTTCTTTGTATACTTTTATTATGCTGAAAGCTCTTTGAGGGTAAGGGCTGTGTCAGTTTTCAATTTTAATTCCCAACACCTTGTCTAGAGACTTTCTTATAGTGATTACTTAATACATTTTTGCTTAATTGAATTCATGATGATGCAACATGGAGGTTATTTTGGGACACACTTTATGTATCCTTATGAGTGTTATGTCTTTGATGCTTGGTGATTTTTAAAAACTAAGGTGGGAATAGGTGAGGGTGGTGAAAAGAATAAGGAATAAGAGTAGTCAAAGCCCTTTAGACTACGCAGAAGGCTTATACCTATTTAGCATGCATTCTTTCTTCAAGAAAGGAATCAGAAGGCCTCAGATAGGAAGACCATTTACAAAAATGAAATTGGCTATGTGTTAATACTCAGCAAATGGCACATTGATGTAGGAGTTGTTCCTGAATTAGTTGTTTGTGTTTAGTTAGAACAATAACTTATTAGAGGAAAGAATAAAATAATACAAAGCTAGAAGAAAGAATAAAAATCAGAAAAAAAGACAGTATAAAATTAAAATAGATTAATGTTGACCTATCTAAATTCATTAAAATGTCATGTGGAAGGAAGAAATTAGTTAGATATAAATAGAATTTAATAGTTTATTGTAGAAACTTAAATAGCATAAATCAATTTCTACAACAATAACAAAGGGGCCAAAAGAGTAAAAAAAAAAAAACCAAAACACCTTAGTCAGTAAACATTTGACCTAACTTGCAATTGGAGAGATGTGGCAGGCAAAGGCAACATTGGAGTGTAAAACTAACATGATACAATAAAAAGAGAATTGGTCCTAGATTTGGAAGACCTGCATTCAAAGCCTGCGTCTGATGCTTATTACTTTTGTTACCTTGGGTGAGTCAACGAGACTCCATGGCTTCAGTTTCCTCAGCTATAAAACGAAGGGGATAGATTAAGTGGCTTCTGAAATCCCTCGAAAGTCAGCTGTAGAATTATGATTCTGTGATCCAGTTAAGAAAAAAATTTGGTAAAAGACCTAGCCAAACATAGTCATCCCTACGGCATTTAAGTTTGAAAAGAGAAGTACAACACAGCAAATAAAAAAAGAAAGGCTCTGCAGAGGTTTTTGCAGTAAGCCTCTTACCATGTGTAAAATGGTGGAGCCATCACGCCTGTGCTCTGAAATTTTAATCTGGGATGCATTTGATAAAAGAGGTAGAAATGACAATCAAGAGAATAAAGACGGGAAGAACAGATACATTCAAACAAGAATATTCAGGAATTTGTGTAATTGATTTACATAGTATCTAAGAAAGGGGAAGATACTAAAGAAGTGGGAAAAAGTCATGGCTTGTATTTATTCAAGAAAAGAGAAAAAAGATGACCTAAGAACAGGAGGGGGGAATCCTTTTATTAAGGTGATTTGTTCTGTAAGGTTTGGATTCAGTCAAAGGACTATACTTGAGGACCTAGAGGGCCACATGTGGCCTTGAGGCCCCACATTCCCTAAGCTGGAGTCCTAAGGAATGTCAAATGATTACTGATACATGCCTGATTTCACATCTATATAACAATCTGCACATGCATTGTGGCTGTACTCACTGAAGACATTAGGAGAGATCAGGCAGGATTTTTAAAATGATATCTCATAATAGACTAGATCTTTGTCATCATCATTGACTGAAAGGTGTAGAGAATATAAAATCTCACAATGATTTTTTTTGTCAGCCATTACAAAAACGTTTGATTTGGTAGAGAGAAAAGACCTCTTAAAGGTCCTTTTATAATAAGGTGTATTCCCAACAGAGGTCTACTAGAGCAATGTCCTACTCTCTTGTGAGAGCTAAGTGTTAAATTTACAGTATGAAAATATGCCTCACAAATCAATCAGCAGTGCAAATCAGGTCTTGATTTATTGTTTGTTGATTATCTAGATTTATTGAACATGATAGAAAAAATGTTAATGCAGATTAAACTTCAAAGTATGTCTCATGTAAATTTTTTCCAGAGAGTTGGTTATTAGATGTTTTCCAGTGCACCCTTGGTGCCATCCATACAGTCCTGCCCTCTCTACTTGTAGCCCCTTCAGCCAGTTTTTTCCCACTGGACATGGGAATTTTTCCTTCCATCCAGGTGTACCACTAAAAGTTTTAAAAGTATAGCCAGGAAAGAAACAGGAAAGTCTGGAATATCCTCTTTCCATTGAGTTGCCTTTATAAAGTAAATTATCTGCCCAGCTTACTATTTATCGTTCTTTGAGATATTAATTGGAAACTTAACAGAGAACCTACTCTTTATTGGAATTATGATGTATACAAAGCATACATTTTAACTATAATAATCAAAATTTCTTATAATGTGGATAATTTCATATTTTTTCCAAAGCACTTGCACTTATAGTATTTAATTTGGTCTCTGCAATAACCCAGTGAGATGGGTAGGACTGACAATATAATTCCCGTCTTACAGATGGGAAAGCTGAAATTTATATAGATTGTTATGATTTTACTCAAGGTCCTGACACTACTTAGTGGTATAGCTTGAAGTAGAAACAAGTTTCTTGACTTCCATTCCTAGTGTTCTCTTCACCTTGATGCACAGAAAAAAAGGATGATAGAGGATATAGGGGAGGAGGAGTAGCACTATGTGCAGTAGCAGAGATGGAAGGAGACTCACATTTGATATTGCAAATCTTTTATGCCTACAGACCCCCGGGCATAAAGAGTGGGATTTTGAGGACAGAAGAGGAAAAAAAATTCTCTTTTTTGAGTGAGATCTGTCTAGTAGTACTTAAAATCAACTATATGTAGAATGTAGTATTCTATGACTGGGCCATATGATAACCTGAGGAGGCTGGTGAGCACAAACAGGCTGTGGCTAATTATGCAAACAAATTATGAAGGAAAAATGGAGCGTAGGCCTATTTTTTTGAAAAGATGTGTTGTTCTTTATATTTTTATTATATATGTTGTTTTTACATCACATGTTTTCCTCCATGTGTCCCCTCATGCTTTTCCATCCCGGAGAGCCATTGAGACAAAGAATAGAAAAGAGATAACAAACCAGTTCAGCAAAACTGTCATATAAAAGAATCTGATAATACAAGCAGTTTCTCACACCCACAGCTCCCCACTTCTACAAAGAGTCTGTGGAAGTGCCTTCTCAGAGCTCTTATTTGGAGACAGGCTTAGTCATTATGTCACAACATTTGGTATTAATTATTTTGTTGGTGGCGTTTTATTTTTTTAAAAATTTTTGTGTATTGATTTTTTGTGTTTCTTGTATCACTATAATATCCCATGTATCTCTTCCCCTTTCCTACCCAGAATGCCATGTCATGTGACAAACAGTATTTTTTGGAGAGGAAAAAAGTCAGCACAAGTCATTGTTATGTTGAAAATGTCCAAAAACACGCAGTGTGGATTTGCCATGTTCACGAAGGGGTAGATTGTGGATGTCTTTTCACACGTCTTTATTTGGGTCCACTGGAACTTTATAATTTGTTATATTTACTTGTGGTTTTCTAGTATGTTGTTCTTTCCGTTCACATTGTTATAATTACTACGTGTATTATTTTCTTGCCTCTTTTTATTTCATTCTGCGTCACGTCATAGAGATCTTTCTCTGTTTCTCTAGATTCAACACACACATCATTTCTTATAGCATTTATATATCACAGTTTGTTTAACCATTCCATGGATATCTGCTTTATTTCTAGTGTTTAGCTATCATAAAAAGTGCTGATATAGATATTTTAGTCAATATGGGGATTTTTTTCTTATCATTAGTTTGCTTGGGGAGTACGTCCAGGAAAGGAGTTTCTGATTCAAAGGGTAGTGATGTTTTAGTCACTTTATTTGCATAATTCCAAATTGTTTTCCAAAATGATTATACAATTTCATAGCTCCAGCAACTTGTTAGTGTGCTTATCTAGCCACAGCCCTACCAACATCCACTGTTGCCATTTTTTGATCATTTTTTACCAATTTGCAGGATGTTAGGTTTCACCTCACAGGATTATTTTGCTTTGGAGTTCCCTTATGATTGGTGATTTGGATTATTTTTTTTTCATATAGTTGTGACTACTTTGCAGTTCTCCTTTTTAAGCACTGTTCCTAAGAGGAGCCAAGATGGCAGAGAAAAGGTAACAACTTGCCTGAGCTCTCCCCAGAACTCCTTTAAGTACTTTTAAATAATTCCACAAAACAATTCCTAGAATGCCAGAACTCACAAAAGGACAGGAATGAAATGATTTTCCAGCCAAAGATAACTGAGAAGGTTGACAGGAAAGGTCTGTCACACCAGCATGAGAGTAGAGCTTGGGTGGTGCCAGCACAGACTAGGCTCCAGCAGATCAGGAGCAGGCCTTGGGAGCCAATGAATCAACAGTGGCAATGGCTGCTTCCAGAGTTCACAGCCCACAGATGGTAAGGGGGTTGAACAACTGATCAGAAGGAGATTACAGGGCTGTCTTTGCTGACATTGGGATCTGTTGCTTTGCCCATGCTCAGATCTGGGTTGAAGTTCTGGGTGGCAATCCCAGGGCGAGGAGGAGCACTAGCACACCAGAGCTTGTGACTGCAGTGGAGCAGAGACCTTTCTCACAGTTCCAGGGTAGAAAAGAGTGCTTCTGGCTGCTCACAGACCAGAGCACAAGCCAGGAGAATAGTAAATGCACCTCTCTTTAGGTTATAACACCTTCGCAGAACTAAAAATTTACAGGTGCTTACAAGTGTCTTTGAAAACAGCTGCACAAAGTGCTTGAAGTTTGGGACAGTGTGCCCTCCACCCTGGAAGCAGATCCACACTGTTAATTAACAAATGATTAAAAGAGTTAAAAGTCAAAAAGTAGAGGGAAAAAAAAGAGTACAACAGACAGAAATTCTAGCTATAGGAAGTTACTGTGGTGATAAGGAAGATCAAAATACACACTCAGAAGAAAATAACAAAGCCAAAGATCTAACATCCAAAGCCTCCAAGAAATATATGAATTGTTCTCAGACCATGGAAGAGCTCAAAAAGGATTTTGAAAATCAAGTAAGAGACATAGAAGAAAAATTGGGAAGAGCAATGAGAGTTATGCAAGAAAATCATGAAAAAAGAGTCAGCAACCTGGTAAAAGAGACACACACAAAACACTTCTGAAGAAAATAACACCTTAAAAAATAGGCTAGGCCAAATGGTAAAAGAGGTATAAAAAGCTAATGAGGAGAAGAATGCCTTGAAAAGCAGAATTTGCCAAATCGAAAAAGAGGTACAAAAATTCACCAAAGAAAAAACATCCTTAAAAAACAGAATTGGCCAAATATAAAAGGAGACACAAAAACTGGCTGAAGAAAATAATTCCTTAAAAATTAGAATTGAGTAAATTGAAGCTAATGATTTTATGAGAAATCAAGAAACAATAAAACGAAAGCAAAAGAATGAAAAAATTGAAGGTGATGTGAAACATCTTGTTGCAAAAACAACTGAACTGGAAAATAGATCTAGGAGAGATGATTTAAAAATTATTGGACTTCCTTAAAGCCGTGGTCAGAAAAATAAGAAAGCCTAGACATCATCTTTAAAGAAATTTTCAAACAGAAGAGCTCTGATATTCTAGAACCAGAGGGTAAAATAGAAATTGAAAGAACCCACTGATCACTTCCTGAAAGAGATCCCAAATAAATCCCAAAGAGATCCCAAAATGAAAGCTCCCAGGAATATTGTAGCCAAATTACAGAGCTACCAGGTCAAGGAGAGAATATTGCAAGTAGCCAGAAAGAAACAAAGTATTGTGAAGCCACACATCAGGTTAACTCAAGATTTAGCAGCTTTCACATTAAAGAACTGGAGGGCTTGGAATATGATATTCTGGAGGGCAAAAGAGCCAGGATTATAGTCAAGAATCACCTACTCAGCAAAATAGTATAATCCGTCAAGAAGGAAAAATTGGACATTCAATGAAATAGAGGATTTTCAAACATTCTTGATGAAAAGACCAGAGCTGAATAGAAAATTTGACTTTCAAATACAAGACTCGTGGAAGTATAAAAAAATAAACAGGAAGATGAAATTATGAGGTCTTAATAAAGTTAAACTGTTTACATTCCTATATGGGAAGATGATACTTGTATATAAAAACTTTCTTATTGGAAAGGTGAGAAAAATTTTAGAAAGTTAGAAGGATTATGCGATAAAGCCCAGGTTTGAGTTGAATATGAAAGGATGATATCTAAAAAAATAAAATTGGGGGTGAGAAAAAGGATTGCCCTGGGAGAAAGGGAAAAGGGAGGGATAAAGTGAGGTAAATTATCTCACATAAAAGAGGTAAGAAAAAGCTTTCACAGTGGAGGGGAAGATAGGAGAGGTGGGGGGGGAGAGTGAGTGAAACTTACTCTCATCTGAATTGACTCAGAAGAGGAAATAACATAGACACTTGATTAGACATAGAAATCTATCTTACACTACAGGAAAGCAGGAGGGGAAGGGTTAGATAAGGGGGTTGATAGAAGGGGGACAGATTGAGAGAGACAGTATTTAGAAGCAAACACTTTTGAGGAGGGACAGGGTGAAAGGGGAGAGAGAATAGAATAAATGGAGTGTAGGGCAATAGAATGGAAGGAAATACATTTATCAGTCATAACTATGAAAAAAAATTTAGAAGCAAGTTTTTCTGATAAAGTTCTCATTTCTCAAATATATAGAGAACCGAGTCAGATTTATAAAAATGAGTCATTCCCCAATTGATAAATGATCAAAGGATATGAACAGTTTTTGGATGAAGTAATCAAAGCTATCTATAGCCATATGAAGAAAATGCTCTAGATCACTATTGATTGGAGAGATGCAGGTTGAGACAATTCTGAGGTACTACCTCATATTGGATTAGCTAGTAGGACAGAAGGGGAGGTTGGCAAATGTTGGAGAGGATGTGATGAAGATATGACATTGGTACACTGTTGGTAGAGTTGTGAACTGATTCTTTAGAGCAACTTGAAACTATACTTAAAGGACTATAAAACCATGCTTACCCTTTGACCTAGCAATGTGCTACTGGGTCTATATATATATATTAAAAAAAAAGATTAAAAAACCAAAAAGCAAAAGGACTTACATGTACAAAAATATTTATAGGACCTCTTTTCTGGTGGCAAAGACTTGGAAATTGAGGGCATGCCCATCAGTTGGGGAATGGCTGAACAAATTGTGCTATGTGATTGTGATGTGCTAAAAGCTATAGCACTATTGTGCAATAAGAAATGATGAGCCAGGTACTCTCAGAAAAACCTGGAAAGAGTTACATGAACTGATGCAAAGTAAAATGTACAGTCTGCAAAGTAACAGCAATATTGTAAGATGATCAGCTGTGAATGACTTAGCTATTCCCAGCATTATAATGATCCAAGACAACTCTGAAGGACTTATAATGAAAAATACCATCCACCTCGAGACAAGGAACTGATGGTTTCTGAATGTAGATTGAAGCATACTTTTTTAAACTATATGTTCTTGAAGGTTTTTGTTGTTCTGTGTTTTCTTTTACTTCATGACTAATAAGGAAATAAAGAAAAAGAACTGTTCATATCCTTTTTATCTGTTGGGTAATATCTATTCATGTTATGTATATTCATTGTTTATATATCTTGAATACCAAACCCTTGTAAGAGAAGTCTGATACTAACATTTTCCCCCATTTGACCTCTTACCTTCTTTTCCTAGATGCATTAATGTTGATTGTGCAGAAGCTTTTCAGTTTCAAGTTCCCTCTTCTGCTGTAAACATAGTATTATGTTCCTTCAGTTGCTTTACTTGAATCTTTTTTTAATGTGACTCTGTTCCCACTGAGTCTCTTCCCTTTACCCCTTATCTCTTGTCATTTGATATTCCTTCCTCTCTTCCCCTTCAACTAGTCCTATTCTTTGGTTTTTTAAATTTTAAAATTTCATTTATATACCCCTTCTCAAAAAAGATTTCTTTCACTGTCTTCATTATTCATCTTCTTTCTCTGTTTCCAGGAGTAGGGAACCTGCAACCTTGAGGCCACATGTGGCCCTCTGGGTCCTCAAGTACGACCCTTTGATTGAATCCAAACTTCATAGAACACATGCCCTTAATAAAAGGATTTGTTAGGGTCTGTAGTCTAGATCCTCATTTTCTGATTCATGACCTGTAAAATTCTTTGATCTCTCTCTTTTCACTGTATTCTTCATGTAGTCAGAACTTGCAAGGTGGCCATCTTAGCTCTGCCCCTCTAGACATGTCCCACCACCGCCTTGCAGGGCTTGCCCACGGAGTCCACTTTTCTATTGTGTCTCATTTCCAGAACCACGCAAAATCCCTTCTACATCTCAGGGGCTTGGAGTTTGGCATTCCTGTAATCTGGAAAATCCATGTAAAATTTTTTGGCCCTCACTTCATACCAGAGAAGAAATCTGAATTATTATGGCATTAAAAGTTAAAATGCGTTGATATTATTCAATACTATACATATATTTTATGTAGTTCTTAAGTTCTAAACTTTTTCTGTGTCTGCTGGCCTTTGCATGTTTGCAGCTTCCTTAAAACTACCCCCCCCCCATTCCAGTTTAATTTCTTATGCTGACCAGCGATATATCAAAGCCGCAGTAAGGAGAGTCTTGATGTGGAAGGGATAACTGTATTCAAGTGTTTGAGAGGATGCCATCCCATGGTGAGCCTGCTGCCCCGTCATAGTCCTGACTCTGCACTCAGCTACTGATATTTGCCGTCTTTTGTTGGCCTTTTTTTTCCTGTTTGCCTAGGAATCTACTCCCGATGACCATATTCTCCTCCTTCAGCGGGTGGCAGTTGCTCCCAGTTCCCCCTCTCTCAATAAGGAGACTTCAAAAAACAAATTCTGCAGGCCTCTTACAGTGTAGTGTCCTCATCTCCTTTAACCCATGGAAGTATTCCTCAGTGGAAGCTCCTCCCACCTACAGAGTATACTCTCCTTCCTTTTCCCTCTCTTTTCATTCTTCCCACTTTTATGTAGGTTTTTCTGTTTTTGAGATCCCAGAGTTCACTTTCTTTCACTGCTAGCCTTTGATTTTATTTTGGCGCATCACTCATTCTTATCTATCCTCTGGCTCCTACTCTCCTGCCCTTTTTTATATACCCTCCAATGTTGTAAAAATGTTGCAAAAGAAGTATTCAAGTGTAGGCAGGATGTTACTAAGTAATGTCTATAATATCCAAGTCTTCTACTTCACTGTTACCTCTACCAGATTTCCACCTTCTCTGTCTCCTTGTGTACATTTAGGAAAAAATCTCTTCTTGGTCTCACTGTTGCTATTCCTGCCCTTGCCTGCTGCATTTATTCACTCTTGCATTTCTGTCGTTTGCTTTGCTCAAGAATTAAATAAAACTGTCAGTTCTAGTTTTCTTTCCAAAATGTTCCAAACTCTTTTTATTATCGAACATCCATCTTTTGTCCCGTATGATTAAGCTCAGATTTGTAGGAGAGGTCATTCTGAGCTGCCTTCTGAGCTCTATTGCTCTTTGGATCACATTATTTCATTCCTTCCTCTTTCTTCAAATGGGTACAGAATAGTCTTGTCCTGTTTGATTGTCCTTTCCTTTGTATTGGAAAGTCTTTCTCCGGTTTGCTTACAGAACTTGTTTCTGATTTGAATTGTTAAATTTAACCACTATGTGTCTTGGAGTTTGTAGCCTTGGTTTGTTGGGGTTTTTTCCCCCTGGAGATCACCTGTGAATTCTTTTAATTGGAATTTTGTTTTCTGTGTTTAGAAGTTCTAGGCAATTCAGTTATATTATTTCATTTCATCACAGTGCTAAGGTTTTTTTGTCCTATAATGTTCTTCTGGAGACATATGATACTTAGGTTGTCTTCATGCATCTTGTTTTCAAGTCTAGTATGTTGTGCTTCCATAGCAGACATCTTTTCTTTTATTGTTTTTGTTTTTTGTTTCTTTTCTTCTAGGTTGTCTTTTACTTCTGTGTGTTTCCATTCCCAATCTATTCTCACGTTTCTTTGTCACTGTCATTTTTGCCACTTGTCATTGTAGAGTCAAGATTTTTTCTATTCTGTTCATTATTTTTCCCATGTGGGATATAAACTCCACTCTCACGATTCCCTTTCTCTTTTAAACCACTTAAATATAGCATATTGTGGTTCCATGTTCTACTTAAATTCCATAAGGTTCTTTGTTTTATCAAGCGTTGAATCATTTTCCTTCATGTTGCACTATTTATTCACAGATGCCTAAACTTGTTGATTAGATCCAGAGGCCATATTTCCTTCTATTGTTACTGTTTTTCCTGTCAATTTGTCTGTTTAGGGTCAAGGTCTTTGAGTTACCTTCTTCCTGGAATCTTTACTTTTGTCTCTCCCCCTTCCCTTATTTTCCTTATTATTCAGTTTCTTACTCTCTCTCTCTTCTCTGATTGTGGTTTACTTATGGCCTGTTTCTCCAAAGCATCTCAGCCTCTTCCCATACTGGGAAATTCCAAGGTTTACCAGCCTTGGTGTCTGTGCTAAGTGACTTTTGGGTGGATAAAACTGGCCCTAACTGGCTGCTGTGCTCTTTACCCTGGGCTTGGTGTACAACTCCTACTTCTCCCCATCCCTACCCCATACACACAGTGTCCCATCTTGGGAACTTGTTTATTCCCTTTGTTCCTCTCTTGTCTAGTTCAGCACTGGCAGTTCAGAGCTTTGTAGTACTGGTGCTTCTGGCTTGAAGCCCCCAGCAGATTTTTGCCTCTAAGAGGCTGGACCAAGCTGACTTTCAAAGCCCATGAAAACTTCTGCAGCCTGGATCTGGGGGTGTCTACTGCATTGGAAAGGAGGAAGGAACAGGTTGCCAGGGTCCATTTTGATGTAAGCCTGTGGTATATCCGTGGGTCTTCTAATGGGACCTCATTAAGGGGAGGATGGGAAGTTTGGGAGGGGGGCTGAGTGAACTCAGAGTCAATGATCATCATTTCTTGGTGCTTTTTAAAAAAAACTTCTTTTGAATTCTGGGTATCCTAGACCATGGGAACAACTCAAATTGCTTTATCTTTGATGCATAATTTCTGTTTTGGAGATCATGGTCATGGAGGTCATGGAGATCAAAAACAATGCCTAGTCCACTATATTGATGCTTATATTACCTCAAAATGTTGGTGTTCTTTCCATTTGCATTACTGTAATAACTGTGTATGTTGTTTTCCAGGTTCTGCTTTCTTTATTTTGCTTCAGTTCATATACGTCTTCTCATGTTTCTGTGTTCCTTGGAGTCATCATTTCTTATTGAACAGTAACCTTTCTTTACATTCATATACCATAACTTGTTCAGTCATTTCTCAATCTGTGGGTAGTTACTTGATTGCCAGTTTTTGCTATTTAAAAATATTTTGCTATATATAGGGCTTTTCTTTTTGTCATTGATCTTACTGTATATAACATTTTAATCATTTTCTAATAATTCCAAATTGCTTTTCAGAAGGGTAGAAACAATTCAGAGTTCTCCCAGCAATGTATTAATATGCCTGTCTTTCCACATCCCCACCAACGACATTGACTGTTTCCATCTTTTTAACTTTTACCATTTTTCTGGGTGTGATGTGAATCCTTAGAATTGTTTTGATTTTAATTACTCTTATTAATTATTTGTAGATATTTTCTAATCTTATTGTTAGAAGTTTGCAGTTTTTCTTTTGAGAACTGTTTATGTTCTTGGTCCTATAATATATGCTGTTATTTGATGATACAGTTTAGATATCAGACTCTCAGGAAAGATATTTAATATGCAGGGGGTTTTTCTTTGTTAACTGCTTCCCTTCTTATTCTAGTTTCATTAATTTTATTCTTATAAAAGCTTTTCAGTTTCACATGATAAAAATTATATGTTCTGTCTTTTTAATCATCTCTATCCTTTGTTCAGATAAAAAATTCATCCTCTAGCTCTATCTATAACATATATCTGATATAGTTCTCTCCTAGTTTTATTATGGTATTGTCTTTAGGGCTTAAATCCATTTTAGTTCATTGCGTTATAGGGGGCAGGGTGCTAGTGCACACCCAATTTCTGCCAAATTGCTTTCTAGTTTTCTAACTGATTCTTCTCAGATAGGAGTTCTTTTCTAGGTAATTTGTGTTTTAGGGCTTCTTAAACACTAACCTGCTGAATTCGGTCAGTCTTCATCTTCCTCGTTTCGTGTGTCCCGTTGATACACTTGTCTGTAGCCGGCATCAGACAGCTGCGGTGACTGTCGCTCCCTGACGCAGTTTGAGGTCTGGAGGTGCCCTTTCAGCTCGGTGTTCTTTTTCATATTTGCCTTTTTATTTCAGATCTTTTCTTCCTCAACTGGTGTTTTGTTAGGGTTTTGTCTAGTTCTGGAGAGTGTCTCCTTGATAGTTTGATTTGAATACTACTAAATTTGTATAATTAGCTCACGTAGTATTGTCGTTTTTATTATCATTCTGTGACTCAGTTATGAACACTGAATATCCCGCTGGCTATTTAACTTTCCTTTAAGAAGCATTTTATAATTGTATCCATACATGCATTGATTTTATCCTTTGTCAGATCATTTTATACTTAAATTAAATATCTTTCCCTTCTTTTAACCTTTCTTGGATTTTGTTATTTCTCTTCATAAATACTGTTGCTTTTTTGTGGCTTTATTTCATACCTTGCTGCTTTACTAAAGCTATTATCTCAGTTACTTTCTTTGCTGATTGTCTAGTATTTTCTAAGTATGTTACTATGTAACTTATAATAACAATAGTTTTAGTTCCTCCTTGCCTATATTTATGCTCTTCTTTCTCTTTACTCACTGATTTTGTTAGAATTTCTAGAACTCTGTCAAATAACATCTAGGAAAGAGGACATCCTTGTTTTATGTTTGTGTTTAGTGGAAAAGCCTCCAGTGTTTCCCTATTGCATATAATGTCAGGTTTTGGTTTTAGACAAAAACTTATTATCATATTAAAAAAAGAGATCCTTCTCTATCTATGCTTTATAGGGTTTATAGCATAAATTAGTTAACAAGTGTTTATTAAGCACCTTATGTGTGCCATGTATCATGCTAGGTACTAGGGATACAGTAGCAAGTGAGGGTAGTGCTTTGTCAAAGGCAAAAGCCATTATTTTGTATGCCAGTATACTATATCAAAGAGATGTACTGGTCAGATGGTACAGTTGAGGGGTAATTGACTGCCTACCTACTTGTTTTGCTGGTATCCTTGTAATATAAGAACATCTTGAGAAAGGCCCATGGCATTTGTGTGGATCTCCCTATGTAATCTTTTTGGAGGACATGAATAAGAGTTACATAGAACAGGCAGGAATTACTAGGTTTCAGTCTGCATTATTGAGAAACAACCCATATCAATGAGATCACAGGCCCATTTGAGTATTACGTGTTATAAAGGAACAAATTCTAAGGGTAGATAGATATTATTGGCAGTGTATACAATAGCTACAGAGTCCAAGTTACATGACTGTTCTCATCATGTTCCCCTAGTTTTCGTGTTCTTTGTTCTTCCACCAACTAAATCTGTTAGTTATAGGTAGAAAAAGTTGTATGCCCATCAGTCCTGTGTTCTTTTTGGGTGTTCCTTTCAGGAGGAGCCATACTTAACTGGACTGGTGGGAAAAGTCAGACTTGTCATAACACACCAATTTACTCTTTGGCATGAACTAGTATGTCATGGATGTTGGAAACCATGCATCTTGACTCCCTCATATACCTACCTCTCCATGAAGATATATACTATTTGTGCTGTGACATCCTGCATTTCCTCAGTAGTTGCTTACTTGCTACTTGTCAGCTTCTAACATCTGCTATAACTGTTATCCAAATTGCACACTGAAGCCAAAATCTAAAAAGTTCAAAAATCTCTTGCAATTAACAGAAGTAATACTTTTGTCCATAGTAAGAGGGCCACCTGGGCTGAGCAGTACTATTTCACATTCTTTTGTGAACATTCAGAGCCAGAAATCTTGGCCAGATATAGAAAGAGACTTTGTGGACAGTAAAACACAGAAAATAAACAAGCTTGATCCCCTCTACTATGTGAGAGAGCTTTCAGACTTTTGAAGACGACAATTACGTCTTCACCTCCAAATCATGTTATCTTCAGGTTAAACACTCCCAAACTTTGAACTAATCCTCTAGTGGCATGCTTTTGAATCCCTTTGCTATCTAAGTCACCACTATCTGGACGTGTTCCAGGTTATTAATATCTTTCTTAAAATTTGACATCCAGAATTGAATACATTTTCCCAGATAGTTTCTCAATAGACTATACTGGGGCTCTCACTTACAAATGCAGCCTAAAAACTTTGTGTTGGTAACAAAGTATATCGTAGTCAACTCATAATTATAATGCATATTCTCATCACTTCAGGTTTTTATTGACAATGAGTACCTTCTCTAAGTGCTTGGGTTAATGGCTCAGCTTCATGTTATTTACTTTAATGCAGGAAAACCATTTGAAATTCAAATACTTAACTACCTCTGTTGTTCCAGGAAAGGTTTTGGAAAAGGCAGAACCTGTATCATTCATAAGAATGGCCTATTCCCCACATATATTGGATGCCAGACAGAAAGGAGACTAGCAGAAAGATAGGTTAGGAAAACTAGATATCCTCTTGAGTACGGTATTCACAGCTGTTTTGTTTTTGAAGTAAATTCCCAGAACAGAAGATACACCTACATTTAAAAGTAAGTTTGGAAAAACTTTCCAAAATCTAAGTGTATACAATACTTTTGGGTATACAATACTTCCTCTTTAATTAATACAAGTAATTAAGAGTTCGTTGTATTTGCCAAAATTCTAAACTATGTAATGTAGTGCTTCCTATAGAGAACTACTCAAGTCATTGTAGGAATAATGGCGTGTGCTGCATTGGGTGGCATTTAATCGCGCCTTTGTAGAACATAAGCACATGCTTCTCTATGGTTTTTGTTTTTTTGTTTTTGTTTTTGTTTTTTTACAAATAATACACATGTTACAGAGTATTAGTTTTGGATTCAGGACCTGACTTCAGATCCTGCCATTTCTTGTAACAGTATATTACCTTTTGCAATTCACTTCAGTACTCTGGGTTTCAGTTGCCTTATTTCTAAAATGAGGGATTTGTACTAATTTAGTGGTTTTCTACCATCAACAAATCATTTGTTTTTTTTTTTTCTTTTGGAGCACTCTGTCTATTAACTATCCTGAAAAAGGCAATGATTTTTTTTTTGTATAAAGCCTTATCAATCTGTACTCTTTTTTTGGTAGAGTAAAGTATTAGGGAGGAGAATAGTTATTTTGGGCGGAACTATGGAACTTAGATAATGTTTAAGGAAATATTAAGTCACTAGTTTAGAATTTATTTCAATCTCAGCATATTTGACCTTAAGTATCATAGGAATCATGTAAAATTAGCCCAAGGTATATAAATTCCTAACATGAACTTCATAACTATGATTCATTTGTTTCATAATACTTTTCATAATTAATACATTCATTATGCTTCGTTGCTACTGCTATTTAAAGATGGGACCACTAAAACTTCTCAGCTGACCAGACATGCATTTTTATGTTCACGTTCCTGGTCAGTCTAAACCATCCCAGGGTGTATTTGTATCATGGAAGCTGCATCCTCATTATTTAAAAATATACATATACATACATATAAACATATATGTATGTATAGACTTTGCTATTTTAGAATAAACAAAATGGAACCCAACCTTCATTTTACATTAATGGCAAGTCTAAATTGGTGAATGTTTTTAAAGAAATTAAATTGTATTCATTTTCAATACAATACATGTAACAAAAGAAGATGAAATTGATGCAATTAAATTCAATCAAACCAACCCTGAGTGCCTCCTGTGTTCAAGCTACTGAGCTGGGCACTGTGGGGAGGAGGGGAGACAGACAAACAGACAAACGCACACATAGACGCACGCACACGTACGCCTTTTACTGTGCAGTGGGAGTTGCAGGGATTTAACATGTATACAATTAATTAATTACAAAATAATTTTAGGAGGTAGAGACCACAGATGACCGGGGCCATCAGGCAGGAAAGGTCATTCATAGGAGGTAGGTAAAATTTGAGGTGAACTCTGAAAGTTCTTAGAGATTCTGAGAGGAAGAAGTGTGACAGAAGTATCTTCTAGCCATAGGTTAACCTGTCCAGAGGGATGGAGTCAGGAAGTGGAATGTTGTGTATGGGGAACAGCTAATATGCTGGCTTGACCGAAATTGAGAGTGATTAAAGGATGCAACACTAAATAGGACTAGAAAGGTAGTTAGGAGCCAAATTGTGGAAGAATTTAAGTGCCAAGCTCAGGAGTTTGTATTTCATCCTAGAGGAGTTAAAACTAAGCAAATTAAGTGTATTTATAAAAACTGAGATTTATGTACTTTATAAAAGTCTAAAAGTTATTTATTTCAGATTCTTATTTCACCAGAATCTTGAGTAATGTACCTAGATCATTATAAATTTTAAATTTATATACTCTGATTAACAAAGTATTTTCTGTGCTTGTCTTATATAAGAAATGAAAATTGGAAGGATGGTATTTTATGTAGATCTTAGCTTTGGATATAGCATAGTGATTTTTCTGAAAACTGTTTTTAAAAGTTTATGATCATAACCCACAAAACTTAGTGGAGTTGATTTAAGCTTTATCAATAAATAATATGCTCAAGATAGTTTTAAAACCATTCCTATTACATGATTCCTCATAGCAGACCTGTACAACTTGGCAGTAGGTAGGGGCCAAAATTGGAACAGGCTAAACTTTGGGCAGCAGGTAGGTTAGACTACAGACAGGTGATAGTTGGTTGCTGTGGGTCACATGATAAACAAGAGAGTGGCCACCCTACATTTTTCACTGACCGCCTGCCCCTGGGCTGCAAGTGGTGGGCAGTGTGTTGTGCAGGCCTGCCTTGTAGGATTTGCTTGGGCTGCTCCCAGGCTGGGGTTAGCACAAGGCTTCAGAACTGCTAGACGTGTTAATACCATTGCTTCTGGATTTTTACCCACACCCGTGATTGGCAGAATAAACTTTTTGTTTATTCTTGAGTGTCATTTATATATTGGTACCCTGAATGTTCTCTTTTCATTGACTTTTAACTTTTAAAAAAATTGAAGATAACCAAATGCATGTGTGAAAATGGTGCCTTAGCTGCTTGAAGGTTATAGGAATTCTAAGTGGCCTCTGTTTTATCCTCAGACACAGCTGAAGTTTAGACCACTGACTGTTTATTTACTTGAATCATGAATGAATTAAAAAGCATTCATTAAGTGCTTACTGTGTACCAAGCACTATAAGTGCTATTTGTTTTTTAAAACGATGTTGACTTTCAATAATAAGTATACTATCTCCTTTATCCCAACTTGTACAGACATTTGGAGATGGAAGGACAATGAATTTCACAAGTAAGCTCTCTTAATATATTAGCAAACAAAGAAAATCTATTAAAAGCATATTCTTAGTTTAATTAAATCATAGCATCATAGGTTTAGAGCTGGACGGACTCTTAGAGGCCCCCTAGTCCAACAAATAACTCCAAAATATTCTAGAAAACGCAAGGTGTTAGAGATGATCTCATTTAAGTCCCTCATTTTACATATGAAGAAACTGAGGCACAGAGAGGCTAAGTGACCTGCTCAAATCAAATATGTGGTTAGCAGCAGAGCCAGGATTGAACTTGGTCCTCTGACGTAAAAAGTCCAGTGACTGACTTCTTTAAAGTAAAACAAACAACAAAAAGACTGCACATATAATACATGACTACGACCTAAAACCTATGCTAAGAAAATTGGATCTTTTTTATAGGCTCAAATTTGTATTTGTGCCTTCCCCCTCTTCCAACCTCCATCAGTAACTAGATCTAATGCACCTATGATATTCCATGTCTTTCCTGACCAATCTTACAGAAAGTTAGCTAGAAAATATAAACTCAAACTAAAGTTGTTAGTAACTTCATATGTAATACCTCACCAGGATATTTACTTTTTAAACATTTTTATTTAAAGTTCTGAGTTCCAAATTTTATCCCTTCTCCCCTCTTCTCCCCTCCTTGCTCCCTGAGATGGTAAAAAATCAGATGTAGCTTATACATGTGCAATTGTGTAAAACATTTATATACAAGAAGACTAGAATAGGAGAAAAATGAAAGAAATAAAGTAAAAAATGGCACACTTAAGACAGTATTCAGTCAATGTCAGTTCTTTCTCTGGAGGCAGATAGTATGCTTCATTATTAGTCTTTTGGGATTGTCTTGGATCATTGTATTGCTGAGAATAGCTAAGTCATTCACAGTTCTTCATCCAACAATATTGCTGTTGCTGTGTACAACCTTTTCCTGGTTCTGTCATTCCCTGTATCAGTTCTTATAAGTTTTTCCAGATTTTTCTGAAATCATTCTGCTTATTATTTCTTACAGCACAATAATATTCCCTTACAATAATATACCATCACTTTTTTTAGCCATTCCCCAATTGATAGACATCCCTTTGATTTCCAATTGTTAACCACCACAAAAAGAAATGCTATAAATATTTTCCTACAAATAGGTTTTTTTTTCCTTTTTTTTTTTTTAATGTCTTTGAGATATAGACCTAGCAGTAGTATTGCTGGTTCAGAGTTTTATAGTTCTTTGGGCATAGTTCCAATTGCTCTACAGAATGGTTGGAATCAGTTCACAGCTCTACCAACAGTGCATGAATATCCCAGTTTCCCCATATCCTCTCCAACATCCAACATCCAACATTTTCCATTTTTTGCCATATTAGCTACTCTGATAGGTGTGAGGTGGTATCTCAGAGTTGTTTTAATTTGCATTTCTCTGATTAATAGTGATTTAGAGCATTTTTTTCATATGACTACATAGTTTTGTTTTCTTTGTCCTGAAACTGACTGTTCATGTCCTTTGACCATTTATTAATTGGGGAATGACTTGTATTTTTATAAATTTGATTCAGTTCTCTACATATTTGAGAAATGAAGCCTTTATCAGAGATACTTGTTGCAAAAATGTTTTCCTAGTTTTCTGTTTTCCTTATAAATCCTTATAATTTGCATTGGGTATTTTGTGCAAATATTATTTAATTTTATAAACCAAAGTTATCTATATTATATTTTGTAATGTTCTCTGTATCTTCTTTTGTTCTAAATTCTCCCCTTATCAAAAAATCTAGCATAAACTGTTCCATGCTTTCTTAATTTTCTTATGGTATCACCCTTTATGTGTAAATCACATACCCATTTTGACCATATCTTCATATAGTGTGGGATGATGGTCTATACCTAGCTTCTACCATATCATTTTCCAGTTTTCCTAGCAGGTTTTGTTAAATAATGAACTTTTGTTCCAAAATCTTGGATCTTTGGCTTTATCATATACTAAATTACTACGGTCATTTACTGTGATGTAATTTGTATCTATTCTATTCCACCGATCCATCACTCGGTTTCTTAACCAGCACCAGATTGTTTTGAGAATGGCTGCTTTGTAACACAGTTGGAGATCTGGTGTGGCTAGACGACCTTCTTTTACATTTTCTTTTATTGATTCCCTTGATACCCTTGAGCTTATATCCTTCCAGATGAATTTTGTTATTATTTTTTCTAGCTCTATAAAATACATTTTTGATACTTTGATTGATATGAATGATTAGATTTTTATGTAGAATTGTCATTTTTATTATATTGGCTTGACCTACCCATGAATGATTAATATTTTTCCAGTTGTTTAGATCCGACTTTATTTATGTGAAAAGCGTTATGTTATTGTGTTTATATTGTTACTGGGTTTGTCTTGTCAGGTAGACTCTCAAGTATTTTATATTGTCTGTAGTCATTTTAAATGGAATTTCTCTGTCTGTCTCTTGCTCCTGGACTTTGTTGGTAATATATGGAAATGCTGATGATTTATGTGAGTTTATTTTATATCCTTCACCTTTTGGATATTTCCTTTAAAAGAGGATACTTTCATGCATCAATACATGATCTACAAAAATGAATTTCAGGTAGTCCTGGAGTAGAGAGGTTTAGGTTTTTTATTGAGTGTGTCTCCTTCTTGTAATTATCCTCCTTAACACATAATACCAGCCATTAGGCAGTCAGTTAGTCAGTAAGCATTTATTAAATGAAAAAAAAATGTACCATACATTATGATAGAAATTGAAGATATAAAGATAAACAGTCACTGCCTTCAGGAACTTAAAGCGGTGTATATATTGTATATGGTAGTAAATTTCCTTTTTTTTTTTCCTCTTGGTCTAGATTATGGAAACTCTCTCCATCAATGTAGATCCAAATTTTCTGTAGCATTGTAGTCTTAGAGAGATACCTGGGGACCCTTAGAAGTTTACTTTCCCATAGTCATGCAACTAGCATATAGCACAGATTAGAACCAAACCCAGGTCTTCCTGCCTCTGAATCTATCCCACTATGCCATACTTCTTTCCTTTAGATAGTCTAATCCAGAGCTTCATGTGTATGTAATGTCTAGTTCATCTTTTTGGTCCCCAAAATGAAGACTCAAAAACCATCTCCAAAATATGAGAATTCACCTTATTCTGAAGATCTGTTCAGAAATATAGTCCATTTTGTCTTTGTAATTTATTCTAATGCTTAACACTCCTAATGAGAAATTATTTCATATATATATAATCTTCTTACTATAGTTGTAACTAATTTCTTGTTATAACCTCTGAGGAGATAAAAAATATATCACTCAACTTCATGTATGATGAAGGTATTGTACAAAATGAACTCTAAAGTCTCTCCTGGTTATGAAATTCTTTGATTATACGATTCAGCAATCCCTCATGTACTTGATGATATGTCATCTTGTAGCCTTATCTTCTTTTTGATTAGACTATATTGGATATTATTTCACTTCACCTGGCCCTAATAGAAAGATGAATTGAAGTAAATAAGAAGATACTTTTGTACTGTGTAGGGGTACCTGAGAGAAATTATGCTTCATAAACTGTGATTATTTTTAGCACAAATTGGCCATGGCATGGTTAATTAGTAGCTGATCTTTTTTAGTGTATCTTTTCTTGTATCGATAGCAAATATGCTTAAAATTACTTAAACCACTTGTGGAGCAATCAGAATCAGATAATAAAATGACAAAAATGCTAAATTGGCCTGTTTTTCAGTTGTACTGAGCCAGCTGGTATCCATACAAACAGGGTGACACGCAGACTTGCCTAAAATACCCACCTAATGAAGGAGTTGGATCAGATTTTTTCCTGAGAAGTTTGATTTCTTTTTTTTTTTGACCCTTTATTTCCCAGAGTTCTCCACTATACTTTTCTATTCTTGTATAATTTAGAAAATGTTATTGGCAAATATTTGGAATTCTTGATAATGGGGAGAATGTGCAAACTCAGTTTTGAAACAGGCATAGAGAAAATGAGCATGTGTAGAATATCCTGGACTCCTGATGGGGGTCAGAAGGATTTTACCCTCTTACCTACCGAAAGAACTGTGTTAGCAGAGTCTGAAGGGCTTTAGGGCCTCCAGTTTTCTTTCCTTTTTTTTTTGGACTGAGTTCAATTTGATATGTGTCACTTAAAATTTTTTTCATGCAATCTTAACATATTAACAAACTATTGTGTAGTTGGTAAGACAGAAAAAAAACAACTGTTTCTAGTGCTAAACAGGGCTGGATATGAAACGAGATTTAGATTTCATGTGACTTGATACTTCAGGAATAAGCGGTCAGTAAGTGACGCTGAAATATTGTTTTTTCAAGGTTTCAAAAACACATCCTGACATCTGGAGAAATCAGGTGACTTTGTAATCAGAGCTGTTTAGGGATAGCGTTTTCTGTGTCTGAATACATCAATACTTCTGTGATCCCATAAATACTGGTATTTACTGTTTTGGTTCAGATTTCAGTCCATCCACGTCTTCTTTTCTTGTCCAGTTGTTATCCCTGATCTTCGATAGTTTTCTTACACACACACACACACACACACTCTCTCTCTCTCTCTCTCTCTCTCTCTCTCTCTCTCTCTCTCTCTCTCTCTCTCTATCGGATGATTAGGTCCTCCAGATGGTCCTGTTTGTAGTGTTAGAACATTCTAAGACCTCCTCAATGAGATCTGAGTACACCAAAAAAGAGATTGGCCTTGTCAAGCTATATATTACATTGTTTAGGAAAAACTAAATGAACAAATGATGCCATTCATTTATCTTAGTACATTAGTGTACATTTCTCCACTGTTAACAGTAGATGTCAGTGAATTAGGGCTAGAACCAAAAAGGTATAAAGGAGAATGGGAAGGACTGCACTTAGGAAATTGTGCAATGCTGTTAATGAACCCAACAACCACCCCTATGGAAACCTACCTTTTTAACCAATTATTCATCAGGCAAAACTGTGTGCTAGTAAATGTTGGAATAGAGCAATCTCCAAGGAATCAGTACTGTGAAGTATTGTGAACTCCAGAGGCCCTTGGAGAGGTGGGGAGATGGTGGGGGCAAGTTTACATGACTTCTATGTTTATTAAAATATTCTAGTCTTTAATATTTGGAAAGATACTCAGAATATGTGAAATCTTCATGAAAACCTTTATTCAGTTTTAAAACTTTGAATTTTAATAAGTAAAATTTTAAGTAGACACTAGGTAGAAATCATATATAAAAGGCATTTAAAAGCAAATTGAATTTCTTCTGAGGTAATGTGAATTTAACTTTTACTAGTCACAAGACAAAGTGTTGTCTACAGTATAGCTGTTTTTCATTTGTTGTAGGATCTTAAATGCTGTTTACAAATTATTTTTATGACAGATATAACCCAAGTTATTGAAGTTTAAAATGACACAAGAACGTTTTGAACTTGTCTAGTGAGTAATATGTAATATGTATACATATGTATATATATTCAATTCAACAAATATATATAGAGCATATTTTAGGGATTAGATGAGAAATAAAGTTTGTATATAAAAAATCCTTATGTATCACTTTTTGGGGGATGTCAAGACATATGTTGGTAAATTTATACAGGGGAGTCCTGTAAAAAGTACAGGGTCAACTAGAACAGTGCTGTCAAGCTCAAATAGAAATGGGGATATGTGGGGGGAGTCCTATGGGGTACATATTGACTTACTTTTGAAATGTAATACTATCTTTGTTTTATGGCATTTTAAATTGATTTTGTTAAATGTTTCTGAATTACATTTTAATCCTGTTCAGGCTATTTTCAGGAGTGTTGTGGGTCAGTGAGGCTTTTGGGCAGCATTTGACACTTCTGGACTAGATGACCTTTGAGGTCCTTCCCAACTATGAGATTCTGTGGTTCTGATACTATGTAACTTTTAAAATTTAAAGAGATACTTGAAGATAAATCATCTTGTAAGAGTTAAAAAGAAATATTTGTTGATATATTATCATATATCAAGATATTCCCAGTGAGTTCTATGATTAGTGGAGCATGCATTTCGAGTTGTTTTTACGTTAGTGATGATTTAGTCATGTTGTTTCACATGGTCCCCCTTGTGACCAGTGGTATTTGTATGTACAGAAGAGTTAGCTGAAATTAGGGTGTAGTCATAGTATCAGATGGCTTACAGCGGGAAGCTAGGCCAGGGGTTTATACCTTTAGCATTCTGGTGAATGAAGCCTATGGGGACCCCCCCCCCTTTTATCTTTTCTTTTTTTTTGAAACTGTCTTCCTGTCTTGCTGAGCTGGAAGAGCAATGGCCACTCACAAGCCCAACCTCAGTGATTCATCTGTGACCTGGGTCTCGTAGGGATGACTGGTAGAGTGAGGTCAAGGAAGAGGTGTGAGGCAGTAGTAGTGAGGCCTTGGCCAAGTGGCAGACTTTCCTCTATGTCACATGCGGGGGGACACTAAGAGGTTTAGAGAGAGAATTTCCAGTTAGATAGTTTAAATTAGGAGGTGAAGTGACCTGCTGAGTGATTTGAGTTGGAAGCTTTGAATCAAAGGAAAAGGTCTGAATTGACTCCAGAGGCCTCTTTCTCTTCTGAGCCTCTCTTACAGAATTTCACATTTTGTTGTGGTACCTGAAAGAAACAGTAACTAGACAACAGAAGGCAGGAGATACCTAGAGCACACTCACATTGGCTTTCCTGTGGTACTTTCTCTACAGAAAAGCAGCGGCCTGATACGGAAGTGAGGGGTCTCACTGGCAGAGTGAGGCCTGTTTCTGAGCATGGTCGGTGTCAGTGCGGAACTTGGTTTTGCTTTTCTTTTACTTTTTTCCCATTGGAGATGATGTAGGAGGGAGAAAAAATTAATGCTTTTTAATTGAAAATATTTTATTTTATTTTATTTTATTTATTTTTTTTGTGATCAATAATATATTTATTAAATTTTTTTTGAGTTACATATTTTCTCCCCGTCTTTCCCCCGCCCACCACCCCA
>CM053582.1:344467843-344489078 GCA_028627135.1 Pseudochirops cupreus | reverse complement strand
CCTTTTGCCTTCCTCTTTTCCCCCTCTATTGTAACAATTATCTCTTGCCTCTTCCATGCTCAACCCCATTTTGACTCTCCCTGTCTCCTCTCAATCTAATCCTCTCTCTCCTCACAATTGAAAATATTTTAATGAAAAAAAAACCAAAAGGAAATACATTTTTCTGATTGGCTACAATTTTGGGATAATAAGACATTTTCATTAACAGAATATAGAAATGCATTGAAGTAAAACATTTTCATTATTAAACTACTACTTTAACAATATATGTGATATATGATATAAGCAAAGCAGGCTATAGGTAATATATACAGACAATTAGAATGGGATATCAATGATATCTAGAAAGACTATAGAAAAAGACATCTATTCCAACAGCATTCAGGGAGTCCTTTGCAGAGGGCAGGGAAGGAATAAGCCTTTCTACTGCACCTACTATGTGACAGTCACTATGCCAAGTACTTTTACAAATATTATCTCATTTGAGCCTAAGCTAATAAATGTCAGAGGCCAGATTTGAACTCACAAAGATGAGTCTTCCTGACTCCAGGCCTAGTGTTCATTCACTGTGTCTTATTTTCTTTATATAAAGCAGATATACATTGTTGTACATTTTTGCTTATTTAGCAAATTACATACATGATTGCTTAAAGCCAAGATAAAGTTACTTAGGTTCAAAGTTAATTAAGTTTCATTTCAATTATATTTGTTTGTGTCTTTTATCTCTTATATCAAAGTATATGGTTCTTAAGGACCAGGACCTTATCTAATCTGTCTTTGTAGCCCCCAAATGTCTAGCCTTTTAAGTAATCACTTGATAAGGGAAGGGATGGGGATCACTAGACTTAAGATTTCATTAGTAGCCCAACCTGCTGAATCAGGAAACTCCCATCTACCAGTGGTGATGGACACCTTCTCTGCAAGTCTTAGAGATTTGCCTAAAGCTGTCTTGTCAAACTCAAGTAGATTCTGGACCATGGAATAGTACATAAGGATCCCTGCAGGCCACATATCAGTTTAGAAAACCACATATTAGCACTGTCTATGATATATGTATTTTTTATTTTGTTAAATATTTCCCAATTATATTTTAATTGGTTTCCCGTCCCCTTTCTCCAGGCAGGAGTGTTGAGGCTACATGACCATTGTGTTTGACACTTCTGACCTAGAGCACTAAGAGGTTTAAGTGACTTGCTCAGGCTTACATGGCCAGAATGTATTAGAGGTAAGACTTGACCCTAGGCAAGTCTTCTGAGTTTAGTTACCAGTTCTCTGTCCACCAATCTACACTACCTCTCAGTTGCTTGTTATTATTTTTAAATAAATGAATGATTGAATAAAATTATTGCATGGTAAAAATAGATTCTTGTGCCTACTTGTTTTGTTTTTATGGATTTTAAAATATTTCTTCTTTTAAGACACTGTTTAAATTAGTTTATTCAATAGTGTATCAGATTATGTGAATAATATTCTATTCTGAAAGGATAAATTCTTTTTGGGGATAGAAAATTTTGATAACATGAAAATGTCTAGAAAATTATTTTAACAGGTTGGTATGATTGAGTGAATCCTAGACATCATTCATACAGTTTATTCTTATTTCAGGCAATGAGGAAACATGTTTGTTTTTAATCCCTTTTAACTATGCCTTACAATACTACTAGACATTTAATAATCTAATTATAAGCAAACTTTGGGAACCATATAATTATTTAACAAAGGGTTCACCTTAAGTGGACTAGCCAGTTTAATAAACCCATTATAACAGTAGGTAATTAATGTAGATTTTCTACACTGACATTCCATTTGGTGACTGGTTGTCTACTCCAGTCCACAAAGCAAGTTCAAATAGTATAAGTTGGGGAAAAGTGTGATTCTGGGGTTCTAGGACAAAATAGAATTCTCTATTTGAATTGGTAGGAACTTTATACACAGTGCTTTAGTTTGCAGGTGAAGACTTTTATTAGGTCATTGTGGCTTTAGGGAATATTCATAGAATTTTAGAGCTTTAAGGGATCTTAGAGATAATTTAGTCTTAGCATCCCTCTCCCTCCATTTAAAAAAAAGAGATGAATTTAAAATACATTTGAGGATAAGGGAGTTGTCTGTTTTGTTCTAATACAAATTTTATTTTTAAAAATTAATTCATTTATTTTTAGTGTTCAGCATTCATTTCCACAAGATTTTGAGTTCAGAATTTTCCCTGCATCTGTCACCCCACCATCCCAAGAAGGTGTACATTCTGATTGCCCCTTCTTGCAGTCTGCTCTTCCTTCTATCATGCCCCTCCCATCCTCTTTCCTCTTATTTTCTTGTAGGGCAAGATAAATTTCTCCACCCCATTGCCTATATGTCTTATTTCCCAGTTGCATGTAAAAACAGTTTTTAACATATGTTTTTAAAACTTTGAGTTACAAATTCTCTCCCTTTTTCACTCCCCACCCACCTTCATTGAGAAGTCAAGCAATTCAATATAGGTTAAACATGTGTAGTTATGCAAAATACTTTCATAATGGTCATGTTGTGAAAGACCAGCTATATTGCCCGTCATTCTATCCTACCCCTCATTTATTCTATTTTCTCCTTTGACCCTGTCTCTTTTCAAAAAAGTGTTTGCTTCTGACTACCCCCTCCCCAAATCTGCCTTTCCTTCTATCATCCCCCCTACCCCCGTCTCCTTCCCTTTTACTATCCTATTGTGTAAGATATCCAATTGAGTGTGTATGTTATTCCCTCCCTAAGCCAAATCCAGTGAGAGTAAGATTCACTTATTCCCTCTCACCTCCCCCCTCTTTATCTCCATTGTGAAACCTTTTTCTTGCCTCTTTTATGTGAGATAATTTACCCCATTCTATTTCTTTCTTTCTCCTTCTCTCAACATATTCCTCTCTCACCCCTTAATTTTATTTTTAGATATCATCCTTTCATATTCAACTCACCCTGTGCTATCTGTCTGTCTGTTTATCTATCTTCCCAGCCAGACACTTGATTTTCTACCTACCTGTTTCCTCTAACTACTCTAATACTGAGAAAGGTCTTATGAGTTACAAATATCATCTTGCCAAGTAAGAATGTAAACAGTTCAACTTTAATAAGCCCCTTTTCATGCTTCTCTTCTGTCCTGTATTTTAAAATCAAATTTTCTAATTAGCCCTGGTCTTTTTTATCAAGAATGCTAGAAAGTCCTCTATTTCATTGAATGTCCATTTTTTCCCCTGAAGTATTATACTTAGTTTTGTTGAGTAGGTGATTCTTGGTTTAATCCTAGCTCTTCTGACCTCCAGAATATCATATTCCAAGCCCTTCAGTCCCTTAATGTAGAAGCTGCTAGGTGTTGTGTTATCCTGATTGTATTTCAACAGTACTCAAATTGTTTCTTTCTGGCCAGTTGCAGTATTTTCTCCTTGACCTGGGAACTCTGGAATTTGGCCACTATATTCCTAGGAATTTTCCTTTTGAGGTCTCTTTCAAGAGGTTATTGGTGAATTCTTTCAATTTCTATTTTACCCTCTGGTTCTAGAATATCAGAGCAGTTTTCCTTGATAATTTCTTGAAAGATGATGTCTAGGCTTTTTTTTTGATCATGGCTTTCAGGTAGTCCAATATTTTTAAATTATCTCTCCTGGAACTATTTTCCAGGTCAGTGGTTTTTCCAATGAAATATTTTACATTGTCTTCTACTTTTTTCATTCTTTTGGTTCTGTTTTATAATTTTGTGATTTCTCATAAAATCGTTAGCTTCCATTTGCTCCATTCTAATTTTGAAGGAATTATTTTCTTCAGTGAACTTTTCGACCTCCTTTTCCATTTGGCCAGTTCTACTTTTTAAGGCATTCTTCTCCTCATTGGCTTTTTGGACCTATTTGATCATTTGGGTTAGTTTATTTTTTAAGGTGTTATTTTCTCCAGTATTTTTTTGGGTCTCTTTTAGCAAGATGTTGACTCATTTTTCATGATTTTCTTGCATCACTCTCATTTCTCTTCCCAGTTTTTCCTCTACTTCTCTTACTTGACTTTCAAAATCCTTTTTGAGCCCTTCCATGGCCTGAGGCTGATTCATATTTTTCTTGGAGGCTTTTGATGTAGCAACTTTGACTTTGTTGTTTTCTTCTCATTGTATGTTTTGTTCTTCTTTGTCACCAAAGTAAGATTCTGTAGTCTGACTTTTTTTTTTTACACTGTTTATTCATCTTTCTAGCCAAATACTTGATTTTCTAACTCCCTGTCAAGGCAGGACTCTGCTTCCAGTGGGTTGTGGGTGTGGGTGTACTGTCCAAGGCTTCTGAGGTTTGGTATCAGCAGCTGGATCCCCCACAGCCTGTGGGCCCAGAGTACTGGACACAGCCGATACTGCTGCTGCCACCGCTGCTGCCACCACTGCTGCCACCTCTGCAACCACAGGGCTGGGATGGAACTGCACACTCTTCTTTCACCCAGGTCCCACAGAGTTCCCCCACTGCCCTTCCATGCTGTTATTAGCTTTCGTGGGTTAGGAAGTCTGGAAATCACTATCGTTTTCCACAATCCAGTTCCCCTGAGACCTGCTCTGACCTTGTTGCACCCGATGCTACCCATGCTGAACTGTACTCCGCTCCCAGCTCACTGTGATTTGATACACCCCTCCTATTAGGTCTTTTAGGCTATTGGGCTAGAGATGTGTTTTACTCTGTCATTTTGTGGGTTCTACAGCTCTAGAATTTGTTTAGAGTCATTTTTTACAGGTATTTGGAGGGGTTTAGTGGCAAACTCAAGCAAGTTACTCCTGCTTTGCCATCTTGGCTCTCTAATACAAATTTTAAAGTAACTATTATGCACAAAGAACATTTATTAAATATATTTAAAATTAGAGTATTTATTAAGTATTTACAGTGTGTGTGTGTCACGTACACACATACACACACACACACACACATGCACACACAAAGAGACAGTATGCTTCAGAGAAGAGCTGGCCTCAAGAGGCCAGGAGCAGCTGGGTTTAAGTACCAGAACTGGAATATACTGACAATATGATTCTGAGCAAGTCACTTATCTCTCATTGTCCCAGGCAATTTTCTAAGACTATGAGTTACAAGAAAGCATTAATAGACGCTTGAGACTTCCCTATACCAAGAAAATCCTAGGTCCAGTCCCTATAGTCTCTATGTGCAAAAGCATCATGGAGGGAAGACACTTTGCTTTATCCCCAAAACAAAGTGTAAACTGGTGACCTCTGGGTGTGTCCCCAAGACCCTTTTCAGAGGGCCTATAAGGTCAAAATTATTTTCATAATATTACTAAGACATTTGAATTTCTAATGTAGTAAACACTGGTAGATATAACTCATATATATATTTTTTTAAACTGCTCTTTGTGGGGCTCCTTAATCATTTTTAAGAGAAAAGCAGTTCTGAGATCAAAAAGTATGAGAACTGCTATGCAAAGGAGTATTAAGGACAAAAACCAAAAATAATCCTTGGCCTCAAGGAACTTCAGATGGGGCAGTGATTCTTAATCCTTTCTGTGTAGGGGACTCCTTTGGCAGTCTGCTAAAGATCTCTGCTGAGAGTAATGTTACATCGCCTGCATTGTCATAGAAGGAAATGCTAAATTTCAGTTAGGGATAAATGAAAATAATGACATCAGCCTTTCCCATCCAAGTGCACGGACCCCAGGTTAAAATCCACTTACCAGAGGGAGTCAGCACATACATTAATGTGTACGTGATCACTGGAGGAGAAGGAAGGGAGCTCTAACAACTATTGGGCTCAAGAAAGGCCGCCTAAACAAGATGGCACCTTTATCTGAGCTTGGAAGCGAGCTAGAAGATCCGGGAAAAGAAGTTAAGGAATGAGGACAGTCAAGGGAAAGGCAACAGCCTGTTCACAGGCCCAGAGAGGGAGGTGAGCACTGAGGACACAAGAAGACCAGTGTGGCTGGCATGGAGAAAGTACTGAAGAAGGTGAAATAGGTCTGGAAACATAGATAAGAGCCAGACTTTGAAGGGCTTTCAGGACCAGGCTGACAATTGTGTATTTTATCCCAAAAGCAATAGCGAGCACCTGAAAGGTTCTTAAACAGGACAGTGATTTCCTCAGACTCAGGCTTCAGGGAGATTATTTTGGCAGTGTTTTGGAAGATGGATATAAGAGATGTCATGGAAGTTAAAACTGACAAGACTTGGCAAGTAATTGATTATGGAGGATAAGGAAGTATGAGTTAAGAATGTCTCACGTTTCAAACCTTTGTGACTACAAGGGTTCTGGTGTCTTGAAAAGTAGTAGAGAATTAGAAAGGGGAATTCTTTTAGGGAGGAATATAATGAGTTGCATTTTGGATATATAGAATATTTGACATACCTACAGGATATGCAGGTGTATCCTGTGGTTCAGCGGATATTTGGTGATGTAGAAATGGAGCTTAGAAAAGAGTGGGATCAGATCTGTGCATCTAGGAGTCATCTGCATAGAGATGATACTTGTAGGAGAGTGTAGAGAGGAGAAAAGAAGAGGGCCCAGGACAGTCATTTGAGGTGGCCATGCTTAGGAAATGGTTAGGAATCTGTGCTGTGAAAACCCAGAAAAGAGGGGGTATTAATGAGGAGGGGATTGTCAGTAATGTCAGATACCACAGAGAGTTCAAGAATGATCAGAAATAAGAATAGGCCATGAGATTTATGGTCACACAGGCAGTTAGTGTCAGAATCAGGACTGGGTCTTGTGACTTATGTTATAATGGTCTTTATTATTTCATGGCCTATTCATATATTGTGATGGGAAATAATTTAATAACATTAAAACCATACAAGACTTCCCACTTAATTGAGGTTTATTGCCTCACTGGTATCACAGCTAATTCAGCCTACCACATTCTCAGTCCTGGCACTGAAGTATGTGTCTTCTCCAGCAAGTTCTTACTAGGACTAAGAAAGTACCACTTATTGTGCTTGGCATCTAGTAATGTGTGCAGATATGGGAGAAGCATGGAAATGCTCTGCATTTTTCGCCAAGCCAAAATATATTTTGTTCTTCTCTCTTAAATACAGCTAACTGGTTACTCCATAAAAAGGTATATGTAAAAGGTGACAAGTGTTCATGTCTATTGGCATTATGTTTGACTCCTGTTGACAAATATCATGTGTCCTCTTGTTATCCTTAAGTAGTATGTCCTTTTAAAAAATCATGACATACACATATGTGATGTGAATCAGTGTGGCAAGCTGCAGGGGTCATTTGCTTTTTTAATTGGCATTTTTCTCATTACATTTGTACAAAGTTGCAGTTGGGGGAAAAATACAACAGTTGCCAAGCAAAGTATGTACAAAGCTGGTGTGATGCATGCTGGGAGTTTAGGCATCTGAAAGGTGTCTTGGAAGGGCCTTTCTGAGGTCTGGAAGGCAGAAAGAAGTAGGGTTTGATTATATTACTTTTTTTTTTGGTCTTTTGGAGGGGGGAAGGCAGGGCAATTGGGGTTAAGTGACGTGCCCAAGGTCACAAAGCTAATAAGTGTTAAGTGTCTGAGGCCACATTTGAACTCAGGTCCTCCTGACTCTAGGGCTGGTGCTCTATTTATTGTGCCATCTAGTTGCCCCAGTTATATTACTTTTAATGCTTTATCTTTATTGAATTTACGTACCATGATCCCTTAAGTAACCACTCTTAAAAAAAAAATTTAAACAACCATTTTTTAACAATCATTTAAAAAAATTTGTTTTTTAAAGACTGAGCTTCCCTGTCTCATCCAGGCTGGAAATGCATTGACTTCTCACTTACCTAGTCCTATTTTGATTGACCTGAACACTTTGACTTGCCTCTTTTTCTACCTGGGCCAGTTTGCCCTCCCTTGGGCAACCTTGTGGCCTCCCACTCCTGGGGATTTATCATATTAATTCCAGATTTAGCATGGACCCCCAGTTGGATTAGCACACTGCAGCTCTGAACTCCTGAAGTCAAGAGGTCCTCCAGCCTCAGCCTCCTCAGTAGCTGAGATTATAGGCTTGTGCCATCATGCCTGATCTGCCTGTGATTCTTAAGTAAAAAGGGAAAAAAAAACCCCCTAGTATACTGCCACCCCCAATAACTAGTCAAAATTGGTGCCTGTTTAAATTCTGAGTCCCTCTCAGAATATTCTCAGGATGTTCCATATAAATCTATAGCCAAAGGCTACCCATGTGTGTTCCAGTCTAACACATCCAAAAAAAAGATAAAAAATACTATTACTGTGGCCAAGGTATAATTTATAGATATAAATAACTTTATAAGATTTAGGCACATCAATTCCATCTTTTACCCAATTAATTGAATTTTCTTTAAAAAAAGAACAGTAATAAAGTTTTTTTTTGTTTTGGAGAAGCATAATTCATTTTTCAAAGCTTAGTAAACAATAACATCTGTGTATAAATGAAACATTTTACGTGTGAGATAAATATACAATTTTTGTATTTAAGTTTGCTGGGACCTTTTAAAGTTTTTAAAGGCAAGACTTAAACAGGGCTAATACACTTGCATTTTTACTGTAAATATATATATATTCATATGTGTATATACACATATGTATATATTTATATTTCCATCCTCCTTCTGTCCCCCATTTTAGGAAAAATTTGACTTCCAGTGTCCATAGAAAACAGAACAATTTATTTTTCCAATGTCACATTTAAATGACTAAAAGGAATAGTAAATCAGATAGAAAATCCACCATAGATGGTAGGTCAGATTACCTAATAATAAAGACTCTGAAGGATGGGGAAGACAGGTTGACATTGAGTCTCCTCCTGGGTGCTTGTGGTCCCATAGCTGCCCATTTATCAGTGTGGGGAAATATGCACCTGTGGGGGTGGGAGAGAGGCTTATACCAACATTATTTTTACTCTAGTATGTAAACTGTCAGGAAAAATTTGATGGAGACAAACTGAAGAAAACACTTTCTGTTTTGCTTTTGTGGAAAATGTATTTAGAAACATTAATTATTTTTCCCTTCTTATGAAAAAAAGGCATTGGGGGAAGGGAAAAGGGGTGTGACTTGGTTGCAGACCTTTATTCTGAATAACCTTGTCTTACTAGGGACTGGTAGATTTCTTTACTTGTGGGATTTATTTCTGTCCTTGTAACACTATGTACTTTATGCATTGCACCTGTTCAGGCATAAGCACAGAGCATTATTTTAACTGTAGAAAGAGAGAGACGCTTTGATTGAGGCCCCAGAACTGGTCTATTACCTACCTAAGGAAATGTAATTAGATTTTTACTTATGATTTTATACATGGTCTTTGTTTAGCGAGTAACATTTTTTCTTTGTTGTTTTGCTTTATATAAGAGATAAGTCTTGCTATTGTATGAAGAATGTTTCCTGTGTAGCCTTCTTTAGGAATGCTCTGACTTTAAAATCATTATTGGGCTTTTCTCAAAGCATATTTGTTGACATTCTCTCACATTTTTTATGCTGTGTGATTACAAGTCAAATTGCCTATGCATTTACCATTTCTTGATAATATTAAAAAATGTATTTATGGTAATTACATGTACTGTATGCCAGGGCTGAAACAATGCATTCTTCATCATGGAGCATAAATAAAAAAAAAGGTGGAGCCAGCTGCTGTTAAACTGTTTATTTGCAAGCAGTAATGATACAGAGAATATACCTTTTTACTCTGTTAGTCTGGCAGCACTGAACCTGTTGCTGCATCAGACGAGTTGCATTTTGCTAGATAGGGGAAGGAGGGCTGTCTGCTGTCTGGTAGGAGGGCTTTGTCTGCCTCTCTCTCTCTCTCTCTCTCTCTCTCTCTCTCTCTCTCTCTCTCTCTCTCTCTCTTTCTCTCTTTTTCCCCCTCCCTCTGCTCTCTCCTCTCACTCTGTGTTTTCTGTTTTTCTCTCTGTCTCTCTCACTCGCTTGCTCTGTCTCTCTCTCCCTCTTCCCCCTCCCTCTCTTGCTCTCTCTCCCTTCCCGTCTCTGTGGTTTGTAAGGTAGGTTGCAGTGTGTGTATATACACAACATCAAGAGCAGGAAAATGGACTCATTAGGGAGGCAGGCAGTCATTACCACTCACACTGTACTTCCAGGGAGACACCGATTATGAGAAGAGAAACTCAGTGCTGGGGAAAAAGGTAGGCCAGTCAACTTTTCTAAAAAAAAAACAAACCCTGCTGCCTCCACCCCCAATCTTTTATTCCCAGTCCCCATTTCTTTTATTCTTTCTGTCTTGATTTTTATTTTTTAGATTTAAGTTTGTAAGACCCATTACTGGCTTAAAATTTGGAACATCTATAGGAGGCCTGCTCTTTACTAATGATCCCCCCCCCCCCCCATTACTCATTTAAGGGTGTGCCCTTGTGATTCAGTTTAATTACTTTAACAATAATTGGAAACAAACCTTTTTGTTTTTCTCACTATAGTAGCAAGTAAATCAGTATCTTTCACTCTTTAAAACAGCCCCCTCCGTATGTTGGCCAGTGTCTGTGCTTTTCTTGTCTGTTTATGCAATTCCATCTGTCCGTCTGTCTATCATGTTCTTACTTATTGCTAAGTGAGTTTTATTAGTAATTTGCCAGTGTTTTAGCTGTAATGTTGGTGTGGTCATGCTTTGTTTTACATCTAAGTTTAAAGTCCATATTTACATCAAAAACATGAAAACAGGTTGAACCCTTTCTGTTCATAATAACATTAGATAACATTGGTGGTAGTAAGGAGGTAGAGACTGAGGGTGGGGTAGAAAGAAAGTAATAATTCCCATCATTATTTGCTACAGTCTCCCTTTTGATTTTTATTTATGTATTTTTTACATGGGAAGGCTGCATTTATTTTTAAAGGAACAAGATAATGTTTCCTAACTTTTATTTTACAGATGGACTTTTACATTTAAAAGGACATCACTGTGGTCAGTAAGAATGCAAACTTTCTAACAGGCAGCTTCTCTCTAGGACAGTCTTCCTTTTAGTGTATAACTGTTTATTTATGCTTGGGGTGGGGGAATAAGGGACTGGCTGTCTTTTTACAGTCTTGAAGCTATGAAATGTTTCAAGCCATCTTGAGGAACAACTGTAAGTATTCATTTGATGTTTTGGGGCTCCATAATTTGTTATTTTAAACGTAGTTTTCAGGTGCTTTCTTTTCCTTCCCCCCCTCCTCTTTTTACTTTTCTTTTTCTGTTTTCTTTCTTTCTTTCTCTCTCTCTCTTTTTTTGTGGTGAGAGTTGCATTTCACAGCTGACTGACATTGTTGAAGAGTTTTCCGAGAGTAGTTTTCTTCTCAATCCTAAGGAGTAGTTAAATAGATCCATTTGAAATGGGTCTTTTGGCTGAGTTTGAAACTGGTTTGTTAGAGAGTAAAACTACTACTCAGTTAGTAAAAATTAATTCATATAGTGTGATCCATAAATGTTCTTGGAGTATCCATGAGCAATTACAGAAAATGGATGCTGATCTGCAGAGATCATCAGCAATAACAATCACCTTTTTCATAGTAAATTATTTATTTAATAGCAAGTGGCATGCTTTTTTTTTTTTAATTCCATTAGGCCTCTCTGACAACACAAAGAAGTCCATAAAGCAATGTTCTTAACCCACCTGGGACTTGAGAGCAGATTCCCCAACACATTCTCCAGGTTCAACTCTAGTGAAATGTTTATTAAAAATCCATTATTCTAGAATGGCAGTGAACTCTTCCTTCCAAAGGCCTCTTTCTTTTTTTCTTTTTTTTTTCCCTTTTCACTGGGACTTTTAACCTGCTCATCTCACATGAACTGTCTCTTAGACTGTCAAGTAAAGACAGTTTGGACCAAAGCAGTAAAACATCCATCATACAACAGTAGTACTGAGCACGCTCAGTTCAGGCCTGCCCTGTCAGTTTTTCTCAGGTTGAAGGGAGAGAACTCTCTTGTCTTCTGAAAGTGTTATATTAATGCAGGAGAAACTCCATGGCTTTTCAAACCTCATTCCTGCCATCTTTAACACAGAAACCAAAAATTTGATTAAAACTAATGGGTCACAAAATGTCTGTGCACCTGTCATTTTATTTACTCTCAAGATAAAGAACATTCAGAAACTCTATTTTTGTTTTAAAGAAATCTTGCAAATATCTTTTGGTCACACCTTCTTATACTCTCTATTCCCATGTAAATATGTGTGTTTATGAACACATGCATAAAAGAAGCCACCTATTGATCACATTTGTTTTAGATAGGACTTTAAAATCATGTTAATTATATTTATGTAAATTTCAGACAACCACAAATTTAAAGGGGAAATTGGGAAAAATTATTTTTTTCTTTACAAATGGAATATAGGAAAGTAAAAATTGCAACTTTAAGGTAGACTTGACTTTTTCGGCTGTGGGCTTTTTTTTTCCTTACCTAGCATTCCAAACTTGCAGTTTCTTACATAACTAAAATTTTTTCCAGCAGAAAAAAAAATATATTAGCCTTTCCTGCTGTGTGCTGTCACACTCTAAATGCAGCTGGGACTGGGGCAAAACTTAAGACCAGTATACTCTGCTAAATAGAGATTGGGAACACTGAAAGGTTTAGCCAGGAGGGCTTTAGAGTATCAGAACAATTCAGTAACTAGCCTAGCTGGTTACAGTGGGCTCTTCCTATCGGCACTTGAAATTTGCCTGTTCAGATCCTAAAGGATCTAGATCTTGGTCAGGTCGCAGTGTGTTTTATTTTAGTTTTGGAGCAGACAGTTATCTAACACACCCACATGAGGAAATGCTCTAAAGCAGTTATTTCATGCCTTGCCATGCCCGTTAGCTAAAACAGTTTTATATATGATATGTATGCTTTTTAACTCCTGGGCGAGGAAAATCAGCCTTGGTTCTTCAGAAAGAACCAAAGCATGGCAGTATCAGAAAGCAGAATTCAAATACCAAGGAAACGCTGTTCTCAACCACTTTAGGCCTTTTTCCCCTTAAGGATGGGAACCATTGTGTTTATATTTGATAAAGAATATGTGATAATTTACAAGATTGAAGTCACTAGTGTTTTAGATATTGCTAATGCTTTTCTCTGTCTACATTTTGCTCTCTAGCCCCCCACTCATCCAAAGAATAGCAGCCGCACACTCTTTCTGAAATGTTAACAAGTACATAGCATTCCTGTTTATTTATCTGTTTTTTAGTTTTAATGATTAGTTCTTGTGCTAATTAACAAATTCCCGTATTCATAAAAATCTGGCACTTCATAAATATCCAATTGTGTGATTATCTACACATGTTCTGGCTTTCTATAAATATAGAAATTATCAATACATATGTTCATGAACTTGCTTAAGCCTGAGTGTTGCCCTATTGTGCTTCTATACAGGAAGCCAAGCTCTGAGCAAATGTGTTGCCCCAGGGGCTGGCAAGGTGCTTAGAAGTCTCATCTGGCTGGTGTCTTTTGATCCTTTCTGTAAAGGAGGAGCTCTTGTTGACATTCTTTGAATATTCTTGGTCCCAGTCTTCTTTATCCTTAGTGCTAGCTACTTGGAACTTAAATGGTAGAAGTGGTTTGAACTGGGTGGTTGTGGAAGATACCTTAGGAAAGTATTTTTCTGGTTTTTATATTGTTTTTCAGTGGAGAATATTCCTTCCAGAATTTCTGTATGAGTAAAATAGTATGCCTGTCCTATTTCTTAAAATGATACGCCCAAGAATCTTATTTAGAAGAATATTTAAGATAGCTTTGAAAAGAAAATCTTAATTATATCTTTTTTATAAGGATATAAATTTTAGTGGACCTTCTCTAATATCAGTAGTACAGGAAAAGTTGTAGAAATCTGGCATTGCTTATAAAGGAATAGCCCTTCCTATGCTACAGCAGCCATCAGGATCAGTGGGGCATGTGTTTACATGCAAAAGCTAGTTCTCTTGAACTAGAAATTAGGCATGTAATACAATATCAAGTACTTTTTAATAATTGTTCACATTGTTAAAGCCATTTGGGGCATTCTATAGAAATCCTAGGGATTACTTCGAATGCTTGTATATATAACATTCATTGGGCCCAGTTTGATACTTTGCCAAAAACCTTTAGGCAATGTACAGGATTCCTGCCTCTTTAGAATGTCTGAATTTTGTGCTTTGCCCATAAGTCCACTTTTTTCATGATTCCTATCTTTACCTAATTCATTCTTGGCATTCTGTAGAATTCTTAGGGATTATATCTCATATATAATAAATATATAATAAAATATATAATTCAAGACCTTTTCAGTACTTTCCTAGAAACTTCTTAGGAAATATGTAGAGCCTAGGAATTGTAGGAAATGCCTGAATTTCAGCCCTTACCTATTACATTAAATAATGCCTAAGGCAATTAGTGGCAATAAATATTTTTATATAGAATTATGGCAATATGAGGTAATTTTCAGGGCTCCAAAGTATTTATGTGGTAGATTAAAAGTAAGGAGGTAGAGGAAGGTGTGCTTTCATCTGGGGTCTGCATGTTCCCAAAAGGATTAGTACCCCCACATTATTCCAGTATGGTTATGAATATGTAAAAAATGCACCAAAAGTTTATTTGAAGTCTCTTTCTTCTACTGTGAACAGAAACAGAATGTTGGAATAGGTAAGAAAGAATGACATATGCCATTAAAATAGTGACTATTGCTGCCAAATATTGGAACAGGGCTGGTGGATTTCCCATAGTATTGAATACACACATACGTGTGTATATTATATATATATGTATATGTGTGTATATATATATAAATATGTATAAAATATACACATATGCATACATACATATATGATGTTCTATTTCAGCACTTAACTGGGGAGAAAATATATTTGGCTTTGTTTTATAAATCTCGACTTCAGGGCCAAGTCTACTGGAGCCTTTTATATTTCACTCCAGAGTTATCAGATAGTGCTTGCATTTCCCAAACCTCCTGACATTGAGGCTAAGCTGAAATTCCAGGTCAAGGATGTTTACAGTTCAGTTGATGAATACAATGCTTCAATCCCAGTTTAAGTTCTATTCTAGTGGAGTGTAGGCATAAGAGTGGACATAAGTTATTAGTACAGCCTGAAACCTCTTCATATATTTATATGTTACTAATTTTAGAACATTGAGCTTCACCTTTGAGAGTTTTGCAGAAGATGACAATTGTAGCTTTTTTTCTTTTTTGATAGAAGAAAATTTATTCCAAAATAGGTGTTGTAGGATCTTTAATGCTCATGTAAAACTACTGATTTTAAGGATTTTTGTTAAAGCTTTCCGTGCAGAGTAAATTATTAATCTGGGATGTTATGTTTAATTAGATTAAAGCTAATATGTAACGGAGTGGCAGTGTTTGGGGGTGGGGCTCATCAAAACTTGAAGGGTACCCAGTAAGTTGATAATGGAGTGTATGAAAAATCATTGATTTTGAACATTATGAGATATGATTATTTGTTACACATATTTTAAAAAATTAAATGTTTTATTAAAGTGATCAAGAATTGTTTCATTTTTGTCCTCATGTCCCAGGGCCTTCCTTGCATCCTGCCTTTCTAATGAATAAATACCTGTTGCATTGCATTGCATTTAATGAATATATTTATATTTAAATTTGAAATATTTTCATTAATTTCCGAAGTCTAAACAGGATTTCATTTTTCACTAAATAAATCTAGATATTTAATTGCTTGCAGTTTATCTTTTCTAAATGTTTTCTTTATCATTGTCATAGTTAATGTATGTTTGTTGCTGGCAGATAGCATTCATTGTATAGCCTTTTTTCCCCTATCACTTAAAATGTAACTGGCAGAAAACTAAAGGGATGCTGTCAGATTGTTCATGTCCTAAATCTAACCTAGCAAGAAAATGGTCTAGAGTTTATATAATGCATATATGAGGATGTCTAATAAATTTATAGCCATTTTGTAACAAACACGCCTTATTTACATAGCAAGAAAATTAAACAGAAAAAGAAAAGCATTCCTTCTGTTCCATTGTTTATATGTGACCTAGGCCAATAAGGTTGCATGGTGGCTTTTCCTTTATTGACTTTTTTGCAGAGTTTTACTGTGTTCTTTAATAGTAGTTGTAGTAATAGCTGCCATTTTAAAAAGCCCTTTAATAAAGTCTTGCAGTTTATAGGTATATACATGAGTTTGTTTGATCCTTATAATAACTCTGTGAGGTAAATAATACTACAGATCTTAATATCTCTAGCTTACAAATGAGAAAACTGAGATTTAGATGACTGAGCATGATTCAGGGGAAGTCCCCAGGTTGTTTAGGTTCAAACCTGACACAAAATTAGAGACTTAGACCATTGAACACTTACCAAGAGGAGACTTACTTAGGCCGAACTAAAGATAGTCAAAAAGACTGCACTGAGCACCCCTCAGGGTGGCTCAGCTGCCTGAGTTGCCTATCGTGATCCTCCAGCCAGTTACCAGAAAGTGCCTAGAGCTCCTCTCGGCTGCTTTGCACCCTCAGTCCACCCAGAAGTAATGGCAATAGGCTGAACTTAAATTGGCTCAAGTCAATCACTTCTCAAGGACGGGCTCAATTCCTTTTAAGGAAAGCCTGGCATGACTTGCACGGTGGCAGAGTTTGGATGTTAGCTGCCACACAAGAACTAGTAAATGTTGAAAGGTGGGTCTCCCTTCCCTCCAAGTTCAGTATTCCATCCATTATTTACAAAGGCCTTCCTCTTCTTTTGTTTTTCTTACCTAGTTTTAAGGTAGCGGATAGGTCCTTGAGATAAAAAACCCTTTAAAATACTGAGAGGGTTTTAGGCCTCATGATGTGACAGAGGCTCTAAGGGGACAGCGCTTGGTATTTGGGGGCCTCTATACACTTTCCATGTGCTGTTTTTTGGCTCTGATTCATGGCCCTGTTCTCATCATTGTGATCCCTCCCATTCAACTTGGTTGACCTAGGACTCAGCACTCCTACCATATTCCCAGCAGCTCCCCTACTTCCACTCAATTCTCCATCCCAGATGCTTTTCCCTCACTAGGTTTCCCAGTACTTGAGGTTTTGTGATTTCCTGACGTTCCTGACGGCACCCCACCGCCCCTGGCATTCCATAGCCTCTGGCTGCAGATTTCCCTCACTTATTAGCTAGGTTATTGCTGCCCCCTGGTGTCCCTTGTGGCTCCATAGCAACGTCCTCTCGGATGCTTTCCTCCTCAAACCAGTTAACCCAGTATTCCTGTGCCTCAGCCCTCATTCACCAAACAAACAAAAACAGAAACTGGGGTTGTTCTCCTAAAAGCAACACCAATACCCCACCTTCCTCCCGGAAGTGAGAACAGGAGTTGGAACAAAGAGAAGAAAAGAAGGCACTAATAGGACATTGAAGATAAAAGTGGCAGTGGCAAGCATCTGAAGCAGTTTTCACCGACTCAGAAGGAAATGGAATATAAAACCCTTGGTAAAATGAACTGGAATAAAATACCCCTTTCTGCCTCTTCTCAACCACTCTATTTATCTTCCTATCAAAAGTGTAAGAATGAAACATGTATCCAGGGTAAACTTTGGAGAGAAATTCCTCTTATGCATCCAAAATAGAGAGCTAGAAAAGGCAAAGGCCTTTTGTCCACTGCTGGTTTTGCTTCGGGCCATCTGTCTTTTTGCTTAGTTTCACTTAGGTTTTGAACATGAGGTCATATACCTGTTATCATAGTTTTAGTAATCAGTAAGCAAGGTTGGTGCATGATGAGAACTAATTCTAAATTAAGTTAAAATGGACACATGGGATTGAATGGATAAATATATAGGTTTTCTTTTTTAAAATGGCAAACTTACTATTTGTATACAAATAAAAAAATTCTTGTATCATTTTAGGTGGGCTTAAATTTGTCTTCCATATACACACATATATGTATATATACACACACATATTTACATACATACACACATATATACATATATGTTATACTATGATTTCCTGAAACTACATGCCTATTCTACTTTGCTAATCTTATTTTCAAAGATGGAATATGATTTTGATTTTTTTTTATATCAGCATGTCCTAAAATGTATTATAAAAATTTTAGGAAGTACTATGAAGTAGTTGTGGTATAGTGGAAAGAGCACTGGATTTCGAATTAGAGGATCTGGGTTCAAATTCTGGATCTATCTTTGGGTAAGTCATTTCAGCCTCTGGTGAGACTAAATAACCTAGATCGTTTCTTCCAGTTCTAAATCCTATGATCCTACTTACTAATATGCTAAGAGAAGCAGTGTTATATAGAATCAGCACAGGACTGGAGGCAGGAGACCTTGGTTCTGCTCTTGAACCTGTCGGTTGCTAGCTATGTAACCGTGAGCTAATCAGTTAAAATCTTTCTGATTACTTATTTGTGAAAGCTCAGGGTTGGACTAGATAATCTCGGATGTCTTTTCCAGTTGCAAAGTATTCTGATCCTATTTAAGATAAACACAAAGTTAGTCATTGAAATGTTAGGAGTTAAAAGAGACCTTAGATTCATCTTGTTCAATGCACTCTTTTTACATATTGAGAATTTGAGGATAGAAAGGTAATCCAAAATTCCATAGCTACTTAATGGTAGTCAGTCCTAATCTTCAACCCATAGTTTATAGTTTAAACTGTCAAAAACCAATATAGAGAAATCCTGGTAGGAGATCATAGAATTTAAAGGGATAAATCTGACCTCTAGTTTGCCGTAAATGTTTCTTCCTTATTTCTTGGCCTAAGTAGATGCGATACATTGAATTTTCAATGTTTCAGCATGTTAGAAACAGAGAATCATATGACTTTAGCCCTGGAAGGCATTTTAGTTACCTAACTAGCTAGAAGCAGAGCCTAGACTCAGATGCACTTTAACTTTTTTTTTTTATGAACACCAAATAGCATGAATATTTTCCTTATACACAATAGAGCAGAAAATGAGATTGTCCATAAAACTGCAAGTCTCTATTACATAATAAATTGAACTTGTAACTTTCAAAACTGTCTTTTTTTGTCTGTGTTTCCTTCTGGCCTTCCTTTTGTACCCTTCTATGCATTTAAAAAATTCTTCAGTGTTTTTTCCTTCTTTTTCTTTTTTTTGGTCATTCCTTTTGTTAGCCTCTCTCCCCTTCTTATCTCCCTTACCCGTGTGAAAAGAGAAATAAATCTTCTGTAACATATGCATAGCTAATTATAACAAATTCTCAAATTGTCTGTACCTCATTCTATACCATAAATTCATCACTCATCTGATAGAGAGTAGGTTTCATCCTTCGTCATCAGTTCTCTGGAGTCCAGTCTTGGCTGATCATTGCATTGATCAAGATTCAATCTTTCAAAGTTTTATAATGCTATCCTTGTATAAAGTGTTCTCCTGATTCTCTTCTCTTCACTGCATTGAATTCTGCATCAATTCAGTTCATCAGTTCTTCTCAAGTTTCTTTGAAACAATCCTTTCTGTCATTTCTTATAATGTAATAATATTTCCTTATATTTATATGCTGTAATTTGTTAAGTCATTCTAGAGTTGGCAAGAATCCCCTCAGTTTGCATTTCTTTTCTATTACAAAAAGAATTGCTATAAATATTTTTGTATTCATGGATCCCTTTTTCCTTTTTTTTTTTTTAATCTCTTTAAGATGTAGTAGACCTAGTATTCCTCTCTCACAATCAGAGGGTATCCCAATGCTTTTCTTTTGAAAGAAGGTTGTCACTTGTGCAACATAACACAGCTAGTATGTAACATGGAAATCCTACAAATTTTTGGAGCTGGAAAGGATCTTAGAGATTATGTGCTACAATCCCCTAATTTTATAAATGAGGTGACTGAAGCTGAGAGCATTACTTTTGCAAGGTCATGCAGGTATTTGATGATAGAGCCAGGAATAGAATCCAGGGCTTTATAATGCAAGCCTGCAAGTTCAGGGTGCATCCCACTGCATGCATTGCTTCTTTATTTTTAGAATGACTGTTTTTAAGTGTAGTACTATTAAACTAATGAATGCAGACAGCAGCACACAGACACACACAGACACAGACACAGACACAGACACACGCACACACCCTTAGCCTCCTGGTTTAATATAAGAGCTAAAGCGAAATCTTTCAGGACATGCGCAAAAGGCTCTGCTGTGGTACCATTCGTCTTCAGATGGCCACTAGATAGAAAGCCCATTGCTCAGATACCTTGCCTACGCCTAACCACTTATTATCATGTATTGGCAATCTTTATAGTGAATCTTAGAACAGGATGAACGTTAGAGCTTATTTTTCTAACCCCTTTACACATAAAACTAAGACTCAGAGAGAGTTAACTGGTCCAGTGTTACATAGTTGGTAGCAGTGTAAAGAACTGGACCCAGGTCTTCTGACTCTAGTGCAGCATTCCTACCACAATACACTGAGGTAGAGTGGGGACTAGATCCCAGGTGTTCTGACTTAACAAAATCCTGTGCTCATTCTGTTGTAACATGTTGTTACTCTATGCCAGTGGTTCTCAACCTTCCTAATGCCATGACCCTTTAATACAGTTCCTCATGTTGTGGTGACCCCCAACCATAAAATTATTTTCATTGCTAATTCATAACTGTAATTTTGCTACTGTTATGAATCGTAATGTAAATATCTGATATGCAGGATGTATTTAAATTGAACATAACCCACAGGTTGAGAACCGCTGCTCTACACCATACCACCAAAGGATATTTTTTGCATATGTAGAGGGAAGGGATTTTGAAGAGAGGTGAAAACATTAAAGATATGATGTCTTCTAAATGAGAATAATGGCATTTTCATAAAATACCAAAGGATTTATCTTGCTCTTATGTTGCTAAACATTCTGAAAAATTAGATGAAGGTCAAGAATAGAATCTGATGTCCAAAAGCGACCCTATTGCCATTTGGGCATTTGCCTTTATAAAAAGCAAATTTTATACCTGAGATGTCCTGGCACGACAGTGCCACCTTGTGCTCTGATTGCCAGTAGTGTAAGCTGTGCTTGGCCTATATGAAGAAAAAAAAGCAAGCTGAAGAAATTTTTTTTTAAATCTTTTCTTTTATTTGCTCAATTAAGTTATTTTTTTTAAAGGAAGTATTTTGATTTTATTTATTTTAGTTTGCATCATTCATTTCCATGAGATTTTGAATTACACATTTTCTCCCCATCTTTCCCCTACCCCCCCCTCAAAACAGCCATCTCCTTGTATGACCCCTCCCCCAATCTAATCTCTCCTATGTCCTCCCCCATCACTCCTCTAACTTTCCAATAGGGCAGGATGAATCTCCCTTCCACAGTGCCTGTGAATCTTAAGTTCCAGTTGGATGTAGTTAATAATAATAGTAATAGTAATTGTGTGTGTGTATATATATAT
>CM053582.1:344421547-344458832 GCA_028627135.1 Pseudochirops cupreus | reverse complement strand
CCCCCCCCCCCCCCAATAAAACTGCTAGATATAGCACCTTACCTACCAATCTGTTTGGACCAAATATGTACTGTAATTTATTGCTTACCTCAGCACTTTAAGCCAAAGTCTTTAGCTCTGACTTCAGCTTCAGTCTTTGTAATAACTAAGGAAGAAGGAGGAGGAGAGCAAGTAGGGGTGAGATGCTAAATGAAATAAGCCTAAAAAAGCTTAGAGAAAGCAGGGAGAGAGGAAGCAATGGCAGCAATATTGTGAGGTATATACTGGAAGTTGTATTACACAAGAAACTTTATCAACCAGAATTTTTTTATACTCATTTTTATAAATAGGCAAGCAGAAGTCAAAGGACAGCCAGGTAGTAGGTGGATAGGGTGCTTCCTGGAGTCAGGAAGAACTGGGTTCAAATTTGGCTTCAGATACTGTAATGGCAGTGGGAATTTGAAGATCTTTCCTTGCCCCTTAATAGACCAAGAGGGGAGTTTGAAGACCTCCCCTACTGTGAAGATAAACTATGCACCCTAGAGCCTGCAGGAAGCTTCCCTGCTTTGAAAGTAAACTCTGGAGGGAGAGAAGCAGTGAATAGAGCACCAGCCCTGGAGTCAGGAGGATCTGAGTTCAAATGCAGCTTTAGACACTTGACACACTAGCCATCCCAACTGCCCTCCAAGAAGCAAAAAAAAAAAAGTAAACTCTGCCCCCTAGAGGACAAAGGAAGCTGCATCAGAGAGAGTGTGACAGCAAGTCTGACAGTTGGAGACAGTTGCAAACAGTTGGGGACAGAGGAAGAGCTTAGGCAAAGAGAGAATTTTGTGAGTAAATATTGATTCTGTATTGGTTTGTGGGAAGGCTAAAGGATGCTGTGGCTCTCAGCATTATTATGGCTTCTGAATATCTTTGGTATTCGGTGTACTGGTTTTGGGATTCATTTTTCTGGTTTCTAAATAAATCCTTCAACTTTATCCTCTTATCTGGAGAGTGACATATTTTGTGATCGAACACCATGCGATAGTTTAAGTCACGGTCTCTATCGTGATTGTGGGTGCTGTAAATATTGCATTGGTGCTGCAGATACTTACTAGCTGTGTGACCTTGGGCAAGTCACTTACCCCATTTTGTCTCGGTTTCCCCATCTGTAAAATGAGCTGGAGAAGGAAATGACAAAATACTCTAATACTTTTGCCCCAAAAAACCCCAAATAGGGTCATGAAGAGTAGAATGTAACTGAACAACAACAAATAGAAGCCAAAAGAAATTAAATAATTTGACCTAGATTACATAGCTGAGACTAAAACCTACAATTTATGACTCTTCACTTAGAAAAAGTGTTACCACATAGGTCTTGGCATTTTACAGATTTGTAATCATGATGAATAAAAAATTTTTCCAATATTCCAATGTAATTTCTCCTTTCTTTACTTCTTTTTTTAAATGTCAGAAACTTTTACTTTGAACTCTAGGAGTTAGACGTTGTTGCTGGTATAAAGTGGCTGTCAGGGCCTTCTGCTATTGGACAAAGTTGAAGCTAACTTTTTTGTGAAAATGATGTGCAAGTAATCCTATTTATTGCCTAATTCCTTCATTCCTTTGGGTCATGTAAACAGTTAACATGGAGCTGAGACAAGATGTTTTCAAGCTAGTTTAATATTTCAGTAGATCTCCTATAGAGAGAAAGCTAGGTGGTCCAGTGTATATTGAGCACAGGACCTGGAATCAGAAAGAAGACTTAAATTCAAATCTAGCTGGAGACTTACTAACTCTGTGACCTGGGCAAATCACTTAACTTCTGCCTCCTTCAGTTTCCTAATCTGTAAGACAGGGAGGATTGTCATAGCATTTCCTTGGAATTATTGTCAGAATAAAATGATTTCATGTTTGTAAAGCTCTTTGCAAACCTTAAAGCACTATATAAGTTTTATTATTGTTATAATTATTATTTCATCAGTATGGGTACTCCAGCTGTATAGATTATAACCCTTGTCCTGTGAAGTTCTTGTCGGTGCCTTCTCATCCAGTGTCCAAAGAGACAATGCCCTAATGCCCCAAAGATCTTCCTTTAGGTCTCCTCAACATCATTTAGGCAGCCCATTTGTTATTCCTTGCTATATGGCTGCCTTTTCTGATTGTACATTTCCTGGTAAATCTTTTCTGTCATTTTTTGGAAAGAAAGACACTGTTGGTAATTCAAGCAAATTAGCAACAGGAAAAGATGGCAGGGCTGGGAAAATGAAAAACTTGAAAGAATATCTCAGACCTTTAGAATTTTAGTCTTTTTCTGTACAAAGCCCAGGATGATTTATATGGATGATTTTGAAATGGTCATTTGGAATGATTGTTTTCCCATTTGTTATGGTTTTAGATTTTGATGGGGGGAGGTACCCTGGTACAATTAGGCCTGGCCTTACAGAGGTTTTTATTAGAGCTCTTTTAAATAATCTATTAGGCAGATTGCTCTTTGGCCATTTTATCACCCTTCATAACTTATGGGCAAACAGACTTTATCCTGAGCTAAAAACTAAAAACTCTAGTAAAAACCTTCATGTTATTTATGCTAGGCAACTTCATCAGTCTTTTTTTTTTCCCTCCATGAGACATCAGTACATCAGAAACTTTTTTTTTTAACAGACTTCCTATTCCTCAATCCAAATGAGTCATAGGAAGTCTGGTGACTCAGGGAATATTTCCTTTAATAAGTAAAAAGAGTTAAGCAAAACTTTTTTTTTTTGCATTTTTAGTTATTTGCTGAGTATCACTATTTCTCCTCTAATGCCATTTTTAAGACAGTAGAGACTAAAAAGATTAAAATAGAATCTGAGCTTTATCTAGTTAATAGAAACTAACAAAATGAATATGGAGCACAGCTTAAAAATTGATGCTGTCATTACTAGACTTGGTAACAACAGAGACTAATGCACTAAAGGGTCCTCTAAAGATCTTTTCTATTAGGAATCATTTAAGGGGCATTCATAGCTCAAAAGCCCCAATGGGAGCCAGGTATATGCTCTTCATTCTGCTACATCTGCAGCCTTTGTTTCTGTTCTGGGAGTGGCAGTTCGAATTAATTGGAATTGGGTGGGGGTGGACTTCAACATTTTGATTCACCAAATAATTCTTACCTATTCCCAAATAGCAGCTGTGTTTCCTTTGCAGTTCTGCTGCTAAGCTTTGTTACTTTAGTAATAAATTCATTGGGATCTGTTTACACTGGCTTATGATTAACATTCCTTATGGATTCCTTGAAAGAGTTTCTTCCTGGCTATTGTACCTAATTATATCAAAGCCATCTACAGGGTGATGCTCAAGGTTTTGTGAGAAGTGGAATATAGACTTTTAAGAATTTTTTCCCCTTAAATTCTAACCAGTTTAGCCCATAGCAGACTTGTTTTCTTAATAAGAAACACATCGCTCAGGACTTAAACCACTGATTTTTTTTAAAGTATTTGCAGGGATTTAATGATTTCCTCTGATAAAGAGTAATTTTTGCTTTACCTTGGTCTTTGCTGATTCTTTGATGGAAAATAAGAAAGAGGGTTTAAATGGGGATGACTGTGAACCCAACCTAAAAGTGTCCATGGAATTCACCAATGGAAGGGGTGGTCTTTATGTGATAAGTAGAAGTGATTACATTTGAGGACTGAAATGAAGATGGACGTGCTGTACTTCTAGTATTCTGTAGGTAAAAGTGAATCATACCAGATAATAAACAAAGTATTTCTAGGATTTTGTGTGTGTGTGTGTGTGTGTGTGTGTGTGTGTGTGTGTGCGTGTGTTATTTTGTTTTGTTTTCCCTATAAGGAAGTGAAGTCAAGGGTCCCAATGATATTGGTATTATCAGGTTTTGTTTTGTTTTTCCTTTTTGGAGGGGGGAAGGCAGGGCAGTTAGGTTTAAGTGACTTGCCCAAGGTCACACGGCTAATAAGTATTAAGTGTCTGAGGCCGTTTTGAACTCAGGTCCTCCTGACTCCAGGGCTGGTGCTCTATTCATTGTGCCACCTAGCTGCCCCTGTTTTGTTTTGTTTTTTAGGAATTTAGAGGTTTGTGTTTTCAGACAATTGAGTGTCCCAAGATGAAAACTACATTGTTGATGACCTTCAAATTGGTAGGACTCATTTTGAGCCAGAAATAGGAAAACTGGAGAATATTTGTCTTTCTTCTGTGGAAAAAAAAAAGGTATACATTTGCCTGGTGTGATAAGGTGAAAGTAGTTAACAAAGAAGAAGTAGAAATTTTTTTATCACAATGCAAATATGGTAGATAAGATGAAAAATTTTTTGTCCTAAATGCATAACTTGAATATTCACTTTTTACAGAGTGAGGGACTCTGTGAAGGTGCAGTGATGATCTCTGATCTAGAAATAGGTACTATTATTATATCATTTTCATAAATTTAACAATAGTTCAGATTGTTGCTCTTAAAACTGACTTATGGTAACATTTTGGTCCCCTAGTGGCTTGAAAGAATTAATGCAGTTACCGAAAGTGTCCAATTCACTTTCAGGGCATAGTGTGTGCATGTGGGAGAATTTGGCTTCAGAATATATTTTCACATCCCAAAACCAATTTGGCACAACTTAAAATGTCTGCTAAGGAAAGGTTTCAGAGTGATATTAGTCCATGCAATTAATACTTCATTTTGTGAGCACCAAATTCTCCCAATAGTGTTTTGTTTTAAAGAAGAGCCTGGGATTCACAATAACGAGTTTCATTTATCAGAGACATATGGGACTCGCCATCTTTGGATATATTTGCTAGACACTTTCACAAAGAACACTCCTTAGGCATCTCACATTTCACGGATTGGAGGGCAATCTGGATGAATATCTTTCTTGGAATTGATGAACCAGCTTTTTCATATGTAGTCTCCAATTTCAATAATCTTTAAGAAGCTCATAAAAACCAGGATGGAGTTAGTAAACCTCTGTTTATTAACCTTCAACAAGCTAAAAAGACCATGATTCTTAGATCTGGTTCATATGACAACTGTACCTCTATATTAAAATCTTTTCCTCAAATTTAGGTTATTTTGGTTAGATGGTGAGATGAAAAATTGGTCAAATTTGGATTGGCTTTGTATGGTGTTGTAGACTTTACAAACAACTAATTTAAGGTTTTTGAATATCTTAGAAATAAAAAGTCTATAAAAACATAATGCTAATAACAGGATGTATTGGAGAGTCAGTAAAAATTGGTTTCTCCACCAGGATGTCTTACTTGCTCAGTTTTTTCAAGCATTTGATTTTGTTTGCTTAGTTCACTGAATGAACCTGAAACCTGGAAGACTGATAATGGTCATTGGCATTATGGTTCTCTTTTGTTGTGTATCTGGATTAACTTTTTGTCTTCTCTTTCAAATTTTATCATCACTGAACTACCTACTATTTATGATATGTTTTTTTTCCCTCTTAATGGCGTTAGAAAAGTAACTAGGGAACAAATAGAATAAAATGAAATCCGAACGATATTCATTGCACAAAGGACACATTTATTGATATCATATATACATATGTATATATGTTTAGTGAAATGCTAAGTGAAAATCTAGCTTTTGTGAATCAAATCACATTTTTTACCTTGATTTATAACTTCAAAGATTCTGTCTTCTTTTCTTTTATATCTTCAATTGATAGTGGTTCTTAATCCTTTAGATTTAGATTTGTATATCCCTGAACTCTCTGTCAAATGATATATGCTGTGTAAACAAACATTTAAATTCTCATTAATTAAAGGGATCATTTATGATGTGAATAATTATCCCCTTCCACTTATCTACCTGATTTTTAAGTGTCACATATCTATGTATACTTATTTGATAAATCACCAGATTCACCTATGTTACTTCAATGTATTCTAAAATATTTGTATTATAGTTGAAGTGATATTATTCTACTAATAGCTATTTGTACAAAACCTTCATTAGACACTGTAATGCAGTAATTTTGTTTGATTATTTGCATAGTTGTTAATCTTAAATTCTTCTTTACATAGTTCTCCAAATGTATTCTTTTTTTAGCTCAAAAATTTTAAAATATTTGAAACATTTTAATGAGGATTATTATATTTCCAGCATCATAATTACCGAAATAACATCTATTTTTATGCATTGATAAGGGACTTTTCAATACTGCTCATGTTGAAATGACACTAAAATGATGGCATACCTTATCACTATAACTATCGACTCTTCACGGTCTAAATGTTGCTGTTTCATATTCATAATGGTCTGGCAGCCTTTGCCTCCTCATTGTCTTCAGTTTGACCTGAAGTTTTGAGTATAAGAGAATACTAAAGAATATGTTATAGATCCCAAAATCTGTGCAACTGTATTGCTGTATGTACTGTAGGACGTCACTGGCATTATTGAGTAAAGTATCACCACGACAGTAATCCCTTCAAGCATTAGTTGCGTATTGAGTGGTAAGAAGTTTGACACTATGAAGCCTCCAGTGATTTATATCTATTTCTTAGCACACACATATAGATAATGTATGTACACATACACAGATTCATATACACACATGTGGTATCACCCTTAGAAGTATTTAACAAACATAATTAATTTTCATAACCTTGAGATGAAGTTTGATGATCTTCTTTTCTACAAATATGGGGACTTTGGCCTAAAAAGACCAAATATTTTGTCTAGGTTCAATCAAAGCCATTAACAGAGATGAAAATAAAGACTTTTGTTTTCTGACTCTGTTTTTTATAGGAATATTAGAACATTTCTCTTAGAAAAGGTTTTAGTATAATAGTCAATGGAGGTGAGAAGATTAGAGGTAAAACAGTTTAGGACACCATGTGAAGAACATAGATAGACTGGATTGTGGATTGAGGATAAATTGTAGGCTGTGGAAAGAAAATAGTCACAGTGATAGAAAAAGAGACGGTTATTTTCCATGAATGTGGCTTCTGAAAGGACAGATGATGGGCACTGGAGGACGCAGAGAAAGAAAGAGCATGAACGGGAGAGGGAAAGATCACTATGTTTGCACCATTTTTGTTTAAGAGCTGAATAGCATGAGTAGTACTTTCTATAGTGTTTTCAGCAAAAATAGAAAACTTCAGTAGTTTGCATGGAGAAAGGATTTGGTTTCCTTGTGAAGTTAAATCTTCTTGATTTGGGAGTGTACCATTATTTCTACCTTACAGTAAGGGTAAAGTTTTTATTGTTGAGCTCAAGTTTTTAGATATTTCTATTTATGTGTGTATATATATATATATATGTATGAATATACTTTCATCTCTGTCTCTTTGTATCTGTCTCTGTCTCTCTTTGTGCCCGCTGCTTGTCTGTTTGCCAGTTTTCTTTGTCTCTTTCTCCTTAACATTGAACCCATCTGTGTAGAAAATAGAATACTTGGCTTCCTCATTTTTATTTTTTAAAAATAATTTGTTGTTTTGTTCGCTCAACTTATTTTCACCCCAAGAAAAAAACTCATTCTCCTTATGGCAGAAGGAGTGTTGGTTTTTGAATTTAAGAGGTATAATGCTGCCTTTCTTGTCCGTTTTTCTGTCCATCTGTCTGTTGGTCTCTAATAGACTTTGCAGTGAGACAGCAGTTTACTATTTGCATGTGTGTGTATATGTGTGTGTGTGAAATTAGCTAATTGGTGTTAGCAGAAATATTTTCACATGTTTTATAAGCAAAATGAGCAAGGTATATAAATGTAGATATGATCCAGACACACGCACGCGCTCACGACTGTCACTGCTCATGCATAGGCGCTCAGAAGTAATTAATGTTAATAAGATTTTAATGTGCTTGTGAGATCATAATGAGGAGAAATGAATGCTCTGATTAGGAAAAGGTAACTGTGTGTGTGTTTTGGCTTAGAACAAGATTTCAATTTTTATAAACCGCAATTTTAGAACTTGTTTGTGATTGCATCAATTGGTTTTTATTTTCAAATTAGAGGTCTGTTTAGCCATTTGAATGATTAACCAAATAAATGGGTGAAACCCTGATCATAAGGAAAGGTGCAGATTTTTCATTTGCAAGGCAATGATAGTGTACAGCAAGGCAGTGATCCTGTCTTCCTCCAACATTACATTTTTCTGTTGCTTTTATCAAAGCCTCTTCAGAAGCTCCTTGTAGAGACAGTACTTATTTTTATAAATATAGATGCTATCTCTGTATTGCAGAGACACACAGTCAGACAGTGAAACTATTGTGCCTGAGACACATTTCTGTCTATCATAAATGATAAGTCCAGAAAAATCTTTTAAGTAGTCTAAAATATAAAACAAATAAGATTTTTCTTCCTAATCTGAATCTTATCAAATTTTAGAGGCTTGGAATCGATTGTATTGGCCAAAAAATATGAGAAGTTAAGCAAAGCTGCAGTCTCATCGTGGACTCAGGCTTTCAAACAGCCAGTAGTCACTCTCTAGACTGGCTAAAATCCAGATGGACACCAGGGGTCCTTCTCCACAGCAAACCTTCTGAAAAAACAGTCTACAGGCTTTGACTCACATTTGCATTATTATTATTTTTAATAATAGGACATATCTAAGTATCTATTAAGAGTCCTTGCCCTGTAGCACATAGAAACCACTTGTGCATTGCAAAAATATTAGTAATGTTTGTATATTAAAGAATTGTAAGAGCTTTCTTTTCAATGGTAATTTTAATACTAAAATGCAAACTCTGTAAAGAGCTTGTTTGTAGTGTGTTTCCTCTACTGTGGAATGGCTTCTTCCACGTTTGGGTAAGATTGATGTGTGTGGTATGATGTAAGGTGTTAAGGTTACTACGGGAGACACGGGATTTCCGTCCCTTCCGAGTTCACTAATGCTTCCCCTATGGTTTTTTTCATTAGGTTTTTCATAAGATAGTACCAAGAAACATGAGGATGGAAGAATAATTTTGCTGTTCTAAGTACTGTATAGGACTCAGTCCTTCATTTACTTAGTGATCAAGGATGATTGTCTGATCAGAAAAGCTATTTAAGGTGAATAGTTTCTGTCCTGACGTTTTTGGAAAGGACTTGGAAAGCTGAGTAGATGGAACAATGGGCTGTGATGGACTTTTGGAAATTGCTGCATCTTAAAAAAAAAATCTCAGTTTGTCCCTAGGGTAGTGACCCATATTTTGAAAAAAGAGAGGCTAATTTCTCTCCAGTTGTGTTCTATTCTATGTTCAAGTAATGGGGAGGGGAAACCTTACTTTCATTTTAAAGGTCACCATTGTATTCTCCTGAGAAAATAATCTAAGTTTTTAAGTAATTTGGATAAAAGGAGTCCGTTTTTCTTTCCTTTTTGTACCCTTGTTATTCTCTTCAAAATTTTTTTTAGAAATATTCCAGGAATTTCTATAATCAACTTTCCTGATTAAGAATGGGAAATAAAGTAATAAAATACAACTAGCTAAATACAGAATCATTGATTTTGATCTTGAAGGTACTTCAGTAGTCAGATACTTATCCTAATGCCTTCCTATTGAGGAAACTGAGGCCCAAGAGAGGTTAGATGATCACACAGGTAGTAGTAAGTGGCAGAGCAGAGCCAGGATTCAAACTCAAATTCCTCTGACTTGGAACGTAGAGGGGAATTTGAGTTGTTTGAGAAATAAGATCATGGGACCAGAGCTGAAAGGGATATTAGAGACTGTCTTGTTTGAAACCATCATTTTATAGATGAAGAAGCTGAGAATCAGAGGGTCTAAGGTCACACAGGCAGCTAGATGGAGCAGAGTTCTGGAGTGGGCGTCAGAATGACCTGAGTTCATATCCTGCCTTAGACATTTCCTAGCTGTGTGATCTTGGGCAAAGCCCTTAATTTCATCTGTCTCAGTTTACTCATTTGAAAATGGGGATAATAACATCCACCTCTCAAGGATTGTGAGGATAAAATGAGTTAATATTTGTAAAGCACTTTGTGTACCTTAAAGTGTTAAAGCTATAAATAATAGCTGATTATTATAAATGATAACATGGTTATTGTTACATAAGGAGCATATTGCAAAGCTGGAATCTGAACGTAGGTCCTTTCACTCTAGCTCTAAGGCACTTGTCATTGCACGTCTCTGCCTCTTTTTAAAAAAAATTCAACTTAAAAAAACCCTGCATTTTTTTTTAAATAAAAGAATTGGTCATAAATTAAGATTGCTTGTATCAGTTCTAAAAGCTAGGAGTAGAAAATGAAGCTTCAGAGTAGATTTTTCTTCCTTTTGTTTATGTCACACAATAGTGATTTTTCCTCTTTTTTTTCTGCTGATAGTCTTCTCTCCTCTTCCTTCTCTCTCTTATCTTTCTCCCTTAATTTCAAACTTTGTGTCCCAGTAAATAGTAGCCGGTCCTTAGTAAGGGGGCTTACAAATAGGATATAGAAAACCTGAGATTTGGAGAAGGAAATGGCAACTTCAACAAACTGCATTAAACGTTCACAAGTAATGGGGTCACTAAATGAATAATTAACCTGTTGATAAGCCTCTATTGTTTATGAAAAAAAAAAAGAAGGAACATCATCTTCCTTTTGTGGCTTGGTGCCATTATTTCTATTTCCATTACTTTTGCCTTTACTTTGTTGTGTAATGGAAGTGTTCTTACAGAACATAAATAGAGGAATGTTTTAATCACCCTCAGTTCAAATGTTCAGAGTAATACATGGGATTGCACAGACTTCACTATTTATTATTCATATATGTGGATCTAAGCATCTAATTAACTATTCTGAAAACATATCCAGGTAACTTGCTCCTTTGCCTCATTTCCATTTTAATATTCTTTTGTAAAATATATGTTTTATATATATATATATAAACATATACATATGCACACACATAATATATATATAAATATGTATAACATATACATATATACATATATACATATATACATATATATATATATATATATATATATATATATATATATACACACACACACATACATACATATATAAATTTTTTTCTTTTGGTTTAAACTTGTGAGTTTGTCAATGTAGGAAAACTCCAATGTGGAAAATCCTTGTATCAAGATAGATCACTGACTGCTTTGTAGATGTATTTAGAGAGTTGTCTGGGTTGCTGAAAACTCAGGTGACTTTTGTGTGGTCACACTGTAGAACTTAAACCCAGGTCTTGCTGACTCTAATGATTCTGAGACCAATCCTAAATCAGGGAGTCAGCTACTTGGATCATGTTCATAGAATAGATTTCGAGCTGGAAGAGATGGTTGTCTGTCATTCTGTCACATGGGTGGCAGAAATAGACTTTGATTCCTAGTCCTCTGACTGCAAATCCTCCATTTTATTATACTGTCTTTCATTTCATCTAAACTCCTTAGTCTCCTTTTTCCCCTCCTCAAAAACCTTAATCACGTTTAAAAAATCCCTTTGAGAGTCTACTTATACTTATTGTGGAGTTACTTTCTTTTTTTCCAGGGGTTATTTCTTGGGCTTCTCTTAGCCCCTGGTATTTCTTCATCGTGTTCGTTTTCTTGTTTCCTCGTGTCTTCCAGCCTCCGTTCTCAAATGAGAACTTTGCGCCAGCGCCAGGTTCTTGCCCCACTCTCTGGACATTGCTAGTGGCTGGTCTCCACGGGTCACCTCTGCCTGTTTTGTCCCGTCACATAGCCGCGAAATGTCTGCGCCGTGACTGCTCTCAGACCTCCCGGAGAGCCGTACCCACATACATCGGCCGGGGTGCCTCTGCGCAGGTAACCTGTTGGCAGCAGAGTTTGTGCCCCTGCTCAGTTTCCCCAAGGTTCTAGATTTATTCTTACGACGTTCTTGACTGGTGGAAGAACTTGATCGTATTTCCCTTTGGTTTTATTGATCTTTGCTTTATCTGGAACCACTTTTCCTATTTTACTGGAACTTCTTTTAGGAGAACTGGACTTGACCTTGACGTTTCATGATATCATCTTTCTTTACTAAAAGTTGACCAATCCCAAATCCACTACAGTACCTCCTGTTGTAAACAACATTTCCAGTATTTTGTGAAAAATCTCCATTTGGGATAAATGCATTAAGTAATAGTGTTCTTAGAAGCAATGGAGATTGAAAACAATCATGAGGTGTTTATAGCAGCATTTACGACCTATTGGCTAAATACTTCATTATAAATATGATAAAAAAGTGCTTTTTAAAAAAAATCCTGAACAATTATTAAAATTGTTCAGTGGCTTTAAGCTCCAGCCTTAAGTTTCTAGAGAACAATTTTAATTTTTGTAAGTACTGCATTAAAAAATGCATCAATACCTATGAATGTTGGAACTTGAAGAACCAGAATTTGAGGGATCTTATCATCAGTGAAAGAATATTCATACAGTATTTCCACATGCATATACATATACACATATGTACGTCATAAACATGCTTGTCAATAGGCTTAGAAAAGCTACAGAGAATGTATCTTGTAGTGTTTATTAACACCTGTGAAACAACAGGTCAGTGACATGTCGGTACTGAAATTGAGAGATTGATTTTTCCCCCTCCACTAATGATCTTATGATGAAGAAAGCTTTATTTGTAGTAACAGAATATAAAATAAAAGCTTGGCTATTTGTGATTAATATTTTTCATCACTCTGGGATTTAAATATACTTTTACCTCAAAGGAATTGAATGTACATCTTATTTGAAAGTTGAAAAGTTCTTCCCACTTATCATCACAACTTGCCTCAAATTCCCCTTTGTGTTTATTAAAGCATCATTTAAAATTTTACAGATGTTCACTTTATTCCTTTAAAATGAAACCTGGGCTTCTTATTTGTATGATTTCAACATCTAATTGTAGGATCATAGCATACAAATTAGAGTTCTGATTTTGGAAACATAAATAGTTGATTAATAGGAGAGATTTACCTGAATTAAGATTGGTTTAATGACTTTAAAAAAGAATGATTTTTAAATATTTCATCATTCTCGGGGAGATAGAATCATATATTTTGTTCTGCCACATATGGATAATTTTCAATTATACTGCAACCATCTCTGATACTTCTCTCATTCTCATTATGTTTACTTTCCCTTGTGTACTATATATTTTCCTCTCTCTTTCTTATCAGTTTTTGTTATTGTTTGTTTCTAAGAGATCTTATCCCTTTTTCTTTGCCACTTATGTTTTAGTGTCTCTGTACTTAACTCTCACCCCAACCAGGCAATGGAAAACTGCTCAGAGATACACCTACCTAGAAGGATCATTTGATCCTTCAAATATATTCCAGATTTAGTTACTGAAATGCTGTCGAGATGGTAGAGCCAAGTAAAAATGGGGGGACAAGAAATGTGGGACCCCATATACAACACATGGAACTCTAAATATGTGTTTATACATGTTTATGTACACACACACATATGTATATATAACAAATAATTTAATAACAATAAAAGGAGTATTTTGACTTGGTTAGGAATCATTTATGTTAGTCTGAAGGGTGCATACAATTAGAACTCATTGTAACACTGTAACATACTTCTGTCATGTTTTAAAGTTTACAAAGCTAAAGCATTGTGAGATATGTAGTAAAAGTATTATCTTCCTCTTGGTTGAAGAAACTGAAGTGCAGTGGGGTTGAGTGACTTGTACGTGATCATGAAGGTTGTAAGTAGCCCAATGGGTTAATGATTTGAAAAGAAAAAAAGTTAAATAGAAGGAAATGTTACTCAGAGTTATATTTGAAAGTTGAGGGATCTTCTTTGAAAACAAATGCCAAGTTTTACCTGAAATATTCTGAGCTTGGTATGCCAATATCAAACTGACAGTATAGGAGGATGTTTTAAATAAGGTTTTGGGTTTTCCCCCTGATGGGGTCTAGGATGCTTTTGTCTGTAACCTCAGTTTGTAACATCAAATTTTTGTGTTTGAGTTTCTCTGTAACTTCAGTTTGTAACGAGCCAAGTTGTAAAAGCACCGTTCTCCCAGCCATAAAGGCATTAACTCTGCCTCTCCCCTGCCCCCAGCCTAAAAGTCTTTTCCCTGAGCCAGCAGTCTGCCTAGTGACAGTTCATTAATTGTTTAGCTATACCTATGAGTACATCACCCAAACATTTCATAAACAAACCCTTAGTTTAGAGACCTCCATTGTTTTAAGTGGCCAGCTGCACCCAAAAACCTTGAACAACTTTATCAGAAGAGAAAACTCCCTCCCAATATGGTACCTCCTGAATCCCTAATCAGTCTAGCTTCCAGACTTGGCACTTCCTGAAACAATCAAACCTATCCTCCCAATAGCTGTATTGTCAAAGATGAGTAACAGACTGGACATATTTCATTCAGCCTTGACCAAAAGTAACCTCGTGATGTCACAAGGCCAAAACCATACCTCCTAGTAGCCCCCCCCCGCCTCAGGCATTCTCCCAGTGAATTATGGGCAGTATGCCTGCGCAGTTGATACAAAAAGTGCATGTCCCTTTAAGCACTGATCACTCCTAAACTCCTCCCAAACTCCTCCCTAACTTCACCCTTGCCCACCTAGTTAGCATAATCACCCTTTCACTGACAGTTGTATGGCTTTAAAAACTGTATCTCTAACCCCCACACTTTGCAAGCCATCCTTAACCTTCTCCTGCCCGCTGCAAAGCATAACACTGAACTTCATAACTCTGCCTTAGATCCCTATAAGCTTGCAGATCCCTTTACCTCCCCCTCCTGCCACTGCTAAGTCAGCGTAACAATAAACTTTTGTAACTCTTCCAAAAGATAGCTTGAGTCCAGTAATTCATTTCAGACAAAGAACTCTGAAAGGATTTCCTAGAAATCCACCTCTTCCATACCTCTTCACCCCTATTTTAAATTTTAATTACTTATGCTAAATTTAATAAAGTTATATATAAAGATACATTATGAATGCAAATGTTCTATCCACATACATAAATTTCAATCTCAGATATTCACAAACCTTAAAATTTATTCACTCACATAGCTTCAGGTGCAGGAAGTAATACAGAGTAATACTGGAAAGAAAACAACTGAATGTAAGATCCTCTAAAACTGTAAATGTGAAATCATAAAAAACAAAGCCACAACAAGTGCACCCAGCTAGAAATCCCCTAATTCATTTTATCCACAGGGATACTCACACCTATGTGAATTACAAAGATAAAACCATAATCTCCTAAAGTTCCTCAATAAACGAGTATAGTTATTTGCCTCCCTCTCAAAAGAATAGCTTCCTAAGTATTTCAAAATGTCTGCTGACTGCCCTGGTCCCTCTTTCAGGAAGCTGCTTTCTCATCCTTGTGGCACAGCCCTCTGGCATGCATGACCAGCCACCAGCTCAACCCTGTAGAAGAATTCTTTCATTCCTTTGTCTGATGTGTTTCATTTCCCCAGTTTAGATGATCCCCTCTCTTCTAGGCTGCAGCAGCAGGCATTGTTAGTTTCAATAGGCAGCCTGGATGCACAAGAGCAGTCGTCATCAAGAGGCAAGGTTTCAGGTCTAGCCCCTCTGTGCATGGTACAATGTTAGATCACTTTTCCCTGCTGGATTAGTGGTCAAAAAAGAAAAAAAGAAAGCAAACGGTCTCCAAAGGAATCCAATTAAAGTACTTGAGCTTCAGTGACATCCTCCCTGTTGTTACTGTAACTTCTCAGCCTTATTCTCACCAGTTGAAGAACAGTATATAAACACAGACTTTATTGTTGTTCATACAGCTATGCTACTTAACTCCAAAATTCTCCAATTTTCACCTTTTGGAGAGATTGCTTTATAGGATAACCATCTGTGTCATATTTAGTTCCCTTGGAATATCCATACTTTTATGTACTTCCACTGTATCTAGGACTTGTTGCATGAAACTGCTTGATAGAAAGAATATAGTGTATTTCACAGTGCTTTTCTTGCTTAGATCTAAGCACTTTGGTCCCGTTTATATAGTGCTTACTGTTTGCTAGGCACTGTGCTAAGTACTTCACAGTTATCTTATCTGATGCTCACAACAACTACCTGGGAGATGGATGCTAATTTTATCCCTGTTTTACAGATGAGAAAAACTGAGGCAAACAGAGTTTAAGGGACTGCCCAGGGACACACTGAACTAAGGAAGAGGAGGAATCTTCCTGACTTGAGACCGAACACTCTGTCCTCTGTGCTACCCAGCTGTTCCAGCACTAACCTACACATAATCACAGGGTGAATCCAAGGTTGCTGGTTCATTTCAGGGTTCCCTTCAAAAAACCCAGTGTTGCTGAGCTCATTAAATATTAGATTTTTCTGTCTCTGATTTCTTAATCTTGCAAAGCATATTTTTCAAATGGAGCCTTATTTGAAGTATTTTTAAGTCCAAAAGTAAAAAACAAAACAACTTCTTTGGACCCCAGTAGGACACAAAGTTTTTTTAGTGTGGCTCCTGATTAGTTCTTTATTCCTTTGAGGTCTCTCCTTTATTTACTCAATTAATGGGCTTTGGTTTTGAGAAACCTTTTCTACCTTATTGTGTTTCTTGTGGGCTTTGGGATCCCATTGGCTTTAATTTTATTGGTGGTAGATTCTGCTTAGTTTGTTTCTTTATTCCAGTTAAGGAAGATAAGATAATAGGTTCTTAGTATTTAGACCTAAAGGGAACCTTAAAGAGTATCTAGACCAAACTTCCCTTATTTTAATGATGAGAAAACTGAGGCCAAGTGACTTGTTTGGAGTGAATCTGGGATGGAATTTGAACCTGCTCTTCTGATTCTATTTGAAATGACTTTCTAATACCCCATTCCTTTAACTTTCTTTTGCTAATTTATATGTTGATCTGATGTCCTTATAAGCCTCCACCAAAGTCTGTTCTGTTTTCCACTGTTAATTTATTGGGTCAGGAAAAATGACTTCTTATAAAATTTTAGGCTCAATTACTATATTATATAAATAATAAGTATATACAGTATAACAAACATTGCCTCATGCATCATTCCTGGCAGCTATTGGACAACACAGTAATTTGGGATAATGGATTTTTGTGCCTCATGAACCAGACAAATAAAAACCCTATTTGTATTTGTTCCAAGGGTCTGTCATCCTCCCCTCCCCTCTGACCTCTTCCCTTTTTTACTTTTACCATATTTACGGGCAGCATTTAGCTGTCATAATTACCTGTTCTCAGACAGTGCTTGGATCTTGAAGAGCAGACATTTCTTCGGATCAGACATAGGGTATTAGGACTTGATCAGAAAAATTGTCTGAGCTCTCAGGACTACAACAAATTGGGGTTAAAAGATGTAAGGTTTAAGGTGTATTATTGGCAGAGCTGTGTGAGAAAGCTTACACAGCACCTGCCCACGCTAAGTCTAGCTCTAGCCAATGTGTTTCTCACTTTAATGAATACTACAATTCACACAATCCTCTCAACATTGTAAATAAAGAACAAACAAAGAAAAAGAGAAAAAAATTCCAAACCAAAAGTCTTGTAGCTAACTCTAATAGTCGGCTGGTAGCAGACCACATTAGGGATACTTGTATTAGTAGGCAATGTATTTTGTGCCATCAGTCCCAGTCCCATTCCACTCACTGCTTGATTATGGGTTCTTATGAATGAAACTGCCTACACACAACATTACTTGGCAGAATTAAACTTTTCACTGCTGGTTCTTTTTTGACTCCTTCTTAGAAATGATATTCTTTGCACTTTAGCATCCTCTTTAACTTACCTGAAATACATTGTCTTTGAGCACAATACACACAATACAAGGTTTCAACCTTATACAAGGCAGCTAGTTGGTGTAGTGGATAGAGCACTAGGTCTGAAGTCAGGAGGACCTATTTCAAATTTGACTTCAGAATTTATTAGCTGTGTGACCTTGGGAAAGTCATTTAACCTTTGTCTGTTTCAAGTTTCCTCATCTGTAAAATGGGGATAATATTATCTGCGTCACAGAATTATTGTGAGGATCAAATAATATAATATTTGTAAAGCGCTTAGAACAATGTAGGCTAAAGTAGTGGCACACAGTAGGTGCTTACTAAATGCAGGTATACTTCCTTACAAAAGGCAGCACCATCTTCTGATACTTCTGACCACACTTTCGTTGGTCTGAAAATGAAAGTAGTGCTTGGAATGAGAAAATCTTCCTCTGGTTAACCCCTTTACAAGAATTCTCTTAAACCATCACTAGATGCTCTACATGGCAAAGCTCCAGAGAGCTTTAATGATTTAAGGGAAATTGATTATAACTTGATATTGAACATTATAAGTTTAAAATAATGAAGCTTGAAAAAAGGTGACAATAAATGTAGTAAGTTGTTCACTGGCATATTTCATATGTCAGAATTAGACACTTTTGGATACTATATGTGCTTAGTAGAGAATCAATAATGAATTGAATGCTTTGGACTTTTATTTTTTTTTACAAGGCATTCATTCATTTTTCAGGTGAACAACAATTCTTGATAACTAATTTTTTAAAAAAATCTCTTTTCAGTCCTTGTTTCTTATCACTGGTGTAGCTTCAGTCATTTGTATACTTCTCATTAATAGGTGGAGTTGTGATTTCTTTCCTGATGTTTCCGTTCTACTTTCTGAAAGCTTCTTGTTGTCATCTTTATATTTAAATACTTCAGCAAATCTGCGATCTCATTGATGTAAATACTGCATCTAGCAGTGAAAATTATAACCTGTCTACACCTTTTTTAATCTTTTCAACTCTTTCCTGTGTCTTCCTGTAAAGGGGAAGAGTCCACCTACTGGGCTGGAGGTCTACGTCTGGGCTTTTTGGTATTTGATGCGTAGGCGTGCTTCCACCCTGATTGTCAATGATAGCTGCGTGACCAATCCGCTTCATTTTCTTCTGGTTGATGTCCTTTATGCCACTAATTAAATGCAAATTGATACTGAGCTTTACAAATGTTTGTGCTTTGTTTTGCTTGATTGTTATTTAGTTGTTTTTAAAAAAAGCAACTTACATTTACATCATGTTTCACGCAGTTGCGAAGTTCTTTAGTTACATTATTTGATTTAATCTCCCAACAACCCTATGAGGTAGGTAGTGCAAGATTATTATCTTTATTTTTCAGATTAGGAAATTGAAGTTTAGAACAGGTAACCAATTTGCCACAATTTATAAGTAGTGGAGCTGGAACTCGAAACCAGGTCTTCCGATACCAGGTGCAAGGCCCTTTCTACTACATCTTATAATTGTTTCACTTTCTTTTTGTGTGTCCATTTTAGTCTCTGTACCGTTGTGGCCATTTACGTTTAGCTTTTCCTTTTTACTTCCTCATTTATCCATTCTATCTTTTCAGGTTGCCTTCCTCAGGCACCTCATTTTCATAGCAGTTATTTCACTTTAAGACAAATAGTGGTCCTTGCTGATGGTTTTTAAAAAAATATGCAAGTAAGCAACAGTCATTTTAGTCTGAGCACTTAAAAAATGAATGTTGCAGCATCCACCTGTTTTGTTAAATAAAGTGTTTGTGAGGTAGTTTTTTTAAACTTTGGTAAAAATCAAAAGACCTTCCTATGACAAATGGTTTCTGGAGTTAGTCAACAATACGTACTCACAGCCCAAGATAGGTAGTTACAAAAGAAGTGTAACAGAAAATACATTTTCTCAAGGCGTTTACAGTCTAATAGAAGAAATAAGAAAATGCTATTTGTGTAGAGCAAACATATGAATTCATATGTGCTTTATATGCACATACATATAAACATATGTGTATATATATATTTAACAGTTGCTATAAAGAAATGTTCACAAGTTCAGAATATTTGAGTAAGGGGGAAAAACAGTAGAGGAAAAAAACCCCACAAAAACCCAGTAACCTCAAAGTGTTATTGGAATGTTAGAAGTGATTAGAGCCAAGTAGACTTAGCTTACCAGGCGGGGTTCCATCAGGACACGTACCTGTTCACCTGGCTAAGACTTGGTATGTTCTCCAGAACCAACAGTGCTCTGTGTACTCCAGACATTTAACGGGTATTTACTGAATGCGTGACTGCGTGAATGACTAAGCGAATGACGGAATCTTAACTTTGCTCTTTTATTACCTTTGTAAGTTTCTTCATTTGTAAAATGAGTTGATGCCCTCTAAGATTTCTTCACTTTTCGAAGCCTGGGAACCAGAATCCTTCCTTTCTGTTGTGCTGTTGTCCCCTTTTACCCCCATTCTAAGTGGCTCAGAGTATTCCTCTCTGGTTTCTTATCTATAAAATCTTCTCTTCTATCAGTGAATCACAGAATCTTAGAACTGAAAGGGACATCATGTAATTATAGAAACATATATACCTATAATTTATATTATAAACACACACACAGATAGATCTAGTCAACTTAATTTGTTTCATTTCATCTATTCCATCTTTCTTACCTTACAGATGCGTAATGCTGAGGTCTTGAGAGGCAAAGTGATTTCTTTAAGGTCACAGAATTGCTCTTTCAACAATACCGCATTCGTCCCCTTATTTGACAAATGAGGGAGCTGAGGCTTAAGAAGAGTCTATGACTTTGCCAGAGTCATACAACTAGTAAATTGTAGAACTGGGACTGCAATGCATGTTTTCTTACTCCAAGCCCTATGTTCTTTCCACATCACATTTTTTTTGGCTGCACTTCCTCAAGCCTCCTGATTTTGGGATTGTTTTTTAGAGACAGTTCCCTGCCCAGGGGACTTCTCAACGACAAGAACACCTGACTCAGAAGGATTTAGAAGGGGGAAACTTCTCTGGGAGTATATTACTGGTCAGGTTGTGTGGGAAGCATAGGTCCCTGCTTTTGCCTGTCGCAGGTGAGCAGAGCTTTCCCCACAGAGTTACAGGATATCCAGTCAGGTCAAGTTGAATATTCTTTTTCTTTATCTGAATCTTTATTAAGATCTATTTCAGGTTAAAATGAATATCAAGTTCTCTGATCTCAGATAAGTTTCCAAGACACTGCTGTGGACCCAGTTTATATTAGAAGTTATTAGGGGCTATACTACAATTAATATGACTAAGATGTTACTATAGAGTCAGTATCTGTAGAAACTCCCCAAATAGACTGGAAATGAAGGTTTTCTGGATTTTTATTGTATTGATAGATTGTTTCCACTGTGATCCTATTCCAGTGCCACTTGCTAGTGTGGAAATAACCTTACATTTTATGTTCTGCCTATGTGTGTAGAGTACAAGCTTTGGTAGGCCCTGTTAAGGAAAATGCCTTTCAAGCATGGGCCTGATGATGTCTCTTATTTGAAGAATAGCCTAGCCTTCATAGAGGTTCATCATTAGTCTGGCTATAGTGATGATTCTTTCAACTACTAAAATTCTCAAAGGCTGTAATAGTGCCATTGCAATATTCACAGCTCTGATGGTGACTATGAATATGCTGGCATAGTTCTCAATCACAAAATATAACAGACTCTCCATATATAACACAGAAGCAAAACATTCATTCAGACACCAGAAAACCAAATCCCAACACCAGAAAGTCAAATCCATCATAGTAAGAAAGAAGTTAATACACCATAGCACAGCAGGGAGTCACACCATCCTTTAGCCTTCCCACAAACAGACACTTACAAGCCTGTCTCTTTGGGTGTGTCCTCTCCTCCCTCTAGCTCTTAACTGCCCTGACTCCCAGCTTCCTGTGGGCTCTGCTCCACCCTTCAGCTCCTACCACCACAGGCTCCATGTGATTACATTCAGCCTAACAGGGTAATTCCCATTACCATTACATTCAGCCTCAAGATATTTCATGTCCCTTACATAGCAAAAATACATTAACTATATATTTCGTTACATAGGTTAATGGGAGTTTAAGGGGTAACTGATGTGGTAAATGGTGACAGTAGAACTTTACAACAATATAATAGGGATAATACAAAATAAGCATATAAAACAATATTTTAGGGTGGAGTTTGAGCACAAGCACCCTATAATTCCCACCTTGAATGAATGGGGCTCAAAATCTTGGGGTAAGGGTAAAGATCTCTTCTCCTATAGCTGCTTCCTCCTGAAATTGGACATAGAGCTGTCCCTGCCAGAAGAGGTACCATTTGAGAGGTCTTTAGCTGGCATCTGGGGCTTGGTCAACGCCAGGTCCAGGAAGTTCCATTCAAAAGGTCAGTTCTTTAGCTGGCATCTGGCACTTGGTTGATTCCAGGTCCAGAGGTGACACATCACAGTCATGGACAGTGGACAGACATCTGACTTACATAATCAGGCATCTGCAGGTGAAGAGTACTAAGCCTGCAGGAAACAAATCTAGGAAACAAGTGTAATAGACAAAAGAAGAAACAAGGAGACAGTAATCAGAAGCAGGATAGATATAGGGTCAGATATGCTTCTGGAGTCCATGAACTCACTGTCATAGCCTCATACACAGTAGAATGTATGAGTTAAAGGTACAATTTAGTAATCATCTTCTCCTGAATTAACAACAGTTACAGTATTATCTTTCCCATATGCTATAATCTTTGTGGGTTTTGGAACATTGTCTGACTTCTGCTTTACTCACACTTTAACACCCAATTTTATTCTATCAGTAGAACCAAGCCTTTCAGTTCCTCTGATGGTTATCTCAGAAGGAGGGTCAGTTTTCACAAGGGGTATTGCTTCATAAGGAATAAATCACTTGAACTATTCTATCAGTTTTACAAAATTGTATAGGTTCTTCACCTAAATTTTGGAATGTCACAATAATTTTGCCTTGATAATTAAAATCTGTTACTCCAGCCAATCCTTGATCTACTAATCCTGATTTAGGTATTATCTATCAAAAATGATTTTTAGGGATTCTCATAAATATTCCAGTAGAAATTTTTCTTATTTCTTTTCTATCCAGCCAAAAGTCCTCTAAAAAATGTAAATCATATCCTGCTGAACCAGGTGTTCCTGGATACAATACTGGGATATCTTGCCTCACAGTGCAATACTCAATATTTGGGATATTATGTGTTTGTTGTTTTTGAATTTGCAGATTTGGGGTCATCATTCTGGCTAGAGGTGTACTTCCTCCCAATGGTCTATTATTCAAATTATGTAAAGCAGTGAACAAATTATCTTTCAAATGTTGATACAAATTATTAGAACTTAACTTCCTTAATTGTTCTTGCAATAATCCATTCATTCTTTCAGTCTACCCAGATGCCTGTGGATAATATGGAATATAATATATCCATTCTATATTGTTTAATGTATAATATCTCTTTGTTTCATTACCTGTGAAATGTAACCCAGTGTCACTTTGAATCTGCATTGGGGTTCCCTAATATAGACTTATGCTATCGAGTTTTACAGTTGTTTTTCTGAGTTGCATTCTTATAAAGACAAGGCACTGAATAGGTGTCAACATAAGTACATACAAATTTGTATCCTTTATCTTGGGGTAGGAGACTAATTTAATCTATTTGCCAAATTTGGGCTGGGACTTTTCCCCTTGCTATCTCTCCAGTTGCTACCTAAGGACTACCCAGTTGATATATATGACATTCCTCTGCTGCTTGTTTTAACAATGAGTATGAGACCTTGATCTTTTGCCCACTGGTGTATGACTGGGACCCCTAAATAGCTGGTCACTTGATGAACCCATTTTGCTAGTACTGGATCATCATCAGCTGGTTTTGGAGTAGGGACAGTATGTTGAGTAGTAATCTTTGCTAGTCTATTAGCACGTGCATTGTACTCATGTTCTGGTGTGGTGAGGGCCATATGAGCATCTACATGAAAAACTGACAAATTAGAAAACAAAGACATGTCCCGTATATCTTCCCATAATTCTTTGCCCCAGACTTGTTTGCCGTGAATTTCCTAATTTTGATTTTTCCACATGGGCATCCATGTAGCTAACCCATTAACTACTGCCAATGAATCAGTAAATATATGACACCATCCTCCTCGTTCTGTTTTAATGGCTTGATGCACTGCCATAAATTCAGCTTACTGACTGTGTCCACCTGTCCCAGTACTTTCTTTAATCTAAGACTCCCTGAAGGTGTGACAAACTTGGATATGATGGTGCAGGAAGATCTGTGGGGGCAATTCTTAATTCTGTATTCCCTCTAACATCAAGCCCCTTTTCTTAATACATTTTATACAGTTCATTAGTTGGAATGCCATCAATTCTTTCAAAATCTACCTCTGTTCTCAAAAAAGAGTAAATAATTCTTTTCTTGTCAGTCTACTCTGACTTTGAATCCCCTGGGAATTTTCTCTTATCTATTGAGGAAATTTATCTTTTTCCCATTCCCCTAAGTCACTAAGCTATGAAATCTTATCCAGCACTTCCAAAAGACGGTTCTCCATTTCACCAATTAGTAGAATCAGAATTAGGTGCTTATAAGCAGGAGGAACTGTCTTCACTATGATATTTCTATGAGATACTGCTCAGGGGATATCATGATATGCATTTGCATCTCCAACCATCATAGCAATTTTCATTACCTCCTCTTTTAACTTTCTTATATAACCCCTAAGTGAATACCAGGTTCTCTCTCCACTAGGCCACATAGAATCAGTGGGAAACATTTTATTGCATCCCTTGGCAGCTAAAGCTAACAGATTGGTTGTATTGTTACCTCCTTGCATATGGTACTTTCTAAAATCCTACTGCACAAAAGGATTCTGACAAATACCTATAAATTTCAAGCAATCCACACTATTTATACATACTCCTCTGGCCCCTTCATCACTGATTCTCACCATCCAAGACACTAAAGATTCCCCCATACTTTGGGTAAATCTGCTTAATATATCAATAACCTCCTGCTGAGTGAAATACTCAATTATCTCCCTGAACTTTGGCCTTCCTGATTCTCCTGCTTTCTTCTTAGTATGGGGTAAACTTCTGCGCTCATAAAAGTTTCATCATTTAATATTGTTTCATTTTCCACCCATGTCCTCTCCTGGCAGCTGTTGCCAAGACAACTAGGCTCAGTCTGTATTAGGGCAGCATGCACATTCCTCTGGTTAGTTTTTCTCTTCTTTTTCTGAGCCAAACCCACAACAGCCCTCTCTTCTACCAACTGAGATCCTCCAGCTTACTCTTCTGAAGGGAATCCCAAACACTGTGGCACAGAAAGTTTCCCATACAAATCAGCCAACTTCCTCTCCATCTAAGTTTTCTCTTCTAGCAGCCTATCTCTGATTTTGAATATAATATGGTAACCTGTTAGTAAAACCCAGCCTCTTCTACACACCCCTTTCAGTTCTCTCCCTGGTTGTATTGACATTCCTTGCAAACATGTTTCTAAATCTCTGGGTTCTCTCTTCTTTAGGCTCAGTTCCCAGTTTTCACAGAGCCCTGTAACCCATTCCTTTGCTAGGGAGGAATAAGGTAAATTCTCCTGTCCTGGGATATTCATTTCTTCTAAATCCCTTTTGCCTCCAAATAGAGGTCTGATATTTCATGATCCCATCTACGTCACCAAATGTAACACCGACACAGTATTCACAGCACTGATGGCAACTGTAATTATTCTGGCATAGTTCTCAGTCATAAAATATAACACTCTCCATGTAGAAGATAGAAGCAAAACATTTATTTAGACACCAGAAAACCAAATCCCAACACCAGAAAGTCAAATCCATCATAGTAACAAAGAAGTTAATATACCATAGCATAGCAGGGAGCCACACCATCCTTTAGCCTTCCCACAAACAAACACTCACAAGCCTCACTGTCTCCCTCGGGTGTATCCTCTTCTCCCTCCAGCTCTAACTGCTCTGACTCTCAGCTTCCTGTGTACTCTGCGCCACCCATCAGTAAGCTCCTCCTCCTCCTCCTTACATTTGGCCTATTAGGGGGCAGGGAAGATCTTCAAATTACCACCACCATTATAGTCATCTGGCGAGCCAGTTAGCAGTGTTCCATTCTGAATTGTTGGAGAACGTAGCCATCCTGATGGAATCTCAGATCTTTCCTGCAGTGGAAGGAAAAAAGTAACTTGATACCATCCTTATAGTAGAGGATAAAATTACATTAAGTTGAATGGATCCCCAAATGTTCCAGGGATCTGGAGAACTATAGGCTTTGGGTGTGGGTTTTGTTAAGTTCATATAAACCTGGGCCAGTCACTTAACTTCTGACTGTCTCAGTTTCCTTATCTGTAAAGTGGAGTGGGGCAGCTGAATGTCAGGCCTAGAGTCAGGAAGAGTTATTTTCCTGAGGTCAGATCTGGCCTCAGACACTTACTAGCTTCTGTGACTCTGGCAAGTCCTTTAACCTTGTGTACCTCATTTCCTCATTTGTAAAACAAGCTGGAAAAGGAAATGGCAAACCAGTCTAGTATCTTTGTCAAGAAAACTCTAGATGGGGTCACAAAAAAATCAGACATGACTGAAATAAGTGAATGACAACAACAGAAAGCATCTACTTACAACAATAGGAAGGAATTGTTGTTAAAATAAAATGAGATAATATTTGTAAAGTACTTTGCAAACCTTAAAGTGCTCTAAAATGCTAGTTACTATTATTATTATTTTGTTATTATTCCAAATTTAATGTTATATAGTTGAACATGACCACCACTTAAAGAGGCCACCTATTTATCTCATCATGTGGCACTAGTATATAAAAAGCTAAGCTAAAAGATATAAAGTTGGAGTAATTTTCAGAGCTTAAGTGAGTATACAAAAATGAAGCAGATTGCAGTTAAGAAAGGCTGTTGGTGGGGGGAAAATGGAACACTAATAGTTGTCTTCCTTTCACTTGGTGAACCAAGTATATATAAGAAAAATGATTTATGGTTCTTTGGGAAAACAGACCAAAATCATAGAATAATGGCTTGGTAGAGCTTAAAGGAACTCAAGAGATATGCAGTCATATCTTTATTCTGCAAATGAGGAAACAGGTAAAAATGACTAGAAGGCAATGTGGTGTTCTCCCAGTCTGATATTAAAACCTAATCATAGTCCAAGTAATCTCAAAATATAAAACTTTTCTATCAAAAATTTCACATGAAAAGACTAAACAGTTCTATGAAATTCTCTTAACTATTCACTGATTCATTGCCTATTCATCTATAGCTAATATAAGACAGTTTTGTTGTGGTTTGTTAAAAGCTGGATATTATACAGTTGAGGACTGAGATTATCTTTAAATAATCAAAAACCTGCTTTGCAAAAAAAACAACCAAATAAATGAACATAAAAAAGAGCAATCCAATATCACATCGTGTTCAAACTATCCAGTGCCTTTTTGAAGTATCTAAGTTTAAAAAACAAAAACAAAAAACAACTCCTTCATCCCCTCTAAACATAAACAAAAAAAGGAAGAACCTGTTTGGTAAACAAAAGTGTGTAGCAGACATCTTTAAACCTACCTGAGAGAGCTTGCAAAACACCAAAGAGTTAGGGAGGAGGTAGGAAAAGGGAAGGTTTCTCCTTGAGGATTTTACCAAGGACAATGTGTACTTTGAGAGGCAGAGGAAAGTATAAATGAGAAGAGGACAGGATTTGTCTCAAAGATTTATTATAATTGATTGCGGCTTATAAAGGTTTCCATTGATGGTGAAGAGGAGGGAGAATGTCCTTTGAAGAGTTGCCCTGTTGTTGCAGCTGCTTGGGCAGGGTTCCTCACATATCAATAGTGCCTTGTGGGAGCTTGTCCTGCTTCCCAAGTTTCTGACTGACATTCACCAGGCAGGGAAGGGCATAGGGGCTGGCAGAATTGGCTGCAAACATAATAGAAGTATTTGGATCAGTTTTGTGTTGAGGAACTCTGCGTGTGTGTGTGTGTGTGTGTGTGTGTGTGTGTGTGTGTGTGTCTGTGTGTGTGTGTAAGAGAGAGAGAGAGAGAGAGAGAGAGAGAGAGAGAGAGAGAGAGAGAGAGAGAGGAAGATGGAGAAGAGAACGGAATAGTTAATGATATGCTATATTATGGTCAGCAAGGTTGCACTATACGGATTATCATAGAGGAGTCTTAGATAAATAGAAGTCTGTAGATCATTATCTATTTTTTAAAGTTTTACAGAGGCTATATTTTATTTCTTTTTTGTTCAGTAGTTTTGCAAGAGCTGCTTTTTGGGGCCTGCCAGAAAATGTCAGATATGCACAGATGAGACTACACTAAAATTTTTCTATCACAAAAATATGCTTTGATTGGCATTTTCCCATATTAAAAAGGATTTTTTTTGGTCCTACCATCTATAAACATTTTCAGTTACATGCTAAATATTGCTCTAAAGGAAATCTAAAAATTACTTTCTTGTTTAATAATTGAAGAAACAAACACGAACCTATTCCAGCTTTGTGTGTTTTATAGATGAATGATTGCATCTGATTTACTGTCTTAGAATTGTGAAGTTTTCGAGTTGGAAGGGCCCCTGAAGAATCTTGGGTTCATTCTGCTTCTAACTTTAGTGTCAGGAGGTTGTGTGGAAGAAGAAATAGGAGGACTTGATGTAAAGGAAAAGGAAGAGAAAAAATTGAGATATGGTGATTTCTGGAGTAATGAAGTCCAGGGACTGAAATTAGGGGTCTTAAGGAGACTCAGTTAATGTCATGGTTGAGAAAAGCTAGAGCTGAGGAAGCTCCAGAACTGTATAGGATGATAAAGTCCCAAGGCAAAGAAAAATGAAAGAAGAAGGACTTGAAGAGAGGAGGATCTGAGGAGAAAGAAGAAAAGGGCTGAGGAAAATGAGAAGGACTGAAGTGAAAGAACCTGGAGTAGAAGAGGAAGCTCACAATATAAATTAAATGATAAAAGTTAGTAGGACAATGAAAGCAGTTGTTAGATCATGATAAGGGTAGTGAAGTTGTTAAGGGGGTGAAGAGGTGCTGATTATGTGAGGAGATTTGAAGACACTCCCATCTTCCCCCAACCCCTGTTGCCCCAAGCCAGTCCAGTTTTCCAAAGGAGTTATCAACAGGAACGACCAAGTACTGAAAATTTCACTTCCAGAAAATATGGCGAGTATGGAGATTTTTTGCACAGTGTACAATATTTATATTTCTATCCTTGTTATTAATATTCACTGACTGTTACCCATTCTCAGAGAATAGGTTGGATGTCTCCTAGAAAAGAAGGTAAAAGGGACTTGAGGAATAAATTTCTATCTTCCAGTCTTTCTGGGACAGTGAAGTGTTCATTAAAAAGAAGAGAGAGATCAGGTCATGGGAACAATAACATGGAGGAATAGATATTTTCTCTGATCTCCACTACCATTCATATCTCTCCAAAACAGAAATTGTGTGCCACAAATAAAGCAGCTTCAACTATCTGATGATCTGGGACACCTAGAATCCAAAAGAATGTTATTTTAAAAAAATAAATTCAGGAAGAGATATTCACTGACCCTGGACTTAACACTCCTCCTCTACTTCCCATGCTACATTACCAGACCCAAGGACCCAACATAGGGTTACAACAAAACCCATCCTTTTGGGAAAAGGAGAGGATACCAGGAAAGGGTGTGTGTGTGTGGGGGGGGGGGATGTAGCATTCCACTAAAGCTCAGGAAAGGAGCTTAGCATCCACCTAGGCCCCAGAGGTTACCAAAGTGGGTGATACTGCCCCATGTGGCGCCGCTGGTAGTAGCCTCAGCTGGGTGCCATTGAATAAAAATGAGGGCGCGGAAGCATAAGGAAAAATGAGAAGAGAAGAGAATTTTGATAAACCATTCGTACACATTTCATCTGTTGTGTAAGTTAAAATCTTAGTGATTACCTTGTTTTCCAAATAAACACACAAAATACAAGTTATAACCCATCAGTGGTCAGGTCTGCTGACATCTTAACAAGTTGGCAAGTGAGTGTGTTGGGTGTTGTTGGGAAGTCCAGCATGCATCAGCAGGAATATGTCTGTGTAATGACTTGTTTACAATATGATACTATATGGTTACATGATTATTACATCATCAGAATTTCAATGCAAGGAAAAAAACCAATAAATTTATAATAAATTATTAAATTTAAGATGCATCATTTAAAATATTTTTTGAAATGACAAATTTTTTTTTAAACAGGTAAAGGGTTAAAGAAAGTAAATTTCCAGGGGAATGCTAAGTACTTTTTATTTTGAAAAGGGGCAAATAGGCCAAATATGTTTGGGAACCTCTAACCTATGGCCAGTTCTAACTACCTAAAGGTCACTTAAGGCAGAAACCTAAGCTGGGGAACTGTGAGTTGCCTTTCATGGGAGGAGGCCAAAATACTTTGAGATCCAGTCTCCAAGAAAACAACCTTCAGAGTAGAGAAGCTTGAAACATGAATAAGAAAGAGTTAGGGGAAAAAATAAGACTAAAATTACCAAAGACCTCAGCAAGAAGAAAGCTAGAAGACCTTGAACATAAACAGATGCATCAATAGAGAAAACATAAAAAACAGAAGGAAATATGGCCCCCAGATCTAGGAAATGTATTCAGACATCTATGAATAAATACTGCAAAACAAATGAAAATGATCCCAACACTTGGTTGATGAGATACAGGATCCTTTGGAATCACATCTGTTCCTGAGCTGGACAAAAGAGAAGTGAGAATTCTGAGAACAGAATTTTTGGACTGCACAGCAAAAATAATGGGCAGAATAGAATAACTGGAATTTGTGATGGCAAAGTCTCACCAAAGAACAAAAGAGAGAACACTAGATTGGGAATGCAAATATACAGAAGTGAAAGACAACACAGGAGAGAAGCCAAAAACAATAATGTTAAAAGAAAATATGGTCACCATGGAAGCAAAACATCTTGATCTCAAAGACAGGATGTGTAGACACAACCTGACGATCCTAGGTCTCCAAGAAGAACATGACAAGACCAAAAATCTTAATGCCATAATGCAGTGGTTCTCAACATGTGGGTCGTGACCCCTTTGGGGCTGAATGACCCTTTCGCAGGGGCCCCAGGGGTCGCTTAAGACCATTGGAAAACATATTTCTGATGGCTTTAGGAACCTCCTCTATCCGTCTCCAGGAGGGTCTGCCCACATGCAGACATGTCCACATACAACTGGACAGCACGGGTTGTGGCATTAGGAAGGTTGAAAACCACTGCCATAATGGAAGAAATAATAGAACTGCCCAGAACTTCTCAAAATAGAAAATGAAATATCAATTGCAATAATTCAAAGATCACTTCCAGGAAAAAACCCAAGGCTGCAGACTCTAAGACATGTGATGGTTAAATTGAAGAATTTAATTCAGAAACAAGTTTTACAGTTGATCGGGAAAAAGACCTTCAAATACAAAGGAAAGGAAAATTTGAATTACACAAGACTATTCTGCATCTACCAGAAAATATAAGAGGGATTGGAATAATTTGTGTTCCAAAATGAAGCTCAGGGTGCAGCCCAGGGTGGCCTACCCTGCAAGTCTGAGCTTTGACATAAATGTGAAAAGATAGACATTCAATAATAAAGTGGCATTTGAAGAATTTTTAGAAAGAAAACCAGAACTGAAGACCTTATCTGCTTCCCAAACAACATAGTTATACAGGAGGAGTAAATAAATGCAACAGCCAAGGATAGGAACAGCAAAAGAATAATGATAGAGACCAGTAAGAAACTTTTTTCTAAATGTACACAAGGAGATTAGAATGAAAGCTGCCAAAGTCTGGTGAAAGTAATTGGAGAGATAGTCATGGTACACTATGGACAGAATCTGGTGGCATATGGCTTACAAATGAATCGCTGTTTTTTGTGGGACTATATTGCAACATTAGAGGGTATATAAAAAGGGGGGAGGGGAGCAGAGAGATTAAGATGAATGTGTGTTGTTCTGGGATTAAATCAAGAGTGAACTATGGGGAAAGATGATCCCTGTGTTTTCAGGAGTAGGTGAGGAGGAGTGGGAAAGGATTGAAAAAAATAGGGGGAAGAAAGGAGGCCATGCTTTGTTGGTGGAAGAGGGGGTTCCACTGATGAATGCTCCAATGGGTGAAGAGAGATGGTTTATGAAGGAAGATGGGAACTTAGAGCTATGTGTGACCTGGGGAATTTATTGTTTAAAAAAAATCTATTCATTCTACCTTTGGGGGAGTGGAGTTGGAACTCCTGGGGGCAGCTGTTACCTGGAGAAGTGGGAGAGCATAGACTGAAGGAGGAGATTTTGAGGGAAGTGGGGAAAGAAAGGTAATCAGAGGAGGATGTAGGTTAGTGGTAAGAGAAAGGGACTCTGAGGCAGTGTACTCTGTGACACCTGCAATAATTGACATTGTTCAAGAAGTAGGGCACAATGGGAAAAGAAATCCACAGGGAAAGACGGGGAAGTGACAGAAACTGCCTAGAAGGAAGAGTCTAGAATGGATGGCTTGGATGCTTTGATTGCACAAAGAATACAAAGAAACAAGAGAACCCAGATAATTATAGGGGTCATGAATTAGAGAATGAGGATCTATAGTAGATAAAAATAAAAGAATGGATAATGAAGAGAGTGAAAGAGATATTTTTTTTTGAAAGAGGACAATAACATGAGATGAAAAAAAGAACAACTCTAGTCGAAGGGGAGGACAGGAAAGGCAAATCTACTTCACTTACTAAGATTAACAACAACAAAAAAAGAATTATATAACCGGATAAAAACAGGAGAGGGAAAGGAACTAAAAAGTAAAACCTCTGAGGGAAAAGGGTTAACAGATGAGAGGAAGAGATCAGGGATGAAGCCAAGAGAGCCAGTGAGAACAAGGGCACATTAAAAAAGATTCAAGTAAAGTAACTGAAGGAAGATAGTACTGAGTTTGCAGCTAAAGAGGGGACAATAACTTAAAAAACACGAATGTTAGAAACAGATGGAGCAAAATGTAAATTTAAGTCTTCTAACTTTAAATGTGAATGGATTAAACAATCCAATAAAACGAAAAAAGAGTGATAGACTGAATAAGAAAGCAAACTCCTACAATCTATTGCTTATAAGAAACATTTTTAAAAAAATATATACATAAAGTAAAGCCAAGGGGAAGGAAAAAAAATTACTCTGCATCAAGTGAATCTAAAAAAGAAGTCGTTGCCATCATGCTCTTTAACAAAGCAAAGCTAACATTCAGAAAATAAGAATGAAAAAACAAAGAAACTTTATTATGCTGAAAGGAATCATAGACAGTAAACCAATATCAGTAATAAACTTATATAGCTCCAAAATACCTTGGTATCAAAATTAATGAAAGAAACATTAGGGCTAAAATACGACATAGACAGTAACACAGTAATTACAGAAGGCTTTATTATCCCCCTCTTGGTTTTGTATCAACTTCACAAAAATATAAACAGAAGGGAAATTACGGAACTGAACAAACTATTGGAGAAACTAGAGTTAAAAGACATGGCATTTTCTAAATGGAATAGCAAAAGAATATGTGTCTGTGTGTGTGTATACATGGACACATATGCATGGATATATGTATGTATATAATTTTCAGTGCCTCATGAAATTTTTATAAAAATCGACCCATGTATTAAGTGATAGATCTATTGCAAACTAATGTAAAAGGCAGAAACAGTTATTACATCCTTTACAGACCCTAATGCAATAAAAATATTAGTTCATTCAGGAACCACAAACAAAAACTACAGACCCAAAATGGAGACAAACATGAGTGGGTCCAATAGCAAATCAAATAAATAATTATGTAGAAGAAAATAATAATGATGAAACAACAGACCATCATTTCTATGATGATGCCTAAAGCAGTCTTCAGGGAAAAATACATATCCTTAGACATAGACATCAACAAAATAGAAAAAGAGGGGATTAATGAACTAAATATATGTTTAAGTAAATAAAAAGCTAAAAAAAAAACCTTAAGTAGGCAAAAGGTGAGGTATTAAAAATGAAAGGAAAATAAATTAGAAACAAAAAACAAAAAAATAATAAGGTTAAATGTTGGTTCTTTGAAAAGACTAGTAAAATGGATAAACCCTTAATTAATGTGATTAAAAGGAAGGGAATAGAAAATCAAATCGATACAATAGCAGATGAGTAAAGTGATATCTCAGCAAACCAGAAGAAATAAAAAGAATCAGAGCATATCATGCATGGTTATGTGCTAACAGAATGAAAAAAAAAAACAACAAAAGAAATAGAAGAATAACTTCAAAAATAAAACTACCCAGAAGACCAGAGAGAGATTTATATGCTACAATCTCAGAAAAGGAAATAGATCTAGCTGTAAAGGAACTACCAAAGAAAAAGACTCCTGGTCCTGATGGATTCACATGAAAATTCTGTCGAACTTTTAAGGAATAATTATACTCGTACTTCACAAATTATTCTGAAAAATACCATACCTTTTAAAGATAAATATAGTTCTAATAACTAAACCAGGAAAAGATAGAACACAGAAAGAAAACTATAGACAAATATCATTGATGAATATTGATTAAAAATTTTAAATAAAATCCTTTCAAATAAACTACAACAATTTATCCAAGAAATCATAAATAGGATAAATTAGGTTTTAAATTAGTTAGAAAAAGGAAACATGGGGAAAAAAACTCCTTATTTGACCAAAACTACTGAGAACACTGTAAAGCAGTCTGGCAGAAATTAGGTCTTGACCAACACTACACCATATTCCATAACACATGGTTAAAAATTAGACAATCAACATAATTAACCATAATTAACATCCAAAATCACCTGATTATCTTAACAGGTACAGAAAAAGTCTTTGAAGAAGTACAATAATTTTTTTTATTTTTTTTGCTTTTTGGAGGGCATCAGTTAAGTGACTTGCCCAAGGTCACATGGCTAGTAAGTGTTAAGTGTCTGAGGCCAGATTTGAACTCAGGTCCTCCTGATTCCGGGGCTGGTGCTCTATTCACTGCACCACCTAGCCGCCCCTAGTACAAGACTTTTTTATGGTTTAAAAAGAAAACATACCAAAGTATATAAAGAGACCTTTTTTCATATCATGGAGAGCATTTATATAAAATGAAGAGTAGACATCATATGCAATGGGGATACACTAGAACCTTTCCAATAAATTTGGGAAGGAATCAAGGGTACCCATTCTCTCTACTGATATTTGATATAGTTCTAGCGATGTTCATGACAGCAATAAGACAACAGAAAGATACGTAAAGAGGAGATAAAATTATGCCTATTTGCTGACAATAAGATGGTTTTCTTAGAAAATCCCAGGGAATAACAAAGATACTAATTGAGACAATTAATAGCTTCAGCAGAATTGTAGGCTGCAAAATAAATCCTTAAAAATCAAGAGCATTTCTATATAATGATAACAAAAAACAATAAGCAATAATAGACAAGGAAATCCCATTCCAAATAACTACAAAATTTCATAAAATATCTGGGGATCAGTGTACCAGAACACACAAAGGAATTGTACAGATTCATTTACAAAGTATTCCTTATAGAAATAAAGAACTACTTAAATAGCAGGAGGAATAATCAGTGTTTCTGGCTAGCCTGTGCTAATATAACATGGAAGTACTACCAAAATTAATTTATACTTTTAATACTATACTAATCAAATTACCACAAGGATAATTTTTAGAAGTTAGTAAGATAGTAACAAAATTCATTTGGAAAAAGTAAAAAGATACACTCAATCAAAGGAAATGATGAAGTAGGGAGTAGTAGGTAATAGTACTTTCAGACTCCAATTATCAGTCATCAAAACTACCTGGTATTGGTTAAAAATGAGAGATAGATCATTGAAACAGACTAGATGGGAGAATAATAAAACAATGGAACTAAATAACCTAATGTTTTGTTTTGTTTTAAAATTAACTTTTGTTTATTTTTAGTTTACATCGTTCATTTCCACGAGATTTTGAGTTACAAATTTTCTTGCCGTCTTTCCCCTACCCACCACCCCAAAACAGCAATCCCACTGTATACCCCTCCCCCAGTCTGCTCTCTCCTATATCCTCCTCCATCACCCCTCTGACTTTACATTAGGGCAAGATGGATCTCCCTACCCCAGTGCCTCTATATCTTTTTTCCCAATTTAAAACTTTAAATCCTATATTCTTTCCCTTCCTCCCTCGTGCCCTGCCCACACTGGGGAGACAAGCAATTCAATACAAGCTGTATATGTGTAGTTACACAAAACATCTCTACAATAGACATGTTGTGAAAGACTGACTGTATTTCCCTCTATCCTATCCTGCCCCCCCCCACTTGTTCTATTCTCTACTTTATTCCTGTCCCTTTACAAAAGTGTGTGCTTCTAACAACCCTCCCCCCCTGCCCTCCCCTCCATCATCCCCCTTCTTATCCCCTTCCCCCCTACTCTACTGTAGGGCAAGATACCCAATTTAGAGTGTTTCCTCCACTTCTCTTACTTGATTTTCATTCTGCCCTAAGCCAAATTCAATGAGAGTAAGGCTGAACCATTCCCTTTTGCCTTCCTGTTCTTCCCCTTCATTGTAACAGTTATCTCTTGCTTCTTCTTTATGAGATTAACCCCATTCTGTCTCTCCCTGTCTCCTCTCATTATATTCCTCTCCCACCTCTCAGTTTCACCTTTTATATACCATATCTTCCTATTCAATTGATTCTGTGACCTCTATCTACATATACCTGTATACATATATACACACACTCACATATATATTCATATACATATATACCCTCCTATATAGATATATGTGTATATATACATATATATGCATTTATATTCCCTTCAACTATCCTCATACTGAGAAAAGTTTCATAAGTTACCATTATCGTTTTTCCATGTAGGCATGTAAAGAATCCATCTTTGATAAGTTCCTTATGATTTCCTTGTTTACTTTCTCATGCTTCTTGTATTTGAATATCAAACTTTCTATTCAGTTCTAGTTTTTTCATCAAGAATGCTTGAAAGTCCTCCACCTCATTGAATGACCATATTTTCCACTGAAACATTAAACTCAATTGGTGATTCTTGGTTTTAATCCTAGCTCCTTTGATCTCCAGAATATCATATTCTGGGCCCTTTGATCCCTTAATGTAGAAGGTACTAGATCCTGTGTCATCCTGATTGTGTTTCCACAGTATTCAAATTGTTTCTTCTTGGCAGCTTGTATTTTTTTCTCCTTGATCTGGGGACTCCGGAGTCTGGCTATAACATTCCTAGGAGTTTTCTTTTGGGGATCTTTTTCAAGAGGTGAGCAGTGAATTCTTTCAATTTCTATTTTGCCCTCTGGTTCTAAGATATCAGGGCAGTTTTCCTTGAGAATTTCTTGAATGATGATTTCTAGGTTCTTTTTTCAATCATGGCTTTCAGGTAGTCCAATAATTTTTAAATTGTCTCTCCTGGATCCATCTTGCCCTACCGGAAAGTCAGAGGGGTGATGGGGGAGGACATAGGAGAGAATAGATTGGGGGAGGGGTTATACAATGGGATGGTTGTTTTGGGGTGGTGGGTAGGGGAAAGACAGGGAAAAATTTGTAACTCAAAATCTCATGGAAATGAATGATGTAAACTAAAATAAATAAAAGTTTAAAAAAAATTGTCTCTCCTGGATCTATTTTCCAGGTCAGTGGTTTTTCCAATGAGATGTTTC
>CM053582.1:344382126-344421047 GCA_028627135.1 Pseudochirops cupreus | reverse complement strand
AATTCTGAAGGAATTATTCTCTTCAGCGAGCTTTTGAGATTCTTTTTCCATCTGCCAAATTCGGCTTTTTAAGGCATTCTTCTCCTCATTGGCTTTTTGGGCCTCTTTTGCCATTTGAGTTAGTCTATTTTTTAAGGCATTATTTTCTTCAGTCAGGTTGTTGACTCTCTTTTCATGATTTTCTTGTATCATTCTCATTTCTCTTCCCAATTTTTCCTCCACTTCTCTTATTTGGTTTTCAAAATCCTTCTTAAGCTCCTCTGTGGCCTGTAACCAGTTCATATTTTTCTTGGAAGCTTTTGGTGCAGGAGTTATGACTGTTTTCTTCCTCTTGTTCCATGCTTTGATCCTTTTTGTCCCCAAAAAAGGAATCTAAAGTTGGATGGCTGGGCTTGTTTTGCTTCCTTTGCCTGCTCATGTTCCCAGCCAATTAACTTAACTCTGCTTCTAGAGGGGAGAGCTTTGTCCCAAATCACTGGGGTTTTCACAGCTGCTGAAGGCTACCATCTCTATAGCCCCCACCAGCTTTGGCTCACTGGTCACGCACCTCAGGACTACCACCCAAGACCACAATCCTAATCCAGGCATATTAAGGCAAGAGCATTTGGCCTCTGAATGGTCGCTTGGTCCCCCCTGCAATCTGCTGGCCAGAAGGTCTGAAGCAGCCATGTGGAGGGGCCTGCAGGGCCGCCACTTCCACCACTTCTGGCTCTGCGGGCAGAGAGCCAAACCACACTCCATCCCGCCAAATTCAGCAAAGTTCCACTGACTTTTCACTTTGTCTTTGGCATTTATGAGTTGCTAATTCTGGAAATCACCACAGCTGCAGGTGACCCATTCTCCTGAATGCTTCAGCCAGCTGGTCATGGCCACCCTGGTGCTAAAACTGCAGTTGGTCTCAGCTCCCAGCGTGCTGCGATGAACCTTTCCTGTCTGCCTGCTGGGCTGCCTTCAGTGGGAGATTTGTTTCTCTGTCTCTTTGTTGGTTCTCGAGCTCTAAAATTTGTTTAGAGTCATATTTTCTAGGTATTTGAGGTGGTTATGGGGGGAGCTCATGGAGTTTTCCTGTTTCTATACTGCCATCTTGACTCTGCCCTTAGCCTAGTGTTTAATAAAGTGGAAAGCATATTGACTTGGAAAAAACTCCTTATTTGATCAAAACTAGTGAGAAAACTGGAAGGCAGTCTGGCAGAAATTAGACTTAGACCAATGCTTTATACCATATTCCACAATATATATTCTAAATGGAAACATGACCTTAATATTAAAATCATACTACAAAAAGTGGTAAGAGAAACAGGTCATATGCCTCTCATTTCTATGGATTGGAGATATATTCTTAAACAAACAAGAGATAGAGGCCATTACAAAGATAAAATAGATTAAGTCTGATAATTTGAAATGGGAGAAGTTTCTGCACAGACAAAATTAATATATCTAGGATAAGAAGAGAAGTGGTTGAATGGGAAAAAATTATTTGTATCAGATTTGGTTTCCAAGCTATAAACTCTCTCTCTGCAAATATGTGCACATATGTGCACATATATGTATATCTATGACTAATATCTATGACTAATAGTCTTTCAATAGGTAATTAATCAAAGGCTACAAATAGTTCTCAAAAGAATTGCAAAATATTTAGAACCATATGAAAGAATTCTTAAAATCACTATGAAAAAGACAAATCAAAACAACCCTGAGGTTTCACCTCATATCCTGCATATTGGCAAAAATGACAAAGAGGACAGTAGTAAAAATTGAAGGGATTGTGGAATAGTGGGTACATTGATATGGTGGAACTCTGAAAATGGTAAAACATTTGAGAAAGCAATTTGGAATTATGCCAATAAAGTGGCTAAAATGCCTGTACCGTTTGAACCACAGGTGGCTTAGATTCTAAGGAAGCCATCAATAAAAAGAAAATCTTCATATACTCCAAAATATTTACAGCAACATTTTTTTTGTGATAACTGAGAATTTTAAACAAAGTAGATACCTATCAATTTGAAAATAGCTAAACAAATTGTGGTATGTGAATATAATGGAGTATTATTATGCTGTAAGGAGTGATATATTTGATGAATGCAGAGAAACATAGAAAATTCATTGTGAATTGATGCAAAGTAAAGTCTTATGTAAGAAGAGCCAAGAAAACAATATACATAATAGTTAAAACAGTACAAATAGAAAGAACAACACACCAAAAAAAAAGAAAAAGTAAATGTAAAATTGTGAAGATCAAGCCGGACTCAGCTGAAGAGATATGAGAAGACATGCCCAACCCACCCCTTTGTAGAGGCAGGCGGTCCTTGTTTGTTAAATGTTGGACTTTTTCAATGTATCGATAAGTTGTGCTAACTTTCTGTTCTCTAAACAATATAATTTATTATATGTGTTGTCTCTTGGGGAGCGGGGGGAAGATGCTTAAGATAAGTGTAGGATATAAGGAACAGAAGGTGTAAATTAACTTATTTTAAAAATTATTTTTTAAAGGCAAAAAAAAAAGAAGAGAGAGCTGAAGATAAAGTGGCCCCTTGTTCCCTCTGTGAATTAAGATTTGCATCCACATGTGTTGTCAGGTGACAGATTATCCAGTCAGGTTCAGGGGAAGAAGATCATAAATAACAATTTAGGACCCCTCAGTAGCCATCTTCTCCAATCCATATTCGAGAAGATTTCTCACTAGAACATGTGTGACAAATTTTCATATAGCCAGTCTCTGCTTGAAGATTTTTGGGGTGATATTGGAGAATAGAGTGGACCTGGTACGTGTCAAAGCAACTCATTCCACTTTTCAATAGCTCTAATTGTCAGGAAATTGTTGTTCAAGTAAGTGGTAATGAGGACCCAAACCGTGCTTGCGGCTGTGTAAGTAGAGAGATTGGTTTTGGTTTGACTCAGCTGTTTGTCTTTGCTTTAACAAAGGATTCTATTAGAATTTGGGTTATTGGTGTGTAGTTCTTGTTTTTAAAAAAAAACACAAAGCAACCAAAAAGAATCGATATAACATTGAAAGAAAACATTTTATTTGCAAAAACCTTTCCATATCCCTTTCATTACCTTCAAAGGTGACCCCAGTGCATGTGTAAATTATTCTCAAAGATTTTGTAGAGATGAGAAAGTAGGCATATAGATTATATGGGCATATGGATAGTTAATGATATTTCCTAGATTGGCTATGTATATGGGTATATGTGTATGGGGTATGACTCTGTGTGTGTGTGTGTGTGTTTGTGTATATGTGATAACGTGGAGCTTGTTTTTTTCCCCAAGAGTTTGGTATCCTCTTCCTTTTTTGCTATTTTGTAACTAGATCCTTCATTGCCCTTATAATTGTATTGCCACCAGCTTGGACCTTTTTTGTTTGTACTTGGTGTATTCTAGATATTCTACCCATGTTTGTTTTAGTACCATTTTTACTTTCCTGTGCAGCCTATCAAGGATTGTTACGTTAAAGTCAAACATGGTAATGTGATAGCTCAACTGTGGCTCCCACTTAAACCGTTTAGATAAACTGTTAACTCCAAAAAAATGAATAAACGGACAAATGTGAAGATGTTGCTTCTGACTTCTAACATTTGCTAGAGAAATTTAACCAATGCAAAGCAATTCACTTAAGAAGGAAGTTATAATGATCTAAAAACTTTCTTAGCCAGCAACCCTCTCTTGACCTTATGAAATAAAGTTACATGGCATTATTGTAGAGTGCAGGTTTGTGCAAAACACTATAAAAGAGGATAACAAAAGGTTATATATTATGCCACAAAACACTGAAGAATATTTAAGGAGAAGAAGAATCCTCAAAAAACCTGATTTCAGATTCAACTAGGTGAGATCATCTGGAGTGTTTCAAAATGAAATCAGTGTTTTTTAAGTGATCTGTTCTTGTTGTTAGTGATAGGGGAACTGTTAACATTTTGACTTTATCACTTCAGTGTCGGTGTTTGGAAATGCAACCATAGCTTGAGAAGATGAAGGGTAGCTGGGACCTGACTAAAGTATATAAAGAAAATACATCATGTAGTGGTGATAAAATTTTTAAAGCACTCATAGATCAATTCCCAAGGTACTTTGAATAGGGAAAACTTCCCAGAGGATGAAAAATATCAAGTTAGGGTACTTTTATAGAACAAAAGGTGACTAAAAAAAATCCATTGACTGATATGCCTCTTTTTTCATCTCTTTAGAATCTAAATGAAAATGATCTATGGAGCCTTAAAGGTATCTTCAGTAAAAATATAATACAGAAACACAAAATATTTTGCAGTTGAGAGTCCACTGAGTTTATTGATTTTAAGAAAGCATTGGAACCTGTTGAACAAAATGCACCCCTGAAGGCATTCTTCAGACAAGGTACCTCTCCAGAGTGTGTCAGAATTATGCAAGGGCCAAAACAGAAATGAGTAGAGAGACTTTCAGTGATTTCTTGTACTGATGTCAAGTGAGATATTAAGCAGGAGGTTTCACATTCACCAGAGGTGTTTGCAGAAAAGGTGACACAAACATGGTCTTCATAGAAAGACTGATGATTGAAATTCTCCAAAGGCTCCTATTTTCACATGACTTCCAGCCTCTAAAACACTATCTCAGTGAAGTCCACAGCAATGTGGAAGAGACTGATATATTCATCCATACTTAGAAAACTCCTCACATAGGAAATTTTGGCTATTGCAAAAGCCCACCTACTTTTCACCAAAAATTAAAATAAACCAAAGAGCAATGGAAAGACAGATGATTACATTAACAAGATGATGTGTGTCATCTGTTTTTCTTCTTTTTTAATCTTTTTTCCAAATACATGTAAAAATAATGTTTAACATTCATTTAAATTTTTTTTGAATTCCAAATACTCTCAATCTCCCTCTCCTTTCCTCTTATTAAGAAAGCAAGAAATTTGATAGAGGTTATACATGTGCAGTCATACAAAATATTTCCGTATCAGTCATGTTGTGAAAGAAAACACAGATCTGCCAAAAAAAAAAGACAAGAAAAATAAAATTTAAAAAGTATGTTTTGATCTGTCCATCAGTTCTTTCTCTAGAGGTGGATAGCATTTTTCATCATGAGCCCTTTGGAAATGTCTGGGATCATTGTATTGCTGAGAATAGCTAAATCATTCACACAGTTGATCATCATATAATACTGTTGTTACTGTGCATAGTGTTTCCTGGTTCTGTTCACTTCACTTTGCATCAGTTCATCTAAGTCTTTCCAGGTTTTTCAGAAAGCATCCTGCTCATCATTTCTTATAGCACAGTAGTATTCCATCACAATCATATACTATAACTTGTTCAGTTATTCCTCAGTTGATGGGTATGCCCTCACCTTCCAATTCTTTGCCACCGCAAAAAGAACTGTTGTAAATGTTTTTATACATAGAGGTCCTTTTCCTTTTCCTTTTTTTGGTTGTAATCTCTTTGGGATACAGACCTAGTAGTGTTATTGCAGATCAAAGGGTATGTACAATTTTATAGCCCTTTGGGTATAGTTCCAAATTGTTCTCCAGAATGGTTGGATCAGTTCAGAACTCCACCAATAGTCCATTAGTGTCAACGTATTCCCCATATCCCCTTCAACATTGATTATTTTCTTTTTCTGTCATATTAGCCAATCTGATAGGTGTGAGGTGGTACCTCAGAGTTTTTTTATTTTGTATTTATCTAATCAGTAGTTATTTAGAACATTCTTTCATATGACTCTAGATAGCTTGAATTTCTTCTGAAAATTGCTTGTTTGTGTCCTTTGAACATACATCAATTGGGTAATAACCTGTTTTCTAATAAATTAGATTCTATATTTTTTAGAAATGAAGCCTTTATCAGAAAAGCTCGTAAAAAATTTCCCCAGTTTTCCTTTCCTTCTAATTTTGGCTGCATTGATTTTGTTTGTACAAACACTTTTTAATTTAATGTAATCAACATTATCCATTTTACGTCCCATAATTCTCCCTTGTTTGGTAATAAGTTTCCCCCATATCTGTAGACCTGACCGGTGAATAACTCCATGCTCCCCTACTATGCTTATCCCCCTTTATGTCTAAATTATGTATGATGACTTGCCTGTAAGAATAGTGGCACATGCTTCAATATTCCAGTGGATCTGGGTCTTATCAATTTTGGTAATTCTAAATAATATCTAACTTCTGATTATGTGTAATTAGTTCCCATGCCTTCCCATCAATCCCCCATAGGGGATCTGCCCGGCTTGCTAAAGGTCTTTATCTATGCATTTTAGCCTTTCTGTGAATCTTTTTTAATAGTGGGCTTTAAAAAAGTGCTATAACAGATATTGATATATGACTGTGAAAAAGAGATAGGACAGCACCATCAAGAGTGAATTTCAAGACCAAAAAATTTTTTAAAAGAGTGAAAGACCATATACAATAAAAATTATACATACCCCTGAGAAAATAAAAGAATAAGAGTATTGTTCATATGATCTCTATCAAGATGGGTAGATCTCATATAGAGGATTTATGAAGAAACATGGACAAGAATTTGAAGAGTATAAGAAGGATGAAAGTTTTTACTGTCCTTGTTGGTAGAACAGGAATATCCAATGATAAGATTTCAGATTTCTTTGAAAAGATAGATTTTCTTTCCCATGTTTTAAGTAATCACATATCCAAACAATTGTAAAGGTTACCCTGGCAGCTGTTCACAAAAAACTGATTATTATTTTAGATAAACATATTTAATAAAGATAGCAAAATCTGAATGAAATAATAAAAAATAGCTACAATACTTTCTTTAATCTGCTCCAGCTCGCTGATTACATAAAATACTTGGATTGACCATGTATCAGATACTTCTATCAGCTGGTAATTACTTGCACATTTGTCTGTTTTACAACGTTCACTTATGGGTAAAAGAAGAGCAAAGAGCAAGGAATTAGCTATGAACGTTGATTTTTTATTTTAAGGTAATGGAATTTAAAGGAAAGTTAAATGACGTGACTTTTATTTGTCATTACAGAACTTCCTTGAAAAAGCATATAAAAAAGCACATGGCTTATATTCAATGCTGAAATAGTGATGTTTTATCTATTATGAATAAATAGATCTCTTGATAATTTTATCTAACTTGAAAACACATATGTGCTCACAAGTCATATTCTTCCTCGTGGTTGTTGTCATTAGTTTAATTCTTTTTCAACAGAGTCAGAAGCTTATAGCCATAGGTATGTGAAAAGTAGTGTATGGTGTATTTTAATGCTTAAAAATGTAAAAATTCTGAATTTTTAATTTTACAGAGGAGAGAGAGAGTGTTAGGAGAAAATGGGCCATGATTATGGCTACGGTATAAAGAACTAATTTAAACATAATTTAAAATGAAAGTCTCATTTACTTTAAATTGAGACCATTAGTATTTCCTAGGCAAAGTGATGGTCTTTAGCAGTACAAAGCATATTATGTAGAGAAACACAGTAAAACATCTTAAACGTCACCTTCCTCCCCTACCTCCTGCTGCATTCCAATGTAATATACTTCAGGAACATATTTTGCTTTTCTGTAACTATTCTAGATGTTGTGGTTTCTTGCCTCATAATCATATCTCTTTTAAAATTGTGCTTTTGCATTTTTGTTGTGTTCTGGGCAAGTAAGGAATTAAGAGAAATTAGGTAGTATAAAGGGTCAGAGCTTTTTCTTTCCTTTTTTGAAAAAATCAGAATGACTTGTGAAACTCCATTTTGGAAATTTTGATTATAGCATATGTAACATGGAGTTATGTAACACATTCAAAGTTTAGGTGAAAAAATTCTCTTTAAAGATGTTGGGATTTAGTGCAGTACTTTTTTGGGAGGATGGTTTAAAGGAAGAACAACATTTCTTTTTACTTCTTCCTTCATTGACTGTTTTCTAACTCTTACTGATGAGGCATTCCATGTAGAAGTAATTGAATTACAACATTGACCAATTCTAATGAGATAAAAATAAAGGTAAATAATATATTAAAAAACAGCTGAAAGTAATAATTTTTGGGAAAGTGTTCCATTTGGAAATGATACTCAGTTTTAGGGAATAAGGCCAGCAGGAATGAAAACTTTTACCAAAAAAACCCAAACTCACCACTTTTTTGTAACAAAAAAAAGGGTTCTGGCTTTTGGTTAGATTTTTTAATAGATAAATTCATTTATTTCCCTTTAATCTCCCCATTTCCCATTGTTTTTGTTTTGCCCTCCCTTCTTTCCTTCTTTTTGAAAATATCCTAAATCTAGGGATGACATTCTACCTACTTTATCATGGTGCTTCTCATTTATTATCTTAAGCAGAAAAAATTATTATAATTAATTTTGTAAATAAAAAGAACTAACAATATTTATTTAAAACTTACAGCAGCAGGAACATTTATATTTTTAGGTCAGGTGGCCTCTTGATAATAGGGAAGTTGAGACTGATGGATTGATAGATCTCGAAGAGTTCAGAGCTACAGCATGGCAAAAACCAATAAGTTGTTCTCACAGATTCTGGTAATGTTATGATGAGCCTCTGATAGCAAGAAACTACTAGGCCACGTAAGGAGGAGTGAATTGATTCAAGTAGGAAGCAGCAGGTCAAAGCTCCCAAGATGATCAGACCTATTTTCAGAAAAATGAGGGAGGAGTAGGAGGAGGAAAGAAAAAGAAGAAGAAAGAAGAAGAAGAAAGAAGAAGGAGAAGGAGAAGAAAGAAGGAGAAGGAGAAGGAGAAAATTTTGTTAGTAGTAAGAGATGAACTTTTACAATATTATATCATAGGGGACAGGTTGTGGAAGTAGCTCATCACATACACACACACACACACACACACTCATAACATTTTAACATACAATGGGCTAGTCTATGTACTTCAGGTTCAAAGCATGTATCTTTTCTTTGCCAACTTATCTTATACAAATTATTGATGACATTTAGACATACTGGAAATATCCATGTGTAGTATTTTTATTTTTTTCAGAAAAACTGTACCAAAATACAAGCCTAATTTGGTCCACAAAAACATGCTAAGCTAACTGATGTTACAGGGAAGTTTCTCAGGAACCAAATTAATCAATCAGTCAATCAATAAATGTTCCTTAGGCACCTACCTACTACATGCCTAAATACGAGTTAGCGCTCTATTAAAGAGGGGAAATTCATGTTTAATGACACTATAGCAGGATTGCAAGCAATACTTTCCAGTGGGTATTGGTCACTGTGTTATTTGTAGTACGAAATTATCTCTTGTCAGTACAACCTTGTGCTTGAATAATATAGTTAGTTGAAAGAGAATTTTAAAAACGTTCTATATCTGCTATAAGTGGAGGTTATATAATATCTCTGCTACATAATTGCTTCTAAGTGTGATTCCCTAAATTATTTCTGATGGCAAAAATTCCATTTTGAGGGAACTGTTACAGCCATGATGAGAGGAAGAGCTGGCACCATGTTCCATACATATATATTAGAAACCTCCCATTTGGGGCAGTACTATCCAGGGTTCTTAGTGGGTGGTCCAGTTCAAATGGTCAAATCTGTAGGACTTCTGACACTTAATGTGCAACTTCCAAATATGAATATGATGATACTTAATATGACAATAATGATAATAGCTCACATTTATAAAATGCCTTTACAATTCAGGAAGAGCTTTCCTCACAACATGGTGGGGATGTGAGTACAAGCATTATTATGGTTGTATTATTAGAAGGTTTGGAGATGATCTAGCAATCATGGAGAACTCATTAATAGGGGGCAGGTGGGAAGGGCAAAAAATAGTTACCGAAAACAAGAGAGACTTTTTTGAATAACGTGATTGATTTGGGTTATCCAGCTACTTGCTATAGTTTTAGTTTCCACACTATACAACTTTTGAGAATAGAAGGGAACATAGGGAGTGGAGTAATGGATTCATCTCATATTGGAATCAGAAAAGAGTTAAGGAAATAGGAAATTATCCTCTCCAGTTTGAATCAAATTTCTCACACCTTGGCATGCCAGGGAAAATTGCTTAAGGGTCAGGTTATGGCCTGTGTTTAGAGATCCCCAGAGTGAGGAATAAAGGAAGTATTCACTATATAATGAGTTATATATAGACATGTAATTTATTCCTATACCAAAAAAGAATGCTAAACAAAAAAAGTCATAAGCACTTATTAATAGAACAAATTAAATAGTATTCAGTAACTTAACTTTTTACCATTGTGATATTATGATGTAAAGCTAATATTCTAAGTGTCATCATTACATAAATGATTTTCCAATACTGCAAATTAGTCATTTTACATTTTGCCTTAGCTTGTCACTGTCCTTTGTAACGGCTCATAAAAAACCCAGCCTTGGACCAGTTCTTTTGTTGAGATCTGACATCTCCGATGCAGAAATTTATCCTGCCACTGGTGAGCTTCAATCTGATGAGACCCATGGCCTCTCTAGGCCTTTTGAATTCGCAAGGTCACTTCCAAGTCTGTATGTGTCCATTTAAGAGTATTCTTTGTCTTAATCAGAAAATAACATTACAGAAGAGGCAAAGGCCTAGGCACAAGTTGCTTAGGCAGGGCATGTGTTCAAGGTGGAGACCATGTTGAAGAGAGGGTCATTTCCCCTTCCTCCACCTGGCTTAAAATAGTCCTCACAGGTTTTGATTCTGGAAAAAAGAGACAGAGGGTGGGTTGATTGTCATCTCACAGGGCAAATCTCTCAACAATGGCTCATATGTAAATGGAAGCAGACCCTTCAAAACTTCCTGTGGTTGATCAGAATAAGGAAGAAATGCTCTGATCATGTTCTATTGAGGCAGAATTTCCCCTGCTACATTTGGATGGTTTACCATGTCGTTTTCCCTTTTCCTGTGCTGTTTCAAAGTTCCTTCTTTAAAATTCATAAACCCCTTGAGAAAAGACTAGACACAAATATAGGTGGATACATTGTTTGCTGTCTGCCTTCATTTTATTTAGAAAAGGCCTGTGGAACTGGACCAAGATTAATTGTGATCTTGTGTAGACAAGAAATGGTAAATTTTGAGATGGAAAAATAATATCAGAATGAAGTATTTATAATTTTATTCTCTGAGAATCTTTATTACATCCATCCCATAGCTAAGGAAAATTCTCTTTGTATTACCTCTTCACTTGGACATAGCCTCTCAATTTGTTTAGGACATAGAAGAGAATGTTCTTTTTCTTTCTTTTAAGTCCATGCCCCCTTTTTGCAGCACATTTAGAGCAGTACAAAGTAAGAAGAGATTTAAAAAAGTTAATTTAAGCCTAGATCTAATTTACATTATAATGATGCTAGTATTTATATAAAACTTTAAGGTTTATAGTGTTTTACAAACATTATCTCATTTTATCCTCAACACCCCTAGGATGCAGGTACTATTATTGCCATTTTAGAAATGAAGAAACTGAAACTTAGAGAAAAGTTTGAGTGACTTTCCCAGGGTCATATAGCTATCAAGTATCTGAGGAAACATTTGAATATTGGTCTTTCTGGTTCTGGGCAAACAAGGTGGTGCCGTGAATAGAGCGCCAGGCCTGGAGCCAGAAAGATCTGAACCAAAATTTGGTTTCAGACACTTACTAGCTGTGTGACCCTGGGCAAGTCACTTTAACCCTGTTTGTCTCAGTTATTCATCTGTAGAAATGAGCTAGAAGGAAATGGCAAACGACTCTAGTACTTTTGCCGGGAAAACCCAAATAGGGGCAGATGTAACTGAAAAATGACTCAACAGTATATTGTTATTCCCTCTGTCTGAAAAGTGCTGGTTTATCAACACGTGACCTACTCTTTTAGAACTCATTTCTCCCATATGGCCTTTTACATGTGATTTTACCTGACTTCAGTCATCCTCACTGCTCCTGTAGAAGGGGATGACACACGCTCCAGTACCTTTTCCAAGAGAACCCCAAGTGGGGTCACGAAGAGGCAGACGTGGCCGAACTCCAGCAGCTTCCTGGTGCAGTGCCGGGCTCTCTCTGCTTTGTTACCTGCCTCTGTGTGTGTGTGTTTTATGCAACAGTATAATTTAAAAACTTGCATGAGGTCAGTGTATTGACCTGCTTATCTTCTAATTGCATTTACCTTAGATTTCAAGGCTCACTGATTAATTTTTTAAAATCTAAAGTGACATCAATGGCCAAAATTTTTCCTTTTATGGAAACTTAGTAAATCATATTTAAAAAACCCTGAAGCAGCCCAGTTTGGTTGTCATGTTTTTCCCTTTTGTGTCTTTTCCTCTGCCTTTCAGCTTAACTAAGTAATAGACTGCAGCTACATTAACAACTGACTTCTTATTTAGAGTGAAATATGCTCAGTGCCAGAAAAAAAATATTGATATTCTTTTACAAAATCAGAACCAAATTTATGCCTTTTGTGCCTTTTTTTGGATGAAGTACCTGGCTTTGGGCTTGAAGCTTATATACTAATGTTAATCATATAATTTGAAACCACTAAACAAATAAATTCTGAAGATTGATTTTTAGACATAGTATCTCATTTTTTTTAAAAGGGCAATTTCTTAATGTTTTTGCACCAAGTACTGGTATTCTTATGCACTTTTAAATTCCAAGTTTGCCTTCCCATTTGTTTTTATTTTTAAATTTAGGCTAAGAAAATGATAAAGTTAAAAGTGTAGATTTCTAAACTGGAATTCTTTTTTTAATGAAAAACAATTATTTTAAACCTAAAAATGAAATTCCTAAATTCCTTTCCATATATGAAAGTTCATGTGCAGAATTTGGCCAAAGTAAAATCTATCCAAGGGTGAAGAAGAATTTGATTGAAGGTTTAAAAAATAAGGGAATTAATTTTCAAAATTTCTCAATTTAATAGTTTTTGAAAACTTTTGCAGCTCAATAAAAATCTCATTTTGGGGGGAAAATGTTTTTATTCATGAACTCTGATTTTTAGATCAATACAAGTTATTTTATTTCCAAGTAACATTTTTTTTTTCACAACTTAAAGCAGGACCCAAAAAATATTAAACTCTTTTTTGGTCAGGCTCTATACATGCTCTTTTGTAGATGCCTTGGTTTCAGAATAGAAATCCTAATATTAGGAATATTTCTTATGTCTAAAACTAGGCAGCAACATTCTAAAATAGGCTTCAGACAGAAGATGCATCATACTTGATCAAATATGACATTTGTAGAAAGTAGAATCATTTAAAAGAAAGATTTGTTAGTGTCAGCTTTTCATCTGCAGACCCACATCTACATTCCACTTTTTGCTTTGCCTAAGCTTGCCACTCACACTGAAATACCATTACAGTTGGATGATGTAGTTTCTTTCAACTTTGCTCATACCTGGCAAAGATTATCAGTTGGACAACAGGCATTGCATTTTATGCTTGTAGAGGTAGAAGGAGAAACAACTAGGTTAGAGTTGTCTAATACAAACTCTCTATGAAAAAAAAATCCTGCTCCCAAATTCCTGCCAGGGTCAGTACAGCTGCTTTCCTCATAGGAAATTGAGGGAGAGTTCCCTCCTGCCATACTTAGTAAAATAAGTATTCACAGTGTTGTGTTTTATCGAATATCTGAAGAAGAGATTTGGCTTTTTTTCTAAATAATAGCCATTTTGAATTTTTAATCCCAAAGTACAAAGCACTGATATGGCTAATTACCTGAGCCACAAAATAGCTGAAATGCATGAAATGTAAAGCAAAATTTCTAATGTGAATTTATTAAATTAAATTAAATTAAATTAAATCTTCATATATGGTTTAGTGGCTCCCTTCTCTATTTGAGTTTGTCATCATTGCTATGTAGGTTAACAAATAAAAATTAATTTTAAAAATAGTTTGAAACCAGAAAAATGTTGAGAGGAGGAAAGTGACATAATCAGAATTACATTTGGGAAAGAAATTAAAACTCTTGGTTATGAATTCTTTTTGTCCATCCATCCATAAATCCTTATCTGTTACTGGATCCCAGTTTGTGCTGTCTGTCTGCATCATCCAAGCATCATGTATGTGCTAGATATGTTGCAGCCATTTTTAAGGTAGCACAGTGGATAGAGGACCTGGCCTAGAGTCAGGAACCCAAGTTCAAATCTGGTCAGAGATACTAGCTCTGTGACCCTGGGCAAGTCACTTAACCCTGTTTGCCTTATTTACGTCACCTGTAAAATGAGCTGGAGAAGATGACAAACCACTCTAGTATGTTTGCCAAGAAAACTCCAAATTGGGTCGCAAAGAGTTGGACATGACTGAAAAATGACTCAAAAACACAATGTTATTCCTTTTGTCTAAAAAGTATTGATCACCATCACGTGACTATTTTTTTATAACTCATGTCCCCCGTCAACATTTTAAATGTGATTTTATCTGGCTTTAGTCATTCTTACTCCTCCTGTGCAAGTCTAAGCCTAACAGACTTCTTAACTTAAGGATTAATCAATTAATTAAGGCAACTTGAAGTTAAGGAATAGCATCCTCTCCTTGAACTTTCAGAGATTGGTCTCTCCATGCTTTTTCTGGAAATCTCACCAATTTTCTCACCAGCTCTTCCTGTTATGTGTGTGGAAGGAAAATGATTATGCCCTATCAGCACTTTGTTAAAGTTAACAATACTGTTCTTAACAAGTAGAAATTAAATAAACAATCACTCATTTTGTAACAGAACAGGTAATGTAGACATGAAAGTAATTGTTACATGATAGCTGGTTTTCAGACAACCACAGTTCTCAGCAGATAACCAGAGAAAATTTTGTAAAGGTCAGTAAGCATTGCATATTTTGGTACCCTTAGCTTTAAGTACATCTTTTTCTTCCTTTTAAAAGATAATATAGATCAGGAGTCTTCACCTGGAGTCCTTGGGTCTGTGTATGAATTAAAAAGATAAGGGAAAAAATACATCTTTATTTTTATCAGTTGTTGGTTTCCTTTTCCAATCCTGTGTATTTTGTTTTGTGCATTTTAAGACACTATTCTGATAAAGGATGTGTAGCCTTCACCAGACTGCTAAAGGGGTCCATGGCTTAAAAAAAGTTAAGAAACCCCTGCTACATATAATTAAGAACTCAGTAAATTCTAACCATGGGGAAAAATACATAAGAAATACACACACACACACACACACACACACACACACACACACACACACACACACTGAATGTGCAAATGATAGGATGGCAAAAAATTAAAATGCTGATGATTCTGTCTTGTTACCTCTATAGCAGGAACAGCTTATGAGCAGATAATCACGGAGAGACAGTACTGCATAGACCGAGGATAGTGCAGTACCTTTTTCTACCTTTGGAGTTAGACAGGCCTTGGTTTGAGTCTTATCCTGATGTGTACTGACTTAACTTCTTTGTGATCTGCCTCATGTTTAGAAGTAGTTGCCTGAGACTAAATTTCAAGAAAATTGCAGATCCTGAGGAGGAAGTTTCTACACTGTAAGTTGCCCACATTGACAAAATCACAGGTTTGTATCATGGACCCCTTTGGTAATCTTGTAAAGCCTGTGGACCCTTTCTCTTTTAACCCTCTAATTTGATCATGCATAAACTTTAAAGTCTTATAGACACTTTGGTATACTTAGGTTATATTTTTTGAAACACTTTGCAAACCTCAGAGCACTGTATCCAGCCTAACTCCTACTTATCTTTTCCTACTCTCTGGTCTAATTGAACTCGGAGTTTCTTCCAAGCTTTCATAGGCCTAGGTCAGTTTGTATCTTTGTCACTAGCCAGTTTCTTAGGTGCATTTGTTATTTCAGAGATGCGTCTTTGGAACTAAGCATCCAGAGTCCTGCAGATGACTTTTCTGAGCTGCCAATGATGTCTAGACACAAATATCCTAGTTTCCCTAATGAAAGAGAATTTTAAAAAACTATTTATTAAAATTGTTTTATCTTGCTTCATTTAAAATTCTGAGACTCGGCTGTAGTGCAGCTGGTTTTTGTGTGTATGTGTGTGCGATATCCTTCATAGCAAAATCCAAGTCCCGTCTTTGTTTTCTGCTCATTCAAAAACAACGACAACAAGAGTTGCCTTTTTTGTCCTCCTTGTCAGCTCCTTAAGTACTCAGGCTTTTGGCGTCCTTTTTCCCCCTTCCATGGCCAAAATCATAGAGAGATCACAGTCACCTAGACTTTATGTTTGCCAGACTAACTTTTTCATCACAGGCATCAAGCAGAATGGAGTTTCAAACTTTGTTTCCATACTCCCACTCCATTCTGACTTACATCCCTCTCCTCCACAAAATCAGATGTCTCAGAATGTCAACACAGCTGCTCCTCCTATAGGAATAGGTGGCTTTAACAAACTTCCAATACAGATCAGATCTGTGTCAACTCTGAATGTAGAAGTTACTCCTTCAAAGTCATCATATCCCCTTTTCTACAAATTTAATATAAAATGCACTTTGAGAAAGATTAAAATATGGTTTTAAAATAATTTTTATAAAGTATTTGTTTCTTTTCACTCTAATCAAGAAAAATCAATTGATCAAAAATCACTTTATTAAACAACACCAGCAAAACACTTGACCTAGGATTCTGAGCTCAGCCCATTCTTCACAGTTGTATCCTGTGTATCCTTTTATTCCGTAACTAAAACTCTGAAAAAATAATATTTAAGAACGAGAATAGAACCTCCAAATAAAGTTCAAAAAGACATCATTCTCGTCATTTAGCTTAGGTGAACGATTTGATTTTATAACTTCTCCTCAAAACTTAGTGGAAGACGACTTGTTCTGAGAACACGGCCCCTGCCCTGTCGTAGGAGAAGAACGTTAAAAGCCACCAGCCTTTGGACCCGGGGTTGGTTATTTTGCCCCGATTTCTGTGGGCTAGTGACCTCTAAAACGTATTATCTTTGAGCCCACTTAATATCCAGTCACCTAATGGAAGCACATTTCTGGCCACAAAACCATTTTGTGCTAATTCAGTACAATTTTTCTCATTTAATATCAATTGACACTAGACTATTTCCTGTCCAATGTCAATTGAAAATCACTGATTTCCTGCTAATACAGCACTTAGTGTCAATTTCTGCATGCTGCACAAGCATTTTTTCAATTAGCAACACCCTATAATTTTTTGTTTTTGGTTGTTTGCATGGCCTGTCTACATAGTAGCAATGTGAAACAAAGACACCAGAAGGAGAGAATCCTGATTTTACTCTTCAGCATTAAGGAATTGAAAAAAAAAACTGCCTAACAATTTCATTTTCAAGCTACAGAAGGTCAAATCATTTATTGGGAAACTTTGCGAGATGTCAAGCAATGTAATAGTAAATTGGTGTTAACAGTAAGTGGGGCTCGAGTTTTTGTGAGGTTTGGACATTGCATTTTATAAAGTAAGAATAACAAAGAGCTACTATCTAATGTTTAAATTCTTATGATTCAAATTCAAGAAATACCTTATAGGAACATCATAATGTGGTAGAAAGAGCCCTGGATTTGAAGACAGAGACCTTGGTTTTAATCCTGGATCGGCTACTTACTTAGAACTTTCCTGTGTCCTAGTTTCTCCATCTAAAAAATGAAGGAGTTAGAATACATGATCTCTAAGGTGCTTTCTAGTTCAGTGATCTTATGACCTTATGATCTTCTTAATCAAAATTTCTTTAAACTTCAAAATATCCGTGTTTCCATAAGTTTGGGTATTCTCTCTACTGATGCATATTCCAAACCCCATCACACCTTCATTGATCACTTTGTGAATCACTGGCACCAAAATCAGTCAAAAATGGCCAATGCAAAGGTGATTAACCTTCCAGTTATGAGCCTCTCCGAATTCAGCTGAGTTGTTCCTTATCTCATAGACAAGGACAGTGAAATTTTGTCCATGGACAGATTACAAGAAAGAAGGACCAGGGAGAATGAATTTTTTCAAGATTCTTGTTACTCTCTTCAGTCTGCTTTAAACTGAATATAATATACAAGAAGGAGCAAAAAGATCTTGCAGATAAAGTTGCTGACTCAAGTACGGTAGAGGGATCTAAGTGTAACCTTTCAATCAGTTAAGCAGTCATTTACTCAAACAGCTATTTGGTAAATGCCAGATACATGGGCCAGGAACCATATTAGGTGCTGGAGACATAAGAACAAAGTATGAAACAATACATACTTGCAGTGAGTTTATATTCAAATGAGTGAGACGGGTGTGTGGTGTGTGTATGTATATGTGCTTGTATATTTGCATAACATGAAGTTAATAAATACATGTGTGTATATACACACACATACACACAATAGTTAAATAAAAGGGAGGGTACTAGCAGGAATGGCTTCATGTAGAAGGCAGTGTCTGAACTACATGTTAAACTAAGAGAAGGCATCTGTGAGGCTGAGGTATGAACTGAATACATTCTAGGCATGGAGGAAAGCCAATGCAAAGACTTGGAGATAGGGGACAGAGCATAGTGAGTGAGGAAGAGAGAAGGCCAGTGGGCTGGATCACTGAGTGTGAAAGGGGGATAATGGACAATGAAGCTGGGAAGGTAGGTTAGGACCAGGTTGTGTAGGCTTTAAAAAGCTAAATAGAGTTTACATATTATTCTAGAAGCAATGGGACACTACTGGAGTTAGGGGAGTCATATAAGGTTAGATATTTGCTTAAGGAAAATTATTTTAACATCAGCACATGGAATGGACTGGAGCTATGAGAGATCCAAAGTAGAGATACCAGTTAGAAGCTGTTGTGATATTCCGGATGAGAGGAGATGAAGGCCTGAACTGTGATGATAGCTGGGTGAGTGGAGAAAAGGTTCACATGGGTGAGATTTTGTGAAGGTAGAAATGGCAAGATTTGGTAACTGATGGAATACGTGAGGGGAGGAAAAGTGAGGAGTTAAGGATGATGCTGAGGTTATGAAGCTGAGACCCTGGAAGAATGGTAGTACCTTCAATAGAAACAGAAAAATTTGTAAGATGAGAGGGTTTAGGGGAAAGATAATTTGAGGAATGGTAAATTTAACATGTCTCCAGGACATCTAGTTTGAAGATCTGATATTCAGGAAAGACTGAATCTGGATATGTAGATCTGGAAGTCATCCAGAGTCATCCATAATAACTAAACTGGTGGGAATTGATGAGGTTACTGAGAACATACATAGAAGGAGGATAGAACAGAACCCAGGACAGAATCTTGGGGAGTACACACCATTAAAGTTAGGGGGTGTGATGTGGATGATGAGCCAGCAAAGGAGACTCAGAGAAGGTAGATAGGTAGGAGAACAACAGAGAGAGGGAGAGAAAGGGACACAGAGAGAGAGAGAGAGAGAGAGAGAGAAATGCCAACACGATATTCACAATGCCTATGCAGCTATGAATATGCTGGCATAATTCTGAATCACAAAATATAACAGACTCTCCACATGGAAGAAAGAACCAAAACATTTATTCAAATACCAGAAAGCTGAATCTCAACACCAGAAAGCCAAATCCATCATAGTAACAAAGAAATTCATATAAATAACACTGCAGGAGGTACTGCCATCCCCAAGCCTTCCCCCTGCTTGGGCCTTCCCACAAAAGAACATTCACAGTACATTGCCTGCTTCCTCTCTCTTCCTCAGCTCTAACTGCTCTGACCAGCTTCCTCTGTGCTCTGCTCCACCTCTCACTAATGTGACTCAGGTTTCCATGTGACTCAAGCAGGTCACATGGGCCTATTAATGGATGGGAAAGAACTTCCCATTAAGCAAAAATCAGAGAGAGAGAGAGAGAAAAAGAGAGGGGGGGGGGAGAGAGAGACAGAGAGAGAGAGAGAGGGAGAGAGAGAGGGAGAGAGAGAGGGAGGGAGAGAGAGGAAATGAAATGAAAAACCCAGAAAGGAAAAAAAGTCTGGGAGGAGAGGGGGGGTTAACATTGTCAAATGCAGTAGATAGTCTTTTTCTCAATACTGATCCTTTTCTACCTGTTTGACAGTTAAAGAGATAATTTGTAGCTTTGGAGAGAACAATTTTAATTGAACGATTTATTTAAAAGCCAGATTGCAGAGAGTAAGGACTGAGTGAGGAGCATGAAAGTTGAAACAGCCAGTGTAGGCAGCCTTCTAAAGGACCTATCTTTGAAGAGAGATGAGACCAGACAGAAGGTGGTACCTGGAGGTTCAAGATGATTCACAGAAAAATATCAGGCACAGGGAGAGACGGATCCGATCCGGACGTTCTGACGTGAATGTGCTTGTTGGGGTCAGTAATTAACGCAGTGAGCTTGAGATGTTCATGTGGGAGTTAAGCAGGAGCTCTTGCGTGTCTTTGAGACTTACTGGTGTGGGATTGACGACTGAAATGCTGTAATGGGAGTTTGTTTGGTCTGTGGAGCAGTGCTGGATGTCAGGAAAACACAGGGAATGAGCTGGGAGAGCTGGGAGAGGGAAGACATGATGCAGACTGTTTGGGTAAGGGTACAAGAAAGGAGGAACACAAGTGGTTTCATGCTATTTCAGTTTCTGGGGCTAAAATGAAAGAAAGTGATGTTGCACCATAGCATAGGGCAGAATATTATTAGGAAAGGGAATTTCCAATTACCCAGGCATGTGCAAAAGATATTTCTGCTTAGAACTGCCTCTGATAAATCCCTGACTTGTTTATTTTCTCTAAGAAAATAGAATAGATAATGAAAGTTCTGGTATAGTCAAAAGCCCATTGGTTCTAGAGCAAGGCTCAGCAAATGACCACCCAGATGCCAGCACTGGCCTGCTGCCTGTTTTTGTATGGCCTATGAGCTAAGGATTGTTTTTACATTTTTAAAAACAACTTTATTTAAAAATGTAAAAATCAGCCCTAGCTTCCAGGCCATGGATAAACAGGTGGCAATTGTTTTTTAAAATGTAAAAAACAAGGGGCAAGTAGGTGGCACAGTGAATAGAGCACTGGCCCTGGAGTCAGGAGGACCCGAGTTCAAATGTGGCCTCAGACTCTTAACCCTTACTAGCTGCCTGACCTTGGGCAAGTCACCTAACCCGAATTGCCCTGCCTTCCCCTCTCCAAAAAGACCAAAAAAAAAATGTAAAAAACATTCTTAGCTCTCAGGACATACAAAAATAGGTGGCAAACCAGATTTGACCTGCAGGCCATGATCTGCCCATTCCTGCTCTAGACTCACATAATCACAGAATATGAGAGATGAAATTGATCTCGGTGGCCATCTAGTTGAACCTATACAAAGAAGGAATTTCCACTATAATGTAACAAAAGGTCAGCATCAGGTGGACTTGGGCCTACATCTTTAATACTTCTGCGATCTTGGGCAAATCACATACCTTCTCTGGATGTCAGTTTCTTCAACTATAAAGTTGGGAGACTTGACTAGATAGCTTTTGAGACCTCTTCTGTCTCTAGAGCTCAGATTCTCTGATCCTAAAGCTAATAATGTAATTGGGATTAAATCAGGTGGTTAGCAAAGTTACTAATTACATGCTTATAGACAAGATGGAGAAATACATATTGGAAGATAACATAGTTAAGTAGATTTGGAGTGGGTTAAATGACTAGGTCCAAAGAATCATAATTAATGAGTAGATGTTGAACTAAATGAACGTCTCTAATGACCACAAAACTGAGAGGAATAACTAGAGCGTTGGATAATTGCTTTGATATCTCCTATGTCCCCTGGGGTGGGGTGGTAGAGGATTCATCAGGGATTAGGGTAGTCACTGTGCCTGAGAGAGGTGAGCCTTTCCTAGGGGAAGAGGAATGGGGTCTGAAGCAGGATCCCAGGAAATGTCAATCAAAGGCTGGCTTGGGAACTTGGTTTTATTTTTAACGTCACAATGGAACTAAGTACAGAAGCAGTGATTCAACAAGGAGTGTTGGCAGCCTCACTGTTGGTTGACTTCATCTGTTTCTTCAGCATTTTAATAACCATTTTAGAGTCAATCATATGTATTCTTTGCACTTACCTAGAAGTAATGTGTGAACATGATTACAGGCCAGACTATTTGTAATCCTTCCTGACTCAACTTTGGCATCAATAAGTCTGTGGCCTCTGATATTTTAACAAATTAGATTGATCAGATCAGTCTACCAAGATAAAATTTAATGGGGAAAATGTAGACTAGTCTTGCACTTGGGTTAAAAAAATCAACTATATAAGTTTAGGATAAGTGAGAAAGGAATAGAGATCAGTCAGTGTGAAAACGATCTGTATTTTGTTGCAATGAAAATTTAATCTCACTCAGTGGTGTAAAGTACCAACCAGAAAACACTAATGCAGTCTTAGTTCATTGTATTCTGTCCTGGTCAGGCCATATTTCTATGATAAATTTCTTAGATCCACATTTAGAAAGGATGTTGATCCTTTTAGGAAGAACTTAGGTCCAGAAGAGGGTGACCAGGATAATGAAGAGACTGAAAAGTACACCAGGAGGGGATTAATTGAAGGAATTAGGAATATTTACTTCAGAGAAGAGAAGACTTGGGGAAACATGATCACTGCCTTCATATATTTAAGGCACTGACATGTGGAAGGGAGATTAGATTTAGTACTTTGCGTATGTTTGAAATGAACTTGATTCAGACTCCATTCCTATTTGCAACAAACTCTATTATAGTTTCTGTCCCCTGTTTTTTTTACATTGCTACAACATCCCCTATGCTGCACCCACCTATTACAACCTGCATGTCTTTCTGGATACTTAGATATACCCTTGAAGTCCGAATGATATTTTAGCCCTCCAGAGATACCCTTCCCCAAACAGTGTTGCCAGCTCCCTGAAGGATTTGAAAAATAGGAGAACCAGGAAGTATTTCTGAAAATGATTAATATGATTATAGAATCTTAGTGCAGGAAGGGAATGGAAGAATCAGGAAATGTTTCTGAAAGTGATTAATAGGATGATAGAATTTTAGTGCCGGAAAAGATCGTAAAGGTCATCTAGTCCAACCCCCTGATTTTATAGATGTGAAAATGAAGAACTGCGTAGTGTGGCCTTGAGGAAGTGACATTCTCTTCAGGCTCAATTTCCTCTGTAAAATGGATTGGATAAGATAGTCTTTAATGACACTGCCATTCCTGACATTCTTTGAGTCTCTAAACAATTTTTAGAAATATTTTCTGAATATATTGCTTACCTAAGTAAAAGCCAGTATCTTTTAACAATGAATTCTCAATTAGAAAAAAACTCCAAAGTTTTCCTGAAGATATAGAAGATTCATTATCATGATGGTTTTGTTTTCATGTACTCCTATCTCTGTGCTTCTGAAAGTTCATGGGAGATTTTAAACAGTAGTTATCTTTACATCATTCCTGACAGATGGTCAAAAGGTAACTAGAATCATAGAATTTCAAAGTCAGAGTAGATTGTACATCTTCTAGTCCATCCTATAAACTGAGCAAGAATTTCTTTTGGTGTGGCTAGGTGGTGCAATGAATAGAGCCCAGCCCTGGAGTCAGGAAGACCTGAGTGCAAATCCATCCTCAGACACAACAATGACTAGCTATGTGACCTTGGGCAAGACATTTAATCCCAATTGCCCTGCTTTCCCCGCTCCAAAAAGCAAAAAAAAAAAAAAATTTCTTCTTTGATATACTCATTAAAAATTTTTTAAAGGGTTTTTTTTTTAAGATGATTTAGGTAATCACTAGTTTGTATTACATTTCCTTTATGAATGGATACAGGCCATTTCTCTATTCCTTCACATTTTTAATACTGAAGCAGTGTAGGATTCTTCTTAAAAGCAGAGTACTGTGTTGGCCTCTTGGAGCAAAAGCAGCGTTGCAAGTGGACGTTCTTTGGAGAATGCCGGGAGGATTCTCTGACTCTCCAGGGGGTCTCCTCAGGCAGCCAGACAGAGTGCCTGTAATTATCACTCTTAGAGATTCGTTCTTTTTTACGTAAGAATTGTGCGCTCAGAAGTCACCTCTGACAATGCAGGGAGCCCTGAAAATTAGACTTGTAAACTCTTACCTGCTTAGACATCTCAGTGTCAATTTTACTTTATAAGATTGTTGTTCAGGGTATAGATAACTGAGAAGAGGGCCAGGAGGAAGTTAAGTCACGGTCATCGCCCAGGGGCAAACTGAATTTGTTGGTTTAAAGTGGGAGGAGACAGAACTTCGAATTGGGGTAAGTAGGCAGGTAGGTACAATAGGAGGGCATTGAGTTCCTAGAGAAGGTAAAGAACCATGGAAGCCTTAGTGGGAGGTATTGAATAATAATTATTTCATTCAACAAACATTCATTAAGTGCCTCCTGTATAGAATGGTGGGTTGTTTATGATTTCATCTCATTCTCTGTTTTTCAACATGGAATTCAGATGCAGATGGTTCAGAGACTGGTTATTATCCTACGATTATTCTTTTCTTTTCAGTGTTCTCCAGAGTCTCAGCCAGGTTGGTTAAATCACTGTTGTTGGTAGTAGAATAAAGTATTTCATCATCCACATTCCTGTTGAAGCGTTCTGAATGCAACGTTAGTAGCAGAGGGGACCGCAGGGGTGATACTGTCTTACCAGTCCCCAAATATGTTTGGGTTACTTGATGTCTTTGTTTGAAAGCTTTTCAGTTCTTGTATTTGGTATGGCAGCATCTAATCAATCTTGTCCTAAAATTTTCATAAACCATATTTACATTTGTGTGATTGCTGGCAACACTTCAGTTTCTAATAAAGTTTTTATAGATTGAATTTTCCTGAGTATTTTGTGGTCTGTATTGGCAGCATGGCCATTTGTTGTCTTTTGTCCTTGAAAAAGAGTGAGCTTCTGAGGAGTAATTCCAGCCACTGGGTCATGCCTTGCTAGGTATTTGGGAGGGGCTATTTTTTTTTTTACAACCTATACAACGTGTTCCACATTTTCTACTGTTCCCTTGCATGATTTTCATGGATCACTAAATTTAGATTCTTTAGCAGATCTGAACTGTCATCATAAATCCTGCCATTTTTATAAACAAATCAACACAACAGTCATTTGTCCTCTACTTCTTTGTCAAGATGTTTTTGGCTTAGTTCATGCAAATGCCACCCACTGATTTCATTCTTGGGTCTTAGCCCTATGCTGAGCTCAACCATTTTGAGGTATATTTGGCAAATCCAAAATTGTGTACCTGTTGTCAAACCTTTACCATTGCTTCATGAAATGATACCTGCTTGTTCTAAAAGTATTTCTGTAGATTTTCAACTTATCGTGTACTCTGAAAATCCTTCTTCCTAACCTGATCCCTACCCTAATTCCTTCCTCCTTTCTGATGCGGAAACGTTCATCTTTTTATGGTCGTCTTAAGATAATGGCCCTATGTTTTGTTAATTTTGTATTAGTTTTTGTCAGGATGCTTTCCACATTTGTTATAACCCATTTTACAGTTCTGAGAATGTACAGTATGCCTGGTATTAGGAATGTGTTAATTGCTTTAAATATGATCTTTTCATTCAGCTTTGATTTCAGGATGCCAGTAAGCCTCTTAATTTATTCAGTCACAGCTTCCTCCTTTATATCTCTAAGCTTGAAGGTTCTTGCCTGATAGAGATCCAGGTATTTGTAGATATTACCTTCATCTATTAATTCAACATGGCAACTAGATTCAAGCTCAAAGCCTCAATCTCATTCTTTAGAATTTTATACTTATTGAGTCCAAAGGATATTTTGATATAATTTTCAAAAGATTTTGCAAGATAAAAGGAGCTGTTTAATCTATTTTAGTGGAGCTATATAGCTTTATTATTATAATTATCTTTATATTTATCCCTATTCTGGGGGTAATTCAAGTGTTTTCAGTATGGAAGGGACATTTCAATTAGAGTCAAGATAGTTGGCTTTGTCATTAAATGTGTGATCTTAAACAATTCATTTCACTTATATCAGTCTCATTTTCTTTATCTATAAAGTGAGGGGATTTGACTAAATGTCCCTTCCAACTCTAATATTCCCTTCCCTTCCCTGGGAATGGAGTAACTTGGCCAATCAAATACTCTCTCATTTTCTTTCTCTCTCTTTTTACTTTCTCACTATATACATTCACTTATATAGAAGTATATGTGTATGTATGGACTGTCAATTTAAAGATAATTAGAATTCAATAAAATGTGTTTAACATTAAAACTATGCTGAACATAATTTAATCTTTAATGATTTCTAAAAGAAAGATAATTCAGGGTTATAATTCTAAATATCAATTTTTCTTTTACTCAAAAAAGTTATAACATAAGTACTGGTTAATAGAGGATTCTGATTGAGGTAATACTATACGACAACTTCAGCAACCTCTTTTGATCCAAAGACCAACAGAGGAGCCAAGAATAGACAGGGGGGAAAAAGAAAAAAAAATGGGAAAGAAGAGATTGTATAGCTTAATGTGAGAAAAAGTGAATAAGGGAGAAACAAAAAAGTCAAAAAAAAAAAGAGATAAAAACCATGGGTAGTGGAGGAGAAGCAATGAAAATCCCCTTAGATGCTACTCAGTGTCATATCCTAAAGGTTGGATTGACATATGACAAATGTTACATACATTAGGTCCCTCAAATTTTCCTCTTTTCATGTTGGCTCTCTCTGTGGAGCAGGAGGTAAAAGCAGGATATAACACAGAAAGTTTTATCCAAAAAATTTCCCTTAAGATGGCAGAATCAGACAAACAATGTTCTCCAGACTCCATCCTGGAGAATATTCAGGCAAATCTATTTGCCCTATATCATTTCCTACCAAAATATTTTTTCCTGTTTTTTGGCATAAACTGAATTTAGTTGAGTTCAACCATGCACGTGAGCATGAGCAAGGGAAAGAACACTGGCTCTCAAGTCAGAGGACCTGAGTTCAATTCATCTCTCTGATATTGCCTGTGTGACCTTGGACAAGTCCTTTAACCTCCATAGGCCTCAATTTTCTTGAGGAGATTAAGCTACATAACCTCTGAGGTCCTTTCTACTCCTTGACTGATGCTCATATAGTCTATGATTTACTGATTCCCCATCTCCTTTGTGCAAGGCATTGTACGAGGTTCAGAATACTAACATAGAAATGAACAGTTTTGACTCTTTAGGATCTTACCATCCAAAAAGAAAAGTAAGAGATGTATTCAAAAGGCAAATAAAAGTTAGAATTATAGATGATAGGTTTAGAATTAGAAAAGACCTAGAGGTCTTATAGTTCCATTTTCTCATTTTACAGAAGAGAAAAAGATCACTTTTAGCTAAAAGGTTCATGGAGTTGATGTCTACATGGAGTCTTTAAGGGAGAGAATGAAAGGCATCCTACCTCTGACACCTACCTTGTGTGACCTTGGACAGATTACTTAATGTCCCTTGGAATAGCTAGGTGGCTCAGTGCATGGAGCACCAAGCCTGGAGTTAAGAAGATTCCTCTTCATGGGTTCAAATGCAGTCTCAGACACTTACTACCTAAATGAGCTGGAGAAGGAAATAGCAAACCACTCCAGGATCTATGGCAAGAAAAGCCCAAATGAGGTCACAAAAAGTTGGACATGACTGAAAAATGACCCAACAACAAAACCTTGGGGTTCATTTTCCTTAACTGTAATTTTGAAAGGTTAGATTTGAAGGTGTTCAAGTTTCATTCTATCTCCAGATCTGTGATCATGATTTTTTGAAAGGAAAGGAAGTGGAAGGAATGTCCAGGCACTTGTGGGGAGCAGCAGGTAGGGAGGAATTACAAAGAGCCATGAATATTGAAGTTGGAGTAGACAGGATGAGTTTGGAATTATGTTTATCAGTGGTGTTGTGCTAATGGCATCAAGCCTCAGAATACTACAGGGTTTTTTCAGTGATATCCAAGACCAATTAATAGTAGTCATTCAATAATCTACAAAGTATTGGACATGGGATCTGCCAGACTGGGTAGTGCAGTGGGTAGAATGTTGAACCTTCAGCTAGGGGAAGGAAGAGCTGAGTTCAAATGTAGTCTCAGACATTAACTCTGTGACCCTGGGCAAGTCAGATAATGTGTCTACCTCAGTTTCCTCATCTATAGAGTGTGGACAATAATAGTTCCTACTTCTAGGATTGTGGTGAGATAAAAATGAAATATTTGCAAAATGCTTTGCAAACCTTAAAGTACTATATAAACACTAGCCATTAGGATTGAATCCTACCTCAGACACTTAATAGTGTGATTCTGGATTAATTACTTTTAACCTTCCTGGGTCTCAGTGTAAAATGAGGGGCCTTGTTTGGGTGATCTTTAAGGTCCATTCTAGTTCTAAATCTGTAATCCTATAAAAATAAAACAAATAGATTAAGAATACTATAAAGCCAAAAACAGCCAGCTTTCCAGAAGACAGCTGTTTTCCAGAGAACAGCTTTCAAGATTCTGATTACACAGTATAGTGAACTCTCTATTTGTTCAGTAACAAACTAAGACAGAACATTGACAGAAATTAAAATACAGCATTCACAATGTTATGGCTTAACAACTTATTGCTAAAGTGGCCACATAGTTTTCACCAAAATGGTCACATAGTTTTAAGCAAAAGATAATATTCATTTAGTAACACAGTCATTTAGTAAGTCCTTAATTCAGTCATCCTTAAGGAGGCAAGCCTCCTTAATTGACACAAAATACAAAGGTCAAAGTCTTCCACCCCTAGGTCACATTGTTTTAATCTCTTCAATCAAAAAGTCTTCATTCTTCTTAATTGGAGAAGTCCCTAATTTAGTCATCTAAATATAAAGGTCAGAGTTCCCCAGGCCAGAGTAAGTCATGATTTTCTCAGTTTGCATTAAATACCCAAGGAGAGGTCTTTTCATCTTGACTTGAGGCAGGCTCTCAGCTTCCATGGTTCCTCTTCCATGGTCCTAGCTCCTGCCCAAATCTATCCAATTTCCACCTGGGTTCAAAGGCTGTCAGCTCTCAGTTCTTTGTCCAGCTTCTGGTGCAGTTCCTGTTCCATATTGAAGCTAACAGTGTCTGATCCACCTCAAGTACTTCACTGTTGCTGTTCCTGGGAAGACAAAGCTTAACAAAGCCACAACAACATTCATCCACATTGCTGGCACTCTCATCAGTTCACTTTCTGCCTGTGAAATCAACATAGATCCAACAACAAGATCTGAGGAATCAACACAAATCATTGGTATAGTCCCAGGACCTCTGAAAACATCAGTAAGACCATCCTCCAGGATTTCTGTAAATATACAACAAGAAAATTCTCTTTCAGGGCTTCTGAACCAGTAGCAAGGTCCCAGGGCTTCTGTAACAACAGCACCATCCTCTTTTAGCAGACAAATCTGACAAAGTAACATCAAAACAGTCAGACAAAGTACTGACACCACAGCCATGCCTCCTCCCAGTTTTCCTCTCTTCTCATTTCTCAGTTCTCAATTCTCCATTTAGTCCTCAGTTCTCATTTCTCTTCTCAGTTCTCAGTTCAGTCCTTAGTTCTCTTAGTTATTTCTCTCTAGCAGTAACAGCCCAGCCTCCAGATGCTCACTCCCAGAATTTCTGGCCTCTCTCAGCTTGGGTTTTCCCTTTTATATGGTATTAGCTCTTCCCTGTTCTGCCCCTTCCTGTTATGTCAACAGGTCCATCCCACTATGGGATTCACAAGTTCTGGGTCTTAATACTTGACACAATCATGAACTTGGAACAAGGTGCTAAGTACCTGTTTGATTGCAAATACAAGGGTAAGGGAAGATCTTCAAATTCCCATTACCATTACAAATACCAGTTGTCCAGACTATAACATGCAGTCAGATGACCAGCCTATTTAGTTATTCCATTTTTCTAAGATAAGTATTGCCAATGGATGAAAAACTGGGTCCATACTAAGGAGGAAGATAACAGGTTGGATCCTATTTGGGAAAAGGTACAATGCTGTCAATGATGCCCTGGGGTACTATACCACACAATGCCAACTGTTTAACTAAGCAAAGAAACTTAGTTAAAAAATAGTTTCAAATCACAGAAGACCATCGTCTTTAAAGTTTCAAAATTGTAGGTAACCTAAAAGGCCAGGGTAGCCACCTACAGTGAGCATAAAAAGTAGCTCATAGTTGGCTGGTCACTGTTTAACAACAGGTCTTTAAAAGAACAATGTATATACAACACACTTTCAATTTGATCTGCATTACTAACTTTTCCTCCAGAACTTTAAGTTTAGATAATCAAAAAAGCAGTAAATAAGTGTCTGCCTTGTAATATTTGTAGATTTCTGAGGTGTAAATGCTTACTTTAAAAAATTTTGCCATTTGTATAAGCAGGTTTGAGCTATCTCCAGCACTCCCATTGCTTGTAATGGCATTGATTTTTATGCATGAAGAGGTGCAGAAGCTATTATACAGGAACTGTATGATTGGAAAAGGATGTGATCCAGTAGGGAGAGGACACAGGACTATAAAACAGCAGTGTGTTGTATTATGTACCTACCTAGATAAGATCCTTCATCCTTTGATATATTGAAATATAAGGAATTCCTAAGATGTGTGTTTGATCTAGGATTTTGGTAAAATATTTACAATAAAAGGAAATATTCTGTTCAATTTTCTAGGGGTTAGTCTCAAAATTTAATCCCTCAGAAAAAAAAATTCATGTCTTCTTTAACACTTTCAGCAGAGGGTTATGAGGAATGAGGTAAGACCAAAAGTTCTCTCTCAGTATACAAAAGTTAATTTTATACAAAGACATATTCAGTTTTTTATCCAAAGGCAATCCCAACTCAAGACCAGTTATCTAAAAAAAATTCACGCATTTGTCAGTCATTCAATCAGTTAGTAAACATTTATTAACCGCTTCCATGTTTGAAAAGCTGGGGGTACTCAGAAAGGTGAAAAATAATCCCTGCCGTCAAGGACTTCAAAGTCTAATAGACTAGACAATATGCAGACGTGTGTGTGTGTGTGTGTGTGTATAAGATCGATAGAGGGAAGGTACTAGATTTAAGGAATTAAGGGAATTGGGAAAGGCTTCCTGAGAAGGTGGGATTTGAAGACAGCCAGAGAAGCCACAGGCAAATGAGAAGGGAAAGAATTCCAGGCATGGGGAATAGTCATTAAAAATCCCCAGAGTCAGAAGATAGCGTTTCTTGTTTGAGAAACAATAAGGAGGCCAATGCCCCTGTATTGAAGAATATACTGGGACAAGTAAAATTAAAGAAAAATGGAAAGTGGGAGGGATGTGTGTGTGTGTGTGTGTGTGTGTGTGTGTGTGTGACAGATAGAGAAAAAGAGAGAGAGAGAGAGAGAGAGAAAGGGATAGACAGACAGACAGAGACAGAGAACAAGTTATAAAAGACTTTGAGAATTTTATATTTGGTCCTGGAGCTGATAGCGAGCCACTGGAGGTTATTGAATAGGGACATGACATGGCGAGAGCTGTACTTTTAGGAAATTGTTTTGACAGCTAAGTGGAGGTTGGGCTGGAATGGGCAGAGACTGGTAGCAGGCAGATTGCCTAACAGGATATTGCAGTAGTCCAAGTGTGTAATGAAAAGGGTCTGTACTAAAGTGGTGGCTGTGTTGCAGAGAAGAGAAAGGGGTGCATTTCAGAGATATCAGGAAGGCAAAGCCAAAAAGAAGTCAAGAAGGATGAGTATTGAGAAATTCAGTTTTGCAAATAAGAAATTTTTAGTAATTTTGGAGAGTGCAGTATTGCTTGAATGATGATGTTGGAAGCCAGACTACGGAGAATTAAGCAGGGTGGGAGAGGAAAGACAGTGGAGTGTAGACAGTCTTCTCAAGGAATTTAGCCACAAAGGAGAAGAAAGAGATGGGATGATAGCCAGTGGGGATGGATGGATTAGATGAGTGCTTGATGAAGATGGAGGAGACATTAGCATGTTTGTAAGCAGTAGGGAAGCAGTTGGAGAGATTGGAGAAAAGTGAAAGTGGGGATGATAGAGGAGACAGTCTGTTGGAAGAGATAGGATGGAATTGCAGGTAGAAGGATTTGCAGAAGGCATATAGGTGATGTGAGTTGATGATAAGCGGAGAAGAGGGAGGTCATAGGGTGAACTTGTGACCATATTTGGTCATAAACAGAACCAGGTGGAAGTGTGTGGATGGTTCTGTGCAAATCCATCATTACTATTATAAAAATAACTCAAAGCACATGTCTCAAAATGGGTCCATATCATAATCTCACCAAATGAAATGGGACACATTCCCATCATAGTTCTGTGTTTCATGGCTGAGACCTTTATGCTTTCATCCTTACTTGCTAGGCATGATACTTAGGACTCATCTGAGCCTTTCTATTTGGGGAAATGCCTGGCAAGGTCTGACACTAATTCTCAGAAACAAGTTGTTGTCCATAGTAAAATAAGACTTGACTGTGTGTGGTTTTCCCTTTCTAAAGAGTACAAGAATGAGAGAAAGAAACAAAATCTTTTCAGTCCTCCGTCTCTAGCAGGGGCTCTTCACCTCTTTTGTGTCATGGACCCCTTTGGCAGTCTGATGAAACCTAAGAAACCCTTATCATAATGTTTTTAAAATGCATTAGGTAAAATGAATGTTGAAAACTAAAAATAAATACATTTTTAAAAATGCATTAGGTAAATTACATAGGTAATTATAAAGGAAACATTATGGTGAAACATGCTCACCAAATATTTAAAAAAAATTAAAATCTATTCACCCTTTGGATATCCATGGATTCTGGATTAAGAACTCCTGCTCAGGAGGTGCAGTCTTCTTTATGATTTAAAAGTGTAAAGATGAGGGTTCTGTGAGCTATTTTCACATAAAGTACTTGGCTGCTGTTTTCATGCACCACTTTAAAGGTGAGAACATTTCTTTGTCTGGATGGTTATTTTGAGGTACGATTTTTACTTACTTATTTACTTCTCTTTGCATGGATGCTTACTTTTTGACTCTTACTAGTTCTATTTCGTTTTCTGTGTAGATATGTTTCAAGATTTTCCATGGTATAGATGGTTCCATCCAAGAAATTTAAAGAATGTTCAATTATATACAGGCTATGAAATGTATTTACTTTTTTCTTTTACTATGCAAGCTATATTCTGCCAAACTTTTAACTGGGCTGTTAGAACTCTGAGATTGTGTGGATGTGTTTGTCTCTCATATATTATAGCAACTGGAAGCAAAAAAATGCTCTTCACGCAGTCTAAGCCATCACTATGCAGAAGATTATTTTTCTCTACTTTTGATTGCATAATATTTAGGCTAATTATAATTTAGAGTCTCAGTAGTATATTTTAAAATTCGGTAGAGATTTCAGTTATTTTTATTTTTTCTATTTTCTCTTATTTTTTTTATCATTAATTTGACAAACCTCAACAAACATGGACACTCCCATATGCAAAGAACAGAAAATGAGGATTATATATGACAACTTGAATTTCTGTTACAGCTTTTTAGAAAGTATATGTTAAATTTAACATGGTGTTTCTAACACAACTCTGCTTTTCTGTGTCTCCTTCTGAATCTCCTTCTGCTCTCTTCTGTGGAATTTATTTTTAGCATTACAATATTGTTCTTTTTTAATATTATCATTTCCCCTTACTCATTATACCCTCCCCCTCCCCATGACTTCCTTTCCCCAAATAAATGAAAATCCTCCCTCTCAGCAAATAAGTAGTCAGGTAAAACAAAGTCACACACTGGCCATGTGTGCAAACATGGGCCTCATTCTCACTTTCAGGCCATCGCCTCTCTTACAAGAAGGGGAGAGCGTGAATAATCATCATTGCTCTAGAGTAGTGAGTGATCACTGCACTGACCACCGTCCTTAGGTCTTCAGCCGTGTTTTCCATTGCACTGTTTCAGTAGTATAAGTGGTTCTTGTAGTTCTGCTTTCTTTGCTTTGCATCGGTTCATACAAATCTTCTCATTTCTCACAGCGCGCTGCTGTTCTTTTATCCTTGCGCACCGTTATTTGTTCCCTTTAATTTTCCCCGTTTATTTCTCCTGTGACTCTGCTTGCGTTTGTTATGGATTTCTTTTCTTTGCCTGGGTTTACCACTTGGGTTTCCCTCAATCCATGCTAATCAGTGGGCTTTGAACAGATTCAATATAACTTTGGTATTTCATCAATTTAAATTCTGACCTCTTTTTTGCCTCATGATTTCACAGAAATGACATAAATTTAAAACTAAGGAGCCCTTTTATGACTTGATAGTGAATTATTTTGTTACTACAATTTTAAATGAAAAAAGACTCATTTATAGACATATATAAATCAGTCATAGCCATTAAAAATAAGTCAGCCACTAGTGCATTGCAGGTTTTTAATCTCTCTGCCATTTTGTTTTTGTTTTCCTTTAGTCAAATTTAAAATATCTGAAAATAATCAGTTTTTTTAACTTCTCTTGAGAAATAATTCTGTTGTGTGTCAAAATCTCCTGTATTTTTTCATATAACAAATCTTTGTTACATAGTCTAAAAAAATAAAATTGATCGTAGAGTCAAAGAACATTGGTTTGAATTACAAGCCAGATCTCTGCTCCTTATAGCCTCTTATTATTACCTTGGGCAAATAATTTCTTGGGCTTCAGTTTCTTCATTTGTAAAATCAGCCATTTAGATCAGATGATCAAATGAGAGAACATAATGTGCTTTGCAGACCTTCAAGCATCATATAAGTGGTAACTGCTATTAACTCTGGGGCAGCTAGATTGCAGGATGGAGAGAGTGCTGAGCCTGGAGTCAGGAAGGGTGCCCTTCCTGAGTTCAAAATTCAGCCTCAGTCACTTAATAGCTAGGTGACCCTGGGCAAGTCACTGAACCCTGTTTGCCTCAGTTTCTCACCTGTCAAGTGAACTAAGAAAGGAAATGGCAAACCATTCCACTATGCCAAGAAATCCCCAGATGGGATCATGAAGAGCTGCACCCTACTGAAATGGCTCAACAGCAATAATAATTATTATTGCTAAGATCTTTTAAAATTCTAAATTATAAGCGATTACACTTCCTTCACTTTACAGTCCAGCCAAACTAGCCTTCTTGCTGTTCCTCGCACACAATATTCCATCTCACATCTATGCATTTGGGGACTGACTATTCAAAAAGAATCCCTAAACAGATCCCTATAAAGATAGGGATCTTTATAATGCCCTAACCCTTACTTTTTAGAATGCCTTGTTTGCTTCAAAACTTCCCAAGTTGCCTATTTTACATGAAGCTTTTCCTGATTTCCTGTCTGTTAGTACCCTCCCTCAGGAAAACAAACAAAAAACTTTTTATCTATCATAAATACATATGTATATTGTTATTTGAAGGATTTTTTATACTTTTATGTTATATTGCAAAATCATAGCTAATTGCCCATTAATTATATTTCCTAGGTTCTTTGGTGTTAACTGTTTTACAATAGCTGTTGTTTTTCAGAAGATTATATATGAGGTTTTCCCAGATGAACTTAATTTTTGTCATCTCTTCTTGATAGTTCCATATCTAAATGTAATTCAAAGTATCCTCTGTCTTTGTGATCTTGCCTTTTTTCTTCCTTCTAAATTTTTTAGTAAACTTAGTGATAATATAGGACTAGATGGGATCTACTTGAAAAATATGTTTTCACTCTCTATTTGTTTCCGTTTCTAATTCATATATTTAGCTAATGACCATATGCACATTCTAGCCATTAGCAAATATTCTCCAAACCACATATTGCATTTACATTGTAAACATGCTGTTTTTGAAAGATTAAGCCCAGCATCTTTACCCTTTGCGGTCTCTTTGGAGCCTTTCTAATACCTAAAATGTTAGCTGTCTCTCTTAGCTGTATGTTTCTTACTCACATTTCTGCACTGGTTTTGAAAATGCTGTCAACATTTTGGATAAATCTATATGGGATATAATGATCAGAATGCCATCATCTTTAACTATTTAATCCATATTCTATTATTTTAGGGAATCACAGAATATTAAAGGAGTAGGGAACCTTAGAGATCACCTGGTCCATTTGCTTCATTTTAGATAAACTGAGGTGAAGTGATTTGCCTATACATACACACATGTGTATATGTATATATGCATATATACACATGTATAAGTACATTGGTATATATATATGTATATATATAAATATATGCACATACATTTACATGCATCCATATACGCACATATTTAAACTAAAATATCATGAACTTAGCACTGCTAGAGTCTATTAAAACCGCATTTTATACACAAATCAGGATGGAGGACTGCCGGTGCTCTTCCTACCATCCAAGGATGTGGAAGGTGTAGGGAAGATAGGGTTTTCCAAATCATTAAGAAATTTCCAATTCCTTTAGTTGATCACTTCACAGAATTTCAGAGTAGATCTTCTAATCCAACTGGAACACAAACATTGATCTCACATCCAACATAACCAACTAGTAGTCCTTCCTGTCTGCATGAATGACACTGAGTAGGTCTTCCATTAGAGAAAGGTATCTCTCATTATTAAATTTCATTGAACCTAAATTCACTCTTTGGCAAATTCTGTGTGCTGCTATTAGGTCTACTCTATGGGCCAAGTAGAATGAATCTCTCTCCTTTGTGATGATCCTTCTAACATTTGAAGGGAGCTGTCATATCCCACTAAAGTCTCTTTTTCAGGGTAAACATGATAAGTTTCTTAAATCTTTCCATGGCAAAATCTTGAGTCATTTCAGTATCCTGATTGCCCTACTCTGGATGCTTTCTAACCTATCCCTATCCTTCTTAAAATGTGACACATTTTATTGAACACAGCACTCCAGACAGACCAGGAAAGAGTACAGTGGAACCATAACCTCCCTATGCTTCTCTTAATTCAGCTTAAAATTTTATTAACTTCTTGGTTGCCATATCATACTCCTCATTCTTAATGAGCTTTCAGTGCTCTAAAACTCCCTGACATTTTTTTCAAATTAAGTGCTATCTAGCCAACCTTTCCCCTTTTGTACTTAGTAAGTTGATTTTTGAAACCAAATGTAAGACTTTACATTTGTTTCTAATAAATTTCATCTTACTAGATTAATCCCAACATTTTAGCCCATTAATTTCTTTCTGAAGCCTCCCCAATATCAAACATGTTTGCTGACTCTCTTAACTATATGTTAATAATTCATATTTCTGTATCAAATGTTATCCTATGTGCTAGTGAATTTTTACTCTTCTGTTAATATTAAGTTAAGAAGTTAAGATACTTATTTCCAGATTTTTGAATTTTTTATCACAACTTCTTTCATTTGGGTATCTTCTTTTTGAGTATTTCATTTACTCTGCTCATTGCTTCTCATTTTTTAGTGTTGCCTCATATTTAAGTGTGTAAGGCCAATCAAATCCCCCTAATTTGTCAAGCCATTCTCTGACAAAGGAACAGAGGGCTCAGTTTATGAAGGTTCATTTATTCTTGCAGATGACTATTGACTCTTTAGTAAATTACCTCCTCCAGTGTACTTGATGGTGTTGTAGGAGCTCAAGGAAATTGAATCTTCTTCTAAAAAGTGAGCAGTCTTCTGCTTTTCACTAAGTAATGGCTCTGTATATTGAATAGGTCCACATATGCTCAGCTGGTAAGTGCATGCTGAAGAGGCCAAGGTTAGATTCCCACATGGGCCACTTAGTTATATCCATTCTGTTCCATGGCCACAGAACCAACTGCTGACTTTGGCCAACTGTTTTGCAAATGCATGCTGTGGGTCACAAAAGGTACTAGGAGAAAAATTATGGATGTATCAGTGAGAATTGAGCGCTACTGTTAGATAAAAGTAACTCAAAGCCATGTGTTTGCTAATGCTGAGTTAATCTTTTCTTTTTGTAATATTTTAAGACTTAGAAATGTAAAGGAACTTAGAGGTCAGCAAGTCCAGGGGTGGGAAACCTGTGGCCTTCTATGTCCTTGGGTGTCACCTTCTGAGTCCAAGTTTTACAGAACAAATCCTTTTATTAAGGGGATTTGTTCTGTGAAGTTTAGATTTAGTCGAAGGGCTGCATTTGAGGACCTAGAGGGTCACATGTGGTCTCAAGGTCTCAGGTTTCCCACCCCTGATCTAGTCCAATCTTTAGGAAAGTTGAGACAGAGAAAAAGCCTGTCTAAGGTTGCAAGGATAGTATATTAGCAGAACTAGGATTCAGACCTAGGTCTCTAGATTCTAAATCTAGTGACCTGTTGCAATGCCATTATGCTTCTGTTTTTATAAATAAATTATAGAAATTATAGACTGATATAACTTTGGAATAGAAGGAACTTTAGATATTCATTGGTTGAACCTTTCCCCATGGGTTCAATTATTTTTATGTAGAATAATTTTCATCCCAGGTCTCATTTTACTGACTGCCTGTTGGACACAATGTAAGCACAGCATACTCAGTATATTGCAAATGGAACATTTTCAATCTCTCTCTCTCTCTCTCTCTCTCCATATATACACATATGTGTATGTATAATTTTTATTAACAGAACTAAAACCCATCCCTCCTCTCATTCTTTCCACCAGTAGTGTCAAACTCAAATAGAAATGAATCCTTGAGGGTAGCATATTGACTCAGAAAACCACAAATTAACATTATATTGTAGTGTGTTTTTATTTATTCTGTTAAACATTTCACAATAACCTTTTATTTTTTATCAGTTTGTCATTTTATTTTTAATTTTGATAACTGTATTCCTTTTTTTTATATTTTATTTTATTTATTTTAGTTTACATCATTCATTTCCATGAGATTTTGAGTTACAAATTTTCTCCCCATCTTTCCCTCACCTCCCCCCCAAAACAGCCATCCCCTTGTATAACCCCTCCCCCAATCTAATTCCTCCTATGTCCTCCCCCATCATTCCTCTAACTTTCCGGTAGGGCAGGATGGATCTCCCTTCCATAGTGCCTGTGTATCTTAAGTTCCAGTTGGATGTAGTTAATAATAATAGTAATAATAATTGTATATATATGTATATATGTACATATATATTTTTAACATTTTATTATAGAACTTTAAATTCTAGATTCTTTCTCTTCCTCCCTCATCAGCCACCCCCACTGGAAGAACAAGCCATCAAATACAGGCTATACATGTGTAATTACACAAAACCTCTCTACAGTGGGCACATTGTGAGAGTCTGATTACATGTCCCTTCTTCCTATCCAAGCCCCCCCCCCCCGTTCCACTCTCTACCCTGTCCCTGTCCCTCTACAGAAGTGTACAC
>CM053582.1:344361678-344381626 GCA_028627135.1 Pseudochirops cupreus | reverse complement strand
GAAGAAGGAATCTAGAGTTTGGTTGCTGTTCTTACTTTGCTTCCTATGCTTATTCATGGTCACCATTCAGTGGTTTGTTTTTTTTTTAGTTCTTTGGAACTCTGCTTCCAGAGGGAACAGCTCTGTCATCTGCCGGGGCTTTTAGGAGGCTGCTGGGTCCCTCTCCAGCTCCAGCTCACTGAAAAAAAAACAACCCAGGACCACCGCCCAAGACTGTGGTCTGGATCCAGGCCGCTCAATGCAAGAGCACTCGGCCTCTGAACAATTGCTTGGCCCCCCCGTTGTCTGCAGGCTGGGGGCTCTGAAGCGGCAGTGTGGAGGCGGGTGCAGAACCTCTGCTTCCACCGGTTCTTTTCCCTGAAGGCGATTTGGCTGGACCGGCTTTACTTCCCTGGTTTTTAGCCAAGTTCCACTAACCTTAGGCCTTTTTTCTTATGGCTTGATAATTCTGGATACTGCCACAGCTGCTGCAGATCCGCTCTCCTGAAGCTCCAGCCACAGCGGGGCTCGTCTTGTACAGCTGTCCCCAGGGGGAAAAGCCACCCTTTCAGGCTGAGCTGGTTTTTGGCTCTCAGAGCTGAGATGGTTGCTTTGAACCGAGCTGCCTTCAGCAGGAAATATATCTGTGTGAGTTTTAGATCCCTAGAATTTGTTTAGAGTCATATTTTTTAGGTATTTGACGTGGCTGTGTCGGAGCTGCGATTTCTTGCTGCTCCTATACCACCATCTTCCACAATAACCTTTTAAACCATCTAGGATTTTGACACCTCTTTCCATCACCCTTCTGGTCACATGAGTTCTATACCCTGGCATCATCTTTCACTTTTCATTATATCTGTTCAATCATTTGCCAAATCTTGCCCTATCTGCACAGAATCTCTTGCGTACGTCCTTATGTCCCAACTCACATGGGCACCACCCTAGGCCTTCATTATCTTATGCCTAGACTATTATAGTAGCCTCCCAATTGGTTTCCCTGTCTCAAGTGTTTGCTCACTCTAGTCTAACCTTCAGCTAGCTGTGAAAAGCTATTTTCCTAAAGCACTTGTCATGTCAGCTCTCTTACTAAATAAAATGGAAGACCTCTCTATTCCCTTCAGGATCATATCTAAATTCCTCTGTTTGACATTTTAAAATGCAATTTAAAATCACAACCTAGCTCCTTCCTAGAGTTCTGGGTAGACACTTTATGTGTAACTACCCTCCACACACTCAGCCACCATCCTGGCCTGCTCCTTGTTCCGTCTATGCGGATCTCTACCTTCCATCTCCATGTATTTATTTGCATGGACTGTGAATCTCTTTTCCCTTCTAACTTTCCCTTCCTGAGGTCCTTGACTTCTTTCAAGGATCAGCTAAGACGCCACCTTCTGCAGGAGGTCTTTCTTGGTCGGTCTTCTCAGCTGCTAGTGTCTTCCCGTTTGAGGCGACCTTATCTTCCTTCTGTGTGTGATATTCTTATATGTGTACGTGCTATCTCCTTGAGCGTAAGCTCCTCCAGGGCAGGTAACATTTCGCTTTCGTCTTTGTATCTCCAGAAATTAACATGGTGCCCAGTAGCAGGTGCTTTATAATTTCCTGTTGATCGATTCGTCGATTCACGGGGAAGCGAGTCCAGAGATGTCAGGTGATTTCCCAGGTTGCACAGATGGCTCAGTGGCAAAGCTAAGGTCAGGCCTCTGATCTTCTTACCTGATTTCTGTCGCATCTGTTTGTGAGTTGAAAGCTATTTTCAGTTGTGGTTATTTTTCTTGAAATTATTTGGGCCTTCATTTTTTTTATTTGAAATTAGCTACTTAAGTCAACACAATTAAAAACAGCAAAAACAATCACATTTTTATCAGGGAACATACCAGTCTATTAAACAGGTGTAGGCAGCCCTATCAGAACTTAATTCCAGCCCCTTATTTTTTCAGTGTCTGGAATGGAAGCCTCTTGACGAAGCCTTATCCTGCCTGATCTTTAGCACGTTTTCCAGGCTTACATGATTAGACAATACAGAAAGAGGGGCTAGGAGAAGAATGGAAAGTTTAGGGTCAAAAGCTTGGAAATACCTGCATCATATTGGCCTTGCTATAGATTATTTCTTGTGGGCAGTGGAATTTAATGCTTGATGAAAAGCTTATTTGTGCAGGACTGGTTTGGGGGCCTGAGTATCAAGCACATGATATTGTGAGGCAATTTGTTTGACCATAGGAGTTGCTTTCAAGCTTACGTGTCTGCTGTCCATTGTAGGGATAAAGGAAAATATATTTTTCTTGTATTTTCTACTCTTTTTCATTAAAATAAAGAGTTCAGCACCATACCAGGGAGTCTCACTAAAACAGTTTTCTATTGTGCTGATGGGCCAAGTAATGTTACTATTATTTTATAAGAATCAAAAGGGAAACTACTGACACCACATTTTAGAACTCATACAATGAGGAGACAAGCCTTGGAGAGAGTAAACACTGAGTTGTGTATTTGTTTTGCGTAATACTTGTGATATATGTGTAATTGTGACAGTATACCATTATAACTAGAAGTTATTGCTCATTATTTTTAATATGAGTTTAATTTTAATGGAACAAGTACACAGCATCATTTTAAAGGTATGTAAACCAAGAATGTTCTAGATCTTCTAATGGAGATAAGCAGTATAAGATTAAAATGCACAAATGTCTATGCATAAAATGCATAAAAAAAGGTTAACATACAAATTAAGAAACATCCTGTTTTGTTATTACATAACAAAATGTAGGAAAGCTGTTTTGGACAGTATTCTCAAGACATATTTTCAGTTGACATATATACATTAGTGCCCGAAGAAGATGCTTCTCATTGCAGTAGACCAACATAAAGACAGCTTTGACCTCTCTTAGAGAGATGTAAAATGTACAGGGCAGTCTGCAAGTACTAATGCTTTTCCAGGGTTTTCTATCGTGTTAAAGATTTTCAAAGAATAAAATAAAACCTCTTTCAACATGCTCTCTTTTTTATCTTTATTGTACTTGCTATTAGATGTCAATGATCCCAAACTGTGACTAGGCTTTGTAATGGAAGCAAATGTATGTACATAAGACATTATCTTGGGTCTACGAAATTTATATCTCCTTTGACTTAATTCAGACTAAAATATGAATATAGGACATTTCAGTGATGGATTAGATCACTGCTGATCAATTTCAAGGAAAGGCAATCATGTTAACGAGGGTACCACACCCATACCTGTGGAGATCTTGAACTCTTTATATCTGGAAATCCTTGCCAGCAATGATCAGGCAGGCTGGACTCCATTGAATAAACAAGGACAGTTTTACTTGCCCTCATGTGAAAGATTTTAGGGGACTATCATGAACTTATGGACTATCAAGAGAAATTCCAAACTCCATCCAGGATCATAAAATTTCAGAGGTGAAAGGGGCCTCAGTGGCCATCTAGTCCCATCCATATTCAAACAAGAATTCCTTCTACAGGTGAGCCAACAAGAGAACCCTCCTTCTTCATTTGAAGACCTCCATTTAAGGCAGTGGTTCTCATCCTGTGGGTCATGCCCCCTTTGGGAGTCGAATGACCCTTTCACAGGGTCACGTATTTCCAATGGTCTTAGGAACCAAGACAACTGCTCTTCTATCCATCTCCAGGTGGGTCTGCCCACATGCAGATATGCCCACATATGAGTATTAAAGGGTCACAGCATTAGGAAGGTTGAGAACCATTGACTTAAGGGGAAACCACCACCTCGAAAGACAACCCTGTCCACTTTTGGATGAAGAAGCTTTTCCTAAATTCACCTCTTTGCAGCTTCCAACCATTATTGTTCCAGGTTCTTTCATTTGGGGTCTATCAAAACAAGTTTAATCCCTCTTCCAGTTTTTTCAAATAGTTGATGACAATTACCATGTACTCTCCAAGTCTTCTCTTCTCCAGGTTAGATATCTCCAGTTCCTTCAACTGATCTGATGCTAATAAAATAACAAAAACAATAATACCCATGTTTCAATTTTTTAGAGTTCTTTACATATATTATCTCATTTTATTCTCATAGTAACCTTAGAAAATAGGTACTATTATTAACCTCATTTTACAGATGGAAAAACAGGAGTCAGACAGAAGTTAATCTGCCCAGGATTATATAGGTAGGATGTGAGAGAGGATTCCAACTCAGATTATTTTAGCTTCAGGTTCAGTACTCTTTTCACTCTGCCACCTAACTTGAGACCATTTACCATTCTATTTGCTCTTTTCTGAATGCTTTCTAGTTTATCATTGTCTTTTAGGCCAGAACCTAACACAATACTCTAAGATGTGATCAGACCTACTTATCCCACAAAGCCAAGACTCTCATTGTCGACTGAAATCTTATTCTTGGCTGCCATATCACGATATTGACTTACAGTGATCTTGCACTTTCTTCAGACTCTTGGATATTTTTCAGACTAACTGTGCTATAACCATGCCTCCCCTATCTTTTGCTTCTGAAACTGAGGGTTTTTTTTTCATAAATCCAACTATAGGGCTTTCCATTTAATCCTTATTCTACTTCATCTATTCATTTTGGCCCAGTGTTTTAGCCTGTCTAGTATTTTTTTAAAATCCTTTTCCTCCCAATTTGTAGCATCTGCAAATTTGGCTTTTATAAATTACACGGTATCAAGAATTATTCATAAATAATAAGACTAGGATCCTTAACAGAATCCTCAAAACGTAAGTTGTATATTTAGGAAAGAAAGATAGCAATGAATACCTCTCCTATGCCTGGTTGAACCTATCCTGAAAGAAGACCACACAGATTTCCCAATTCCTTTAAGACTGAGCCCAAGCACCACCTTCTACAGGAATCTTATCCTGACTTCCCCAGATGGTAGTGTGCCCTTCCCAGAGCTAACTTGTTTTCATTTTATATGAAGTTTGCACATAATTATATACATACATGTTATATTTCTTATTAGGATGTAAGTTGTTTGAGGGCAGGGACTGTTTCACTTATTTCTTCTCTCCCCAATAATTAGCACTCAGTGTTGGCACATATGAGGTGCTTAAATTAATGCTTGTGAATAGGTTGATTACTGCCAGAGAGAAAGTAAGAGAGAAGAGAAAAAAAAACTGTTGATAATTGCTTTTTATCAGAAAAGCAGACTTCTTTGCTTTGTTGCCCATGGAGAAGGTTAAGAGCCACTACTCTTCTGTCTTCCAGAAAAGCATAAAGACAGGGAATGGAGAAATCTCTGTTCTCCTGCCTGGCTGTATAGGAGAAAGGAAAGGATGAGAGCAAAGCGAAGCCTCTGCTTAACTAGAAGGCAAGAAAAGAGTAGAAGACCTGGATCTTTAAAGCCTTTCTTATTACTTTCATTCCATTCATTTTGTTTCTATCATATTTCTTCTGCTGGGAGTTAGGTGTGCTCTGCTGTTTTCTCGTGACGGATGGGAGCAATATCATGTGTCTTGTATGTTTAAAACTCATTCATATCTGAATATTCATGGAGTTGTCCATATTTACCAAAGAAGGAGTCCTGTTTCAACCAAAGAGGTCCTCTTGGTTGACAAACGGAAAGTTACCATGTAATTGTGTTCAGTCTGAGGACTCAGTGTTCAGGCTGCAATCTTGGGGGCTTTCAATTCCAAACAGTAGGAAGTATTAGCTATTAACTGATATTGCCAGGGATAGACAGACAAACTGGTGACCTTCCAACAATGAGATCTTTATTTTTTTAATTCAATTTATACTCTTCCATTAATGAAATAGGTTGAAAGATGTAGCTGTCCCATAGACGTCTCAAACTTATTATGACCAAAACAGAGGTTATTATCTATCTCCTCCCCCCAACCCTCATCTCAATCCCTTAGCTTTTCTTATCTGTATCTTTGCACTGCTTCTCTTCCATGCTTGGAATTCTCTTCCCCATACTTTTGGTTTCCTTGGCTTCTTTCAAAATTCAGCTCAAATGACACCTGTAGAAAAGCTTTTTTCAGTTCAGGTCACTGTCATCCTCCCTATCATTCAGTCTTGAAATGTTAGTGACATATTTGACTACTCACATTCACTTCAATGTATAGCCAATTCCACTGCTAAATCTTGTTTATACCTGCACGGTATTTCTTGTATCGATTCCCTTCTCTCCATTCATACAGCTACAACCCTAGTTCAGGATCTCATCATTTCTAACCTGAACTATTGTAATAACCATCAAACTGTTTTCCGTGCCTCAAGCCTTTCTCTAGTCCAATCCATTTTTGAATGGAAATTCAAACAAGGTGAATTTTCTGAGGAGTAAGTCTGGCCATGTCATTTCTTCTCCCTTCCCTGCTCTTAGTAACTTCCACTGCTTCCCTGTGACCTCCAGGGTCCAATATAAACTCCTATTTTGGCATTTAATTTAAAAGTCTTTATAACCTGCCCCTTTCCCACCTTTCTAGTCTTACATTTTAAGGCTTTCTACACCTTCTCTTATCAGTCTACATTGACTTACTTGTAGTTCTTGAGCTGAACATGCCATTTGCCTTTTCTGTATCTTTGCACTGGTTCTTTTCCATTCCTGGAGTGCTCTTCCCCATCACCTTAAAATTCAGTTCGGATCACACTGTCTGTAGAAAATCTTTCTTCAGTCCTTTCAGATACTAGTGTCTTCCCCTATCATGTTTCCATCCTTCCACTCTGTCTATATGTTTTATCTGCCTAGTTTAATTCTATGTTTATCTATCCCCCCATTAGAATGGGAGCTTATTAAGTCAGGACTATTTTTGCCTTATTCTGTCTCCGCAGTTGCTTTTTGCATTGTGCCTGGCACATGGTAAGTATTTACTAAATGCTTGTTGAGTGACTGATTAATATGAGCCTTAATGGAATAGGTAGAAAGTTGCATGCAATTCATACCATCAAGGAAAAGTTTTGATTGGTGAGTTAGAAATACTAATTTTTACCATTTTCTGCTTGTTATCATTACTGTTCTGTAAATGAGAAAGAATTTGGAGTTTAGAAGTTTCTCAACAAGTGAGAGTAAACATAATACAAAGGAGAGTGATTTCATTTATGTTATTTATATACCCGAGCAAAGTGAAAACAAAAGAAAACCCCAAACAAAACTTGCCAATTTTATTCTTCTTTCTGTCCATGAAATGGAAGGAGGACAAGAATGTTGAATATCAGGACACTAATTAACTATCGCAATTAGCACCAGTTAGCTTGATGTCTTTCCAAGTTAAATGCAAAGAAAGGCTGGGCTAGACAAGTAAGAAAACAAGATAGTGTTTGTGGAGGTAGAATGACCAGCAAGAAGGAAAAGCAGGGTAGAGAGCCTACTTAAAGAAGCTGAAATTTCAAACATTTGATCACATGAGGAGACAATGTCAACATAAATAAATTCCCTAGGGACTTATTAATGCTTCGGTAGCAGTACAGTAAAATAAAGACACCAGGACAGTTCGCTTTAATAGCTTGCTGGCTTGAACCCCAATACATAATGTTCTTGTAATAGTTTATGGGTGACTGCAGTAAATGGGTAGCGAATGTTTTCCATTTTTTGGCTCTTCATATCAGATCTGCTGTTAGAGAACATTGTGTTCTGAGAGTATTATAAAGGCAGTTGATCTACTTTGGAAGTGTGCTCAAAAATGTGAGTATAATCTTAACTTCTGTCCCTCTCCAGATTGGGAGATTTTTTGCCCTTTGTAGCTAAGGTCAAATTAAATGCTTAACTGGACCTAAGCAGTTGCCCAAATTCATTTGGGCTCCACCCACCTTGACTAACATTCTTCAACGATTGCCAGGGGGAAAAACAAAAGTCCAGATTTTTTTCAGCTCCTTTGTTATCCCCAGCTTTTCAGACTGCCCTTGAAATCTGTCCCTGTCTTTCAGGGGATTTTCTTTCCCTTAGATAATTTAGATAGATTAATTTTGAGCCAAAACAGGCTGTTGACCAACCAGTGGCGAATGTGAATATTTATGTATATATGTATCTGTACACACACACATAGTCTTCATATATACATATAAATCATATATGTATATCTATAACATATACATTTATATTTATGGATACACATATAAAAATTATACATATCGCATTTAAGATCAAGAATTTTGTGACAAAATGTGATGTTTTGTGAACAAAATGAAAATTAAGGATTGTTTGACATTTAGTGAACTAAATTGTCTAAATGGGACACGATGAAACACAGATTGCAGAGCATATCTGGGTTTTTAAAAACTTGTCGAAGCAGCAGATATTCCTGTTATAGGCACAGTAACAACAAGCCTTTTTAGATTGTGCAGAAAATTGAAATGGTCTTTTTGATAATATTACATACATGTAAAAATTGAAGGACATCTAAGAACATTTTTTTCTTTTATTTCTTTTGTGTGCCAGGAACATTTGTTTCACATAGAGGTTATATTACAAAATTAATGTACTGAGGGTGAAAAGGGAATTTGAAAGAATGCGGAAATAAAGTCTGGATGTCTACTAAATGCAGGTGGGAGATGTTTGAGGCACATTTATGGCAACAGGACGCATGCTTTCCCTAGCAAAGTCCAAGCATCCAGAACGACGGCAGGAGTCAATGTGGTTCTATAAAGCTGCGAAGAGAGAATCCTGAATGAGTGCAAAGCTCTGCAAAGGTGGCACTGAGACAATAAATAAATAGGAAAAAACTGAGCAGATGAGAAAGAGAGAAAATGCTAAAAGAAATTAGAAATAATTAGGGAAGCATCCTCCCTTCTCCCCCCCGAAAAAAAGAATGAAGAAGAAGAAAATAAAAACCAACCCAACAAGAAACCAGGCAGAGTCAAAGCAAAGCAGCCCAGTTGACAGTAAAGGATTTTAAAATTGTATATGCAGTAAGCAAGCAGCTTGATTGGGAAATGAAATATTTGTACTTTACTGTAACAGTTAAATAGCAAGACACTCGGCAGGCACAGCTCTGCAGCAGGATTAGTTTCACTCCCCAAGTGTATTTTGAAGAGAAAGACTGAAGGCCAAATGTCTCCAGTCATCTGAAGCATGCAAAAAGCCTTCATGTAATAATGCTGTTTGTAGTATTTCATTGCTTTTGCGAACTAAAAATAATTTTAAGTATATGTGATGGGGGAAGGGAATTTTAACAACTACATCTGTGCATCACTAAAATATGATGCTGACAACAGCCAATCAACAGGAGTTCAATTTGCCTCACTGTTCTAAAAACCATTTCAAAATATTTAGTTAAATGACATGAAAGCAGTTTCAAAGAGCCCACCAAGAGCAAGGTTTCAAATCTTTGCAAATGATAATGAATTCAGATACACATAATGAGAACACTGCAGTCAGGTCTAGACAGATTTAGATAAATTAATGACCCAAGCTAGTGGATGGCAGCTATAGTCCTTAACTTTGAGCAAAGGAATTTTTAAAGCAATTCACCAAAAAAGGATTTGAATATGTTAAATTGTGTTGTCTTGTTTGTGAGTTAACTGCAAGGTGGTGGGGGGGGGATCAGAATGAATTTAGTGACTTAGCTTGATGGTATGTATTAAAACCTTTTCCTGTGCGTGGGTATTTGATATGTCTACATGCAGATTCATGCAGGTATTGGTGTTCATATATGTACACATATTCATCATGTCTGCTTTTTAAAAGCAACACAGTTAAGATGCCCTTTAAACATTTACCTTGTGTATGTTGTCTCATCAAATATTCTTACTAAAATTAAAAGCTCTCTTATTTTCTCCTATGAAATAAAATTCCCTTCATACCTAAATAAGCTAGAATATCTTTGAGTGAATGTTCAGTTTTTAAAAACTAAATCTGAACTCGTGAAATCTTATAATATGGACAGATTAAAAGCCTTAGTGTTTTCAAACAGGAATTCCTTAAAAGTGGGTACATTTTGCCCGAAGTAATATGTGTACCTTCATCAGTATACAATACAAACATTTCTGAGTTGTGCCTTCTCTCCAACCCTTCCCCCCGTCTCTAATTAAAAATAATAGGCGGAAAGGAACCATTTTGAAAACATGGCTTTTCAGATCAAAATAGGTTTGTCACAATGAGGCTGTGATGATTTTAGGACGTACTTTTCTTTGGAAGAAGTTTCAAGCAAATTCCAGTCACTTAGCCTTCCAAGGCTAGATACTTTGCCTTTAAAAATTTCAGAGAATCTGACCAGGTGTTAATGCAGACTAAAACCACTTTAAATAGACTTGATTTGATTTGCTGTAGGATTTATCAGTGAGTGAGGCAGTAGTACAATTTTCAGATCCAATTTGATTTGTATAGTATCACTTTTTATGTGTCTTTCAAATAAAGTGAGACAGGAAGGAAGATAGGAAGAAACATTTAGTAAGCATCTGCTTTGTACGAGGACACTGTGCCGAGTGCTTTACAAATATTGTCTCATTTAATCCTCACAACAACCCTAGGAAGTAAGCACTGTTCATACCTCCATTATACAGTTGAGGAAACTGAAGCAAAATAGAGATTAAGTGACTTTCTCACAGTCATACAGCCAGTGTTAGAGTTAAATTTGAACTCAGATCTTCCTGACTCCAGCCTGGTACTCTATCCACTGTGGCACCTGACTGCCTTGTGTCTGTAATGCCTTGGATTATGACTATCAGTTATAATAATATTGTTACATGTTTATATGTACATATAATAAATTAGACACTTACACATATATCATTGCTTCGCTTTAGCCCAGTGAGGCAAGTATTTTTATTGCTATTTCACAGATGAGGAACCTGAGGCTAAAAAATTTAAATGCGTTTTTCATAGTCCCTTGACTAGAAAGTGTCAGAGCCAATTGAATGGAAACCTTGGTCTCTTGCCTCCATATTCAGTGACCTTTTGATCATGCCACAGTCCCTCACAGGTGGGAATGTAAGAGTGCTTCTGTAACTATTGCTGCAAACTCTTAATCTTGCTCACTCTTAAGAGAGAAATTTTAAGACATTTTCCCCACGACATAAATGACTCAAAGATTGCTCACGATGTGTTGGGACATTGTATTCATTTATACATTTCCAGCTTAGTATACGTAAACAACCTCTAAAACACTGAGACTCCAGAGAATTTCTGAGTTCATATTTATAATGGTACAATTAGTCTATTGTGAAGAGACCTGCTTTCCGTTGAGGAGTCCCACAGAAAAAAAACAATCCATTCAGAGCCACACGCAAGAAACAAGCAGAAACCATTAAAAAAGAAATAAGGTGAGTACGTAGAGTTGAGCCACCTCATCTTCAAACGATACCAAAAAGCTGAATATCGTAGTTCAGAATAAATGAAAAATTAGTTAATGGAGAAAATCAAACTTTATTCCAGGAACATACGTATTTTAAATCCTCCAATTCCATATCATGGAAATGGAAATAATTGCACTGGCTTATTGTGATACAAGGTAATGGGAATCTTTTTTTCAAATAAGCATACTATCACTTAAAACTCCAAATGAGTGTTGTCACCTTCAAAGTAGTTACATCTGGTGGCTCTGTATTTTGAACAATGCTGCTCAGAACATTCTTGGAACACATTTTTGGGAATTGCCTTCAAGGCCCTGCAGCACATTCTTTTGAATATCTTCAGTGGTGAAAAATTTCTTTTTTTGAAAGTGGCTTTGATTTTGGGAAACAACCAAAACTCATTCAGAACCAAGTCTGGCAAATAAGGTGGGTGATCATGCTGATAATATCAGTTCAGTCCAAAAAAAAAGCCCACAAAATACCACCGCCACAAGATGTGACTATAAAGGACTGAAGCTGCCTTTCTTATATGGCTCATAAACTGACTCAGAAGTGTTTGTTATTTCTCATACTTTGGATGATTTTTTTTTATCCCAGTGTGAAGTTTTGAGGAAAGATTTTATTTTTCCCTTAGGTTTGTTCTCCTTAGCTAAAATCATCAAGAGACAGCCTTAACTTTGTATTTTTATCAGGACTCTTTCAAAGTGTGTTAACACTTGGTAGGTGAAATGCATTTCAGGCTGAAGAATTTACTAGGGGATATCCGAAATGCCAGCTCCAGCTCGATTCCTGTTGGTAAAGTGTGGGATAACACTGTTTTTACTATAGAAGAGACTACAAAGGGACAAAGCTAATTTTTAAAGAAATGTAACAACTTGTATATCTACTTTTATGCTTCTTTTGTATCCCCACAGCGTCTAGACTAATATCGTATGATGCTAAAATTCCACCTTCTTCAAGAAGTCTTTTCTAGGCCCCCTTAAAACTCGTGCTCCTTCTGTGACATCATCTGCAATTTACCCAGTGTGTCTTATTTGTACTTATTGTTCCTATTTTCTCATCCATTAAACTTTGAACTCATAGTAAGTGCTTTATATATTTTCTAAGTCCTTTATGACTCATTATAGATCCATGGAGGTATACACATGTAAATATCTATGTAATGGTTGCCCCAAAATATTTCATCCTCTAGGAGATAACTTGACACTTTCAGTTGGTGAATTTGAAATCGGTTTCTTTTTGTGAGATGTATGGTCAAGATTAGCTGAGAAACACTAAGGATGTGATTTAAAGATGTCTGTAGAACTGGAATTATGTTAGCCAGAGCAAATCGTGGAAACTTGTTATTTCTGGAAGGGCCTGTGACTAGGCGGTAAGTGCCCTTAGGGCAAGGGCCATGTCTTATTTACCTTTTGTCTTTTCCTCAATAATTAAAACATAGGAAATGTTTAATAACTGTTTATTTGCTAGTTCTGCGTTCCATGAATGCAGGAACCCTGGTCGATGTGAACTTTAGATCTCTTCCAGTGCCTAGCATCGTGCTCTGATAGAGAAGATACATAACATTTTTGTGTATTTTGGAATTAATTCCCAACAACACTGAGTTTTTATATTCTTCCAGAAGTCTGGGGTCTTCTTAAGGCTGTTTCTTAAGACTGATTCTGTGCTAATGAAATGCTTGTTTTTAGTTATTGAAAGTCAATTGTGCTCTGCACATTTGGAGGGATTTTTTTTTTTACTCCATCATTTTGATGAAAAACTACGTGATACCTAAATAAAATTCCATGTTAGCTTGCATTTGAGGGGTAGAAAAAGGATTTTAGTTTTTATTCTGAAAATATATTGTAACAATGTAGACTGGAAAGTTGTTATTAATCTTCGTAATTAACTTTGTGACTGACAAAATTAAATATTACTTCCTCCATGAAGCTTTTTCCTGATGAATCAAGCCAGAAATGACCTCTCCCTTCTCTAAACCCCTATAGTACTTACTGACTATATCATCTGTAATTACCCTTAACCCATACTTCCCTATATTATAGTTCTCTTCATACAAATTGTTACTCCCTTTCTTGAGGAAAAGGAATATGATATAATAATAGTATCTAGCATTTATATAATATTTTAAGGTTTGCAAAGTACTTTGCAGTATTTCATTTCATCTTGGCAACAACCTTGGGATGCAGGTGATGTTATTGTGCTCGTTTTACAAATGAAGAAATAGAGACAGACAGGAATTTAGTGACTTGCTCGGTGTCACACAGCTCTTCGTGTCTGAGCCCTGATTTGGAAGACTTAGTGCTCTGTCAATATATAGGGCCACAAGTAGCATAACTTTTTGCAAATAATAGGCACTCCATACATTTTTTTCAATCAATTCTCAAAAGTAGGATGTATTTAGAAATATAGGAGACTAAAGGTGTTTTGAGAAACAAGTATGGCAGCTGGAAAGTACTGAAGCTTTCAGTTATCCTTGAGTAACACATATATATAGCACAGTATTTTGCAGTATATTTGCATACATATATACATATGTACCATATACGTATTTGCAGTATAACCCTGATTTAACTGAGCTTGCTACAAGATAGATAAAATAAAGTTACGGACTAGTTAGGGTATCTGACCTCCGATTTAGTCCTCAAGTCAACATTTCATATTAATGGGCCTGTGAACAAAGGTGACTTACATATTTTCTATATTACTGTTTCTCCTCCCTTTTTTCAGTTGCACATTTCAATTTACATTTCTTTACCAAGGGAAAACCTTATCTCTTCTTCCACACATCATGTTCTACATCTGTACAAAATATTTGATGTTCAGAGTTTGCCTGAGTTCAGTCCGATTTCTTATTGAAAGAAAATGAATGAAAAACAAACAAACAAAAACCTCACTGGAAGTATAGTATCTCTCACCTGAGGTACAGAGGCAATTATAATAATACTCCGAGTTTACATAGCATTTGAATTCTGAGATGCTCAAAGTTTTTAACATATTATTTCAATTATCTATACAATATCTGTGTGAAGTTATCTGGAAGGGGGTTACATTTTCCCATTTTAAAGATGGAGAAGTGGAAGTTGAGGGTTGAAGGATAGTAGAGGAGTCAGAAATGAAATTAGCCATTCTGGATTACAGTCCTTTTGTCACTTGGCATATGTACCCCTTCATCTTTGTTTACTTTCTTTTTTCCTTTCCTTTTCCCCCAGAATTTATTTATTTATTTTTAGTTTTCAACATTCATTTCCACAAGATTTTGAGTTCCAAATTTTCTCCCCATTTCTCCTCTATCTCCTACCCTAGGATGGCAAGTGTACTGGTTACTCCTTCCCCCAGTCTGCCCTCTCATACATTTCTCCTACCCCTCCCCTTCCTCCCTTCCCTTTTACTTTCTTGTAGGGCAAGATGGATTTCTATACCCCATTGCCTATATATTTTATTTCCCAGTTGCATGTAAGAACAATTCTGTAACATTTGTTTTTAAAACTTTGAGTTCCAGATTCTCTCCCTTCTTCCCTCCTCACCCACCCCTACTGGGAAGACAAGCAATTCAATATAGGTTATACATAGGTAGTTATGCAAAACATTTCCATAGTAGTCATGTTGTGAAAGACTATATTCCCTCCATCCTATCCCCCCCCATTTATTCTGTTTTCTGCTTTGACCCTGTTCCGTTTCAAAAATATTTGCTTCTGAATACCCCTTTCCCCAATCTGCCCTCCCTTCTATCATTCCTCCTCTTATCCCCTTCCCCCTACTTTTCTGTAGGATAAGATACCCAGTTGAGTGTGTGTGTTATTCCTTCCTTAAGCCAAATCCAATGATAGTAAGGTTGACGCATTCCATTTTGCCTCTCTGCTCTTCCCTTCCATTATTACAGCTTTCTCTTGCCTCTTTTATGTGAGATAATTTACCCTTTCTCCTTTTCTCCTCCCAATATATTCCTCTCTCACCTCTTAACTATATTTTTACATATCATCCCTTCATATTCAACTTACCCTGTGCCCTCTCTCTATGTATACAAGTACACACACATATACACACATGCACATACGCCCACCTATACATATATATATGTGTATATATATGTCTGTGTGTATGTGTATACATATATTTACATATATGTATACACACACATATATATTCCCTTAAACTATCCTCTTACTGAGAAAAGTCTTATGAGTTACAAATATTGTCTTTCCATGTAGGAATGTAAACAGTTCAACTTTAATAAGTTCCTTATGTTTTTTCATTTCTGTTTACCTTTTCATGCTTCTCTTGATTCTTGTATTTGAAAGTCAGATTTTCTATTCTGCTCTGGTCTTTTCATCAGAAATGCTTGGAAGTCCTCTATTTCATTGAATGTATAGATCTCCCCCTGAAGTATTTATAGCGCCAATGCAATGTTTACAGTGCCCACAATCACAATAAAGACTGTGACTATAAGTATTGCATGATGTTTGATCACAAAATGTACCAGATTCTCCAGGTAGAGGATAGAACTGAAGGATTTTTTTAGACACCAGAAAACTGAATCCCAAAACCAGTAAACTGATTCCATCATAGTACCAAAGATATTCAGAAGCCATAACACTGAGAGCCATTCTATCCTTTAGCCTTCCCACAAACCAAAACAAGATCAATATTTACTCACAAAACTCCCTATCTCATTGCCTGAGCTCCTCTGTCCCCTCCCATCTAGCTAGCTCTCAACCAGCTTCCTGTGGGCTCTGCTTCCCTTCAGCAAAACTCCTCCCACCACAGCCTACATGTGACCACATTCAGCTTATCAGGAGGTGGAGTTTATCTTCATAGCAGAGAAACTTCCTGTGGGCTCTGCTTCCTTTCCGCAAAACTCCTCCTACCATGGGCTCCATGTGACTACATTCAGCCTATAAGGGGGCAGGGGAGATTTTCAAATTCCCCTTCCCATTACAGTATTATACTCAGTTTTGCTGGATAGGTGATTCTTAGTTTTAATCCTAGCTCCTTTGACCTCTGGAATATCATATTCCTATCCCTTCAATCCCTTAATGTAGAAGCTGCTAGATCTTGTGTTATCCTGATTGTGTTTCCACAATACTCAAATTGCTTCATCCTGACTACTTGTAATATTTTCTCCTTGAACTGGGAACTCTGGAATTTGGCTGTAATATTCCTAAGAGTTTTCTTTTTGGGGGTCTTTTAAAGAGGTGATCAGTGAATTCTTTCAATTTCTATTTTACCCTCTGGTTCTAGAATATCAGGGCAATTGTCCTTGATAATTTCTTGAAAGATGATGTCTAGGCTCTTTTTCTGATCATGGCTTTCAGGTAGTCCAATAATTTTAAAATTATCTCTCCTGCATCTACATTCCATGTCAGTAGTTTTTCCAATGAGATATTTCATATTGCCTTCTACTTTTTCATTCTTTTGGATCTGTTTTTATAATATCTTGATTTCTCATTAAGTCATTGGCTTCTATTTGCTCCAATCTAATTTTGAAGGAATTATTTTCTTCAGTGAGCTTTTGAAGTTCCTTTTCCATTTGGCCAATTTTGCTTTTTAAGGCATTCTTCTCCTCATTAGCTTTTTAGACCTCTTTTGCCATTTGAGTTTGTCTGTTTTTTAAGGTTTATTTTCTTCAGTATATTTTTGGGTCTCCTTTAGCAAGCTGTTGACTCATTTTTCATGATTTCCTTGCAACACTCTCATTTCTTTACCCAATTTTTCCTCTATTTTTCTTACTTGGTTTTCAAAATCCTTGAGCTCCTCCATGGCCTTTAACCAATTCATATTTTTCTTGGAGGTTTTTGAAGCAGGAGTTTTGACTTTGTTGTCTTCCTTTGGTTTTATATTTTGATCCTCTTTGTCACCAAAGAAGATTCCATAGTCTGATTTCTTTTCCTTTTTTTGCTCCTCTTGCCAGCCAGTTATTTGCCTTTTGAGCTCTTTGCCAGAGAAAAACTCTGCTTCCAGAATGGAGAGAGCTGTGTCCCGAATTTCTGGGGTTTTGTGCAGCTGTCATCAGATAGTCTTCTAGGTACCTGCCTCAGAACTGTGATGATTGCCTCTTCACAGCCTCAGTAAGCTTTGCCATGCCAGCACTCCTCACCCCAGGACTGCCACCCAGATCCAAGCAGGGAAAAGCAAGAGAATCCTGTGTCAGGGCCAGCAAAGAGATTCTTGCAATTGCCCTCTTTTCAGTCACTTGGTCTCCCTACAGTCTGTAGGTCTGGAGTTCAGGAAGCAGCCCCGTGGCTTCAGCTGCCACCTCTGCTGCCCCAGGGACAGGGACCAGACCTCACTCTTCTCTTACTCAGTTCCAGCAGACCTTCCCCACTGACCTTTTACTTTATTTTTGGTGTTTATGGGTTAAGAAGTCTAGAAACCGCCACAGCTGCCAGTGATTTGATCCCCTGATGTCTGCTCCGGCCATTCTGTAATGTTGGTCTGTGCCAGCGTGGCCCATGAAGGACTGCACTCTGCTCCCAGCCTGGTGCGATAGACCCTTCCTGTCGGTTTGCCAGGCTGTCCTCAGCTGGAGATGTGTTTTATTCTGTCATTTTATGTGTTCTGTAGCTCTAAAATTTGTTTAGGGTCATTTTTTACAGGTATTTGAAGTAATTAGGGATGAACTCAAGTAAATTCTTGCTTTTACTCTGGCATCTTGACTCTGTCCCCCCCTTTTTCTTTCCAATTGGTTAATTCTGTTCACAAGTTAAGGAGATGGAAAAAAAATTAGGAAGGGAGAAGTAGACTCTTTCTGTCGTCAAAGATTGCACAGTATCTGTCAGGTTCCTCAGAGGTGCACGACCATAATGATGTTGGCTAACATTTATATGGTGCCTACCATGTGTCAGGCACTATGATAAACACTTTAGAATTATTATCTCATTTGATCCTCACAAAGGCGAGGAAGGAGGAGGAAGGCGCTATTTTCAATCCCCATTTTACAGTTGAGGAAACTGAGGCAGACAGGTTATAAGTGACTTGCCCAGGGCCACACAGTTAATGAGTCTCTGGAGTGGGATGTGAGCTCCTGATTCCAGGCCCAGGCTCTATCCACTGTGCCACCATCACATCTTACACATAGGAGAAGAAGAACTGAGAATCCTGGCCGGGACTGCAGGCTGTGACTGAAATCATCCCGATAGCTGAGCTATCAGCCCCACAGTGGGCTGACTGTGCAGGATGTCACCTCCATCCCTGGAAACAGATATACTCGAGTTTGGATTCCCACTCTGCTTCCTGTCTGTAGGACCATGGGCTTATCATTTACCTTCCCTCGGCCTCCATTTACTGGTCTGTAAAATGAAGGGATTATTTTAGATAACAGCTAAAGCCCTTTTTGACTCTCAGGAGTTGGACTCAGCTATTTCTGGATTCTAAATCCAATGTTCTTTCACCTATCCCACAATGTTTCTCAAATGCCAAGAAAGAAGGAAACAAGCCTTTAGGAAGCCTCCACTATGTTCTAGGTACCTTGCTAAGTGTTTTATAAATATTATCTCATTTGATCCTCACAACAAAGGTGTTATTATTATCACCTTTTTGCAGATGAAGAAACTGAGGCAGGCAGTAGTGAAATAAGTTGTCTAGCACCACACAAAAAGCATGTATTTAAGGCAGGCTTTGAACTCAGATCTTTCTGACTCTAGACCTGGCACTCTAGCCACCATATCTAGCTGTAAATTTAATGGAAATGGTCTATTTTAATTTTAGGAAGTCATTTGCCAAAATTTCCCACCATATCTGCATGTGCAAGACAGTGATATGTGGGCTATATGAGAGCACTGTTAGGTGGATTCAGCTCTATCTAATTAATGGAGTAGAGGGGCACATGGCCAGACCCAGTCTTTGGGTAAGACCACTCCAGTAGCGGCGTGAAGGATGCACTGGAGTAGGAGAGAGGCTTCAGTAAGGGAGACCCACCAGCAGGTTATTGCACTAGTCCAGATGTGAAGTGATGAGGGCCTGTGCCAGGGTGGTGGCAATGTCAGAGGAGAGAAGGTGAGCTTATGCAAGAGATGTTACAAAGATAGAAATGATAGGGCTCATGCCCAACTGATTAGATTCGAGGTGTGAGAGAGAGGGTGAAGAGTCAAGGATTACACCTACACCAAGGTGCAAGCCTGGGTGACTGAGGGCACGGTGGTATCCTTAGTAGTAATTGGAGAGTTAGGAAGAGTGGAGAGTTGAGAGGGAATATAATGAGTTAAGTTGAGTTTGACATGAACCTGGCTGGCATGGGTCCTGCCTCTGAAAATCTCTCCATTGGGAGGAGGAGCCCCTAGAAATGGAGACATCTCCAAGTGGAAAAATAATCTGGGGAGTCTGGACTGAGACCTGTTTGAAGTGAGTGACTTCACCAGTGGCTTTGGACAAAAGATATCTTTGGGGCTAGTCAGTTCCTAAACTCTATCAGAGATAAAACTACTAGGAAGCCAGGTCCATTACAATAAAAGAGCCACACTTCTTTCTGAAGGTCTTTATTCCTTAGCTCTTGAATTTTATTGATCTGGTAACCCCTTGTTCTTCCCCTTTGGATTCACATCAAAGACTTAATAGAAACATTGACCTGATGGCGCCCTGTCTGAACATGGTAACCAGCTGTTAATTCCTTTTGGCAGATGCTGATTCCCTAGTCATGGCCAGACCTTGAAGCTAGTATGGGGGTTTGTTATGGGAATCTGAAGATCTTCCCTGCCCCTAGGCCCTTTGCTAAAGTGTCTACGTGACTGAGGACCCTTGGATATTTGAAAGTATACT
>CM053582.1:344336165-344361178 GCA_028627135.1 Pseudochirops cupreus | reverse complement strand
TTCTTAGAAGCCCCTGGTGGGGGAGCTCTGGCTGCGCTCTCCTCCTCCCTCTCTTTGCCATGATCTTTATTTTCCCCAAAGAAGGAATCTAGGGTTTGGTTGCTGTTCTTACCCTGCTTCTTATGCTTATTCTTACTCATGGTTGGTCAGTCTGTGCTTTTTGTTTTTTAATCTCTGTGGGGCTCTGCTTCCAGAATGGAAAGCTCTGTCCCAAATCGCTGGGGTCCTCCCGGCTGCTGTAGCTCTCAGGAAGGTGCTGGGTCCCTTTCCTACTTACTTCTGGCTCACTGGATAATGAAGACTCCAGGACCGAGGCCCAAGACTGCGCTGAATGCGAGAGCGGAAGCTGCAATGCGGAGGCAGGTGCAAAACCTCTGCCTTTTGCTTTCCCGCCCTGGAGGCCTTTTGGCCGGACCACTTTTCTCCCCCGATTTTGCAAGTTCCACTGACCTAGTTTGGAACGCAGCTCCGCTAATCCGCTCACCAGAGAGGGTCCTCCCGTCCAGGTGCCCCCGAGGCTCAGCCAGGGCTTCAGGCCAGGCTGGTTTCAGTTCGCAGTGCTGATAAGGTTCCTTGTAGCCGAGCTGACTTTAGTGGAAGGTATATTTCTGTGCGTTTTAGAGTTCTAGGATTAGTTTAGAGTCATATTTTATGGGTATTCTTGGGGTAGCTATGTGAGAGCTGCGATATGTTGCTGCTGCTATGCCGCCATCTTGACTCCACCCCCCCCCCCCAGCACTTCTTGTTTACGCAGTTGTTTTTCAGTCATGCTGGCTCTCTGTGACCTCTTTGGGGTTTTCTTGGCAACGATACAGGAGTGGTTTGTCATTTCCTTCTCAAGCTCATTTTACAGATGAAGAAACTGAGTCAAACAGGGTTAAGTGACTTGCCCAGAGTCACGTAGCTACTGAGTATCTGAAGCTGGATTTGAACTCAGTTCTTCCTGACTCCAGATTGGGCATTTTATCCACTCTGTCACTAGCTGCCCCTAACCTTTGACCTCACCATCATCCATAATTTTCCTGCCTCTCTGATCCACAACTCTAAAGTTACTCTCTTGGACTGCAATCTTCCATCCTTCCATCTCTCTCTGCCCCTTTCCTTCCAAATCCATTTATTTCATTCTCACTCCTTTACCCTCTAGTTATTTCACCTCTATTGGCCATCTCAGTCTCTTGCCCCAGCTCTGGCTTCAGTTTTCCTTTCTTCACATCATGGACCTTATGGTTAGCCAGTTGGCCCTTTGTCCTTATCACCACTCATGTGGATCATCAAGAGCTTCACATAAGCTCTTCAGTCTTCATTTCATTTTGCGCATGCCTGATGTGGATTGGTCAAGGCTAGCCAAAAAGTTGGTAGCAAATTCAGTCCTTGTCATATAAGTAGAAATTTGTCACTACATGATTTAGCCAAATAAAGAAATAGTAAGTTTTATCACAGCATGGCAATGTTTTCACAAGCTAAAAATGAGTAATTAAGTACATTTGAGGGAAGAGAGTGAACAGACACCTAACGTTTGCTAAAGCTGTGTCAAGTGGCAGAGTTTGTTGCTGCTGCCAAGGAGAAGATGCCCTGGAGCAGCAAAAGTAGACTTCTTCAGCAATATCTAATCAGACTGGGTTCACCAATGGGATGCTGTCCTCAGAATCAATTTGTACAACTTAAATGGTCCTGGGAATCAAGGTTGCAGGGATGGGGTAACCTGAAGGCAATCTCATGTAGGCAGAAGTTTCCAGTGAAAGTAGTTAGCCTGGGGCGACATCTACTGACCTTGGGAATTTGTCCAGCCCTGTGGTTGGATAGGTGACTGTCTGTCTCAACTTGTTACTGCCGAATAGGTGAATCATTTGGGGGCGATTCCAACACAGAGGTGTTCTTAGAGGAATCTGTACTTGGGAATTCTGCCTCGGTATTGTCTGGGAGCTCAAGTTACTCTGTGTATCAGTCTGTGTCTCCCTGTGGGCCAAACCCATTAGGATATAAGTCCTGTATTGGTATTAGCATGGGGGGGAGAGGTGTTTGTTTTTATCACTGAATGGAGAGAAAAAACTAGGGAATTGATCTGTGCTGTTTAGGTTGCTAGGGGTGATGGCAGTTAATGAGGCCTGACCTCAGATTGAACTAACTAGGCTTTTGTATAGTTGGTCTCTGAAGCTTCCCTTGTCCCTAATATTAAGGGAAGATACTTTGAAGAAGACAGTGTCCTCTCACACTTTAAAAAAAAAAGACATTTTTGAATTAGTATGGACTTTAGGAAATAGTTTTTGTGTGGTTGGTTTACCTTAAATGATGATCAAGTCATAGATTTACAGGAAGTAGGGACTTTAGAGCTCATTTAGTCCAATAGTTATTTTACAGATGAGGAAACTGAGGCCCAGAGAGTCTACTTCTATAAGGTTACACAGGTGTTGTAAGTATAAGAAGTCAGTTTTGAATCCAGGTCCTCTTGACTCCAAATCCATTATTCACATGAGCATGATAATTGAAAGAGCACTGCATGTGGGTTTAAATTCTGCCTTCAGCACTTATTAACTATATAATTAATGCCAAGTCATTTATGCTCAACAGTCCTCATTTTTCTCATCTGTAAGATGGGTATAATGATACCTAAAATACCACTCTCATAAATTGCTGTTGGAATTAAGTGAAAGAGTATGTCTAAAGTTCTTTGTAAAACAAATAATTATGTAAATGTCAAGTATTATTATTTATAGTATATTATAAAACCCAATATGTAATTTAATAATTCTAAGTAGTAAACCATGAGGAAAAGCATAAATAACAGTAGTGAGGTCTCTGGAGATTTAGAATGATGTTGGTGAATTATTCAGAGATTGTGTCTTTTATGACAAGACTTCAATTCTTTATTACGAATCACTTGATCTCATCATAACCTCCATATTTCTCTTTCCCCAAGGTTGTTCATAATATGGCCACTGTACTAAAAGAAGATTGACTCAGTCTATAGTCTGATGAATGAACATTTAGTTTGAGCCAAATTTCACTGATTCTAACCCCAGTTTCCATGAATCAGTGAATATGATTCTTGTCAGTGTTTTCCATTAGGCAAACTGTATCAGCAATTATCTTTGTATTTTTTGATCAGATATTCTGCATGACATTATGTGTGCTTGGTTGCATGTCTATACATTTTGTTTTGTCCTTTATTTTGCCTTCCTTATGTACTTACTGTATTCTATTTTACATTATTATACATGGTGTTCCAGAAGTGATAATTCAGTTTCAAAATGTTGAAGTTGCATATTATAAAAATATTATATATTTGAGCTTCCTATTAGATTCTAAATTTCTTCAGATCAGAAACTATATGTTACTTTTTTCTGAATCCTCCCCATTGCCTACTATATGCCTTGCAGACAGTAGGCACTTAATAAATATTTAGTGAATTGAAGCAACAAGTTAGAATAATCCTGGTGGAGGATGCTTTCAGATAGGTGGATAAACTGCAACAGATCAGGGGAATACCTCTAATTCCTGTCTTCACTTCGGGGAACCTGACTGCCTTCCACAAGTATCTAACTGGTGCTTTTTGCTGATACCTGAGCAAAGATGAGAGGTTTGCACTTACTCAAAATTTTGGCACTTCATGATTCGTGCTATACTGTCTACAGGGAAAAATTGGTCCCTTAGAGTACTGAGTAAGTGACTGTCGGCTTGATTGTGTGTGAAAGCTCCTATTCTATCATGTGATTTCATCAGCAACCCGAGATCAGCTAACCTGTGTTCTTTGGGGAGCTCATTCCCACGACACACTGAGTACATGGCAAGAGCATTAATATTGGTAATAAAACATTATATATGCACAAGTGAGGCTTGAAGGCTTTATTCTCTGGTTGCATGGTCTATTGTTTCATGAGCCCCCCCCAACACATCAGGAAAAAGAAAGAATCTTCTAGTTATTGCTCTAATGAATCAGTTATTTTTGTGGAGCTTTTGAAAATGTTATTTTTCAGACAGATTCCTCACTCCTACCTCTATTGTATAATTTAGTGGTATGCTTGCTGCATTCAGCTTACCTGTGAAGGTCAAGCATTTTGTGACCACTGAAAGTCTGATCTGTGTTTCCCATAGACAATTATCTAAATGTCCTCATTATTTAGAATGGATATTTTAACTGTCTCAAGGTTTATTTTTACTAGCAGTCTCAAGAGTTTTCATTTATTTAATAGTGAATTCAGCTGAACCTGCTTTTAATCATTTCTTAAAAACCTCATTTTCTTTCAAAAAATCAAGATTACATTGACATTCCAGTGTAAATGAATAGTAAACTTTTTGTTTAGACTGATTTCAGCTTTAGCATTTTTATAGAATCCTAGTTGGAACTAAGAAATATTTTGATGCGATTGGCCTTAGCGATTTATGCAGCCAGAGTAGGTGAGATAGGATTGGATGTCTGAAATATATAATACAATTGATTGGTTATCACAAATTGAAAGGTTGATAAGTTAATGAAAACTCATTGGCAGTAGAATTTATTACAGAAACTCCAAGATGGACACTGGAAAATGATAGTCTTGCTAATGAATAAGTAACACATCCCGAAGATATAGACTAATTGAACTATCATTTGAAGTCTTTATCAGACTTAAATTTAATTGAATAGTTAGACTGATGGAGATGTGTAATGTCGAACAATGGAAATAAGTGTGAAACTGCTGAAAATAGGTTACTGTTGATGAGAAGCAGATAAAAGGAGACTTGAAAAATATGCTATGAGGATAGCTGGTTAATAAGCACATTAGATTCTTGACTCTACATCTGGATAGAAGGTTTATGAAGATATACAGTTTGGAGGGATGAAAGCAGAAAAAGTATTAAAATAAATAAAAATAATGTAATCAGCAGCAGATTTCCAGGTTGCCAGACGCTGCCCTCGGCGTGACGGGGGGGGGGGGTCAATGAGCATCTGAAGGCCAAGAAACCATGAACAACAAATGAGATCAATTTGTTACAAAGAAGTTGTGCTCAGTAAGTTCAATAAATGTTTAAAATAGAATGACAAAGTTGATAGAGATAAGGACAATAGATTTTTTTTAACCTCAACAAAATTTGTTTTTCTCTAAAAAATTCATACCCCAAAATTAATTGCTCTGGGTATGAATAGAGCTAGGAAACTATAAATGAGTCTTTGGGTCAAACCGTAATGTTAAAGAAGAGTTCCAAATTGTACATAGGAATATCCGTTGTATGACAGAGAATTGTTATTAGACCTAATGACAAACATTTCATGGTTCAAGGGAACAGCTCGCCCCAGTTTGCACTAGAGAGGTCCATGTTGGAAAGCAGGCACTGTCCCTTTCTCAGTGTGGTGGTGTTATGCAGTAGAAAGCACACTATCACATGAGAGGGTTTCGGTTCTGATTCCAGCTCTGCCGTTTACTACCTTTGTGATCTTCGACTAATCATTTCACCTCTGTGGGCCCATGCTATGGCATCTGTAAAACAGGAGATTGGACTAAGCTAAACTGTAAATTCCTCTCCAGCTCTAAATCTTTGGCCATTTATTGAAATTTCATTCTTTTTGTTATTAAAAGTAAAGACAATAAAGACAAATCCACAGATTTTGAGAGATGAAATAATAAGCACCAGGTTACTTTCAGCCCTGGTCCAGGAATGGGTATGGTATGTTATGTTTTGATTTGATTCAGAGTTGTAATTTCATCTATGTGGGAAATTCCCTGGATAGAAACTACCTTTGCTGATAAAATTGGCAACTCTTTGGTATCCTAGAGAGTTGCCTGGGGCACTGATAGGTTAAGTGATTTGCCAAGAGTCCTAGAAACAGGACTTGAAACCAATATTTCCTATACCCAACGTTGGCCTTCTGTCTGCCATTCCACACTGCCTCTGGAGATGGACAATGGACTTTCTTCCAAATGCTTTGATATTAGAGAACGTTCCAGACTCTAGAGACTGAGCATTCTTCAGCTTGGGACTCATGGGAAAAAGTGTCTTTTCTGAATAGATAGATTTATTTATTGGATGAATGAATGAGTAAGTTAATGCTAAAATATTCATTAGGCATCTCCTATGCACCAGGTAGTATGCTAGATGATAGGTATGCAAAGAAGAAATGGAAACATGAAACCCAGTCTTTGCTCTTAAGAAACTTATGGTCCGTTAGACATTAGTGAATGATTCTATCCTTATTTCTTGACCAGAATAATCTTCCTTCCCATAAATTTGGTCATGTAACTCCATTGATCGAAAATCTTCAATGCCTTCTTAGTACATTTCAAGTAAATTTCATATTTCTCTTATCTCCTATTTATTCAAGGCCCTCTACTACCTAGCATCACCCCAATTTTTCAACCACATCTATTATTCTTCCCAGAATTTCATCTACATTCTAGCCAAACTGCTGAAAATGCAGCACAGTTTCATTTCTCCATGTCTTTTCTCAGATTGTTGACAATGCCTGGAATGCCATCCCTGTCCATTGTTATCTGTTGAACCTGATTACATTCTCTTCCATATCACTTTCTGTAGGAATCCTCTTATTTCCCAGTATTTGGTCTTCTTATTACTCATATTAGAGTAGATTGTAAATTCTTTGAGAGCTTAGATTGTGTGTTATTTAAACTCCGTGTCTCTCCCGAAATCTAGGACATTGCTTTGCACACTGAAGGTACTTAATAAATAGCTGTTCATTGTAATGAATTAATGAATTTCTTATGAGGCTAAACACTTGAGTGTTACTCTGGCAGAGTACCTATGAAGAGATGTAGGATGAGACTCAGGTTTTCATTTCTTTAGGGCCATTTATGTTTAATATTTGAGTGGAGAGAACTTTTAATGTGTGTGTCACTTTGGATATTCTAGTAATCATGCAGTTACTCTCTTTATATTCTTTAGTAATATTTCTTAAATAGAGAAACGAGTATACTTTTGTGCCAAAATTGGAGTGGTGAGATGGAACAGATCAATAGCCTCGCAGAACAGAAGTTCAGAAAGAACAAGATATAGACCCAGGTGGGAAAGAAGAGTGTATTCAATTAGTAAATTCTGGAGAGTCTGAGGACCAGGGGCCAGAGATTTAGATTAAAGAATGAGAACACATCCTAAGTACTATTTCTCCTAAACTACGGAACTGAATGAGAAATGGAGCAGTATAACTATAGGATCAGAAGGCCCTAAGGGCTAGGGTTAGAAGGTTCTTATTGTTGTTGTTCAGTCATTTCAATCTTGGCTGACTTTTTTTTTTTTTACCTCATTTGGGGTTTTCTCTTTTTAAATTTAAATTTATTTATTTACTTTTAGTTTAAAACATTCAGTACCACAATCCCTTGTGTTTCAAATACACCCCCTTTGCTTTCTCCCTCCTCCCTCCATGGTGTCACGCAATCAAATATAAGCTCTCCAAATACCTTCACATTAAACATTAGTCAGGTTGTAAAGAAGGATTATAACCAATGGAGTGAACACTGAGAAAGAAGAAACAAAACAAAACCAAAAAAAAAAAGAGAGCAAGTAGTTTGCTTCAATCTGCATTCAGACTCTGTAGTTCTTTCTCTGAATGTAGACATCTCTTTCCATCATGAGTCTTTTGGAGTTGTCTTATAACCTTGAATTGCTGAGAGGAACCCAGTCTATCAAAGTTAGTCATCACACATAAGATGTGTTTGTAATTGTGTACAATTTTCTCCTGATTCTGGTCTTCTCTCTCAACATCAGTTTATATAAAGTCTCTCCAGGTTATCATGAAGTCTGTCTGCTCCTCATTTCTTATAGCACAATAGTATTCCATTACATTCATATACCACAACTTGTTTAGCCATTCCCCAATTGATGGGCACCCCCTTGTTTTCTAATTCTTTTCCACCACAAAAAGAGCTGCTATAAACATTTTTCTACATACAGGTCCTTCACCCACTTCTATGATCTCTTTGGGATACAACCCTAGAAGTGGTACTGCTGAGTCAAAGGGTATGCACTTATTTATAGCCCTTTGGGCATAGTTCCATATTGCACTCCAGAATGGTTGGATCAGTTCACAACTTCACCAAAATGCATTAGTGTTCCAATTTTTCCACATCCTCTTCAGCATTTGTCATTTTCCTGTTTTGTCTTGGGGTTTTCTTGGCAAAGATACTGGAGTGGTTTGCCATTGTCTCCTCCAGCTCTTTTTACAGTTGAGGAACTGAGTCAAACGGGGTTGAGTGACTTGCCCAGGGTCGCATAGCTTAGAAAGTATCTGAGGCCATATTGGAACTCAGAAAGATTAATCTTCCTGACTCCAGGTTCAGCACTCTATCCACTGTGCCACATACTGTAGGGTAGAACAAGAAAAAGAATAGAAGCTTCTTAGATTGTCAAGAAGAGATGGACTTAAATTAGTAGTCATAGAGACTTAAAAAAAATCAAACATTCTCTATGATTACTCTTCCAAAAGGGACAAAGCTAAAAATACAACAAACATGTATACTATGTTATAGGCACTGTGCTAATCACTGGGGATATAAATACAAGTAAAAAAAATCTTGCTCAAGAATCTTACCTTCCATTGGCAAAAGACGATACATAAAATAGAGCTGAACAATGGCAAAGCAGGGGAGAGGACACTTACCAATATGGAGCTGGAATGGTGCAGTTTGGAAAGCTAGGAGCAGAGCCAGGAGGCTTTGTGCATTTTTCACTTTGCTCTAAGATATCTTATAATCTTTACACTAAATTTGTGTGGCAGTGTGTTGAAAGGTGGCACCAGAAATACAAAGGTGTACATAATTTGAAAGACTAAATTCATGAGTCAATTTCCATGAATTCATTTTGAAGTTAAACAGTGTAGTTTGAAGCTTTGATTTTGTGGATTAAATAAATATTATTTGGAATAGATGGTCTAAATGTTGTTGTTGAGTTGTTTTCAGTCGTGTCTGACTTTTCGCAAATATATTATCTTTAAATACTGTTTTTTATTAATTCTTTGAAAAATACAAAAGAAATTATTCTGAAGAAGTGGTGACTATAACAATTATAGCAAATTTTGTCTTGTTAACGGGCTTTGTCATCAGTGGGTGTACCTAGAAATCTAAAGTTTGGTACACTGAGTGCAAGTTCTGTGGTACAACGAGATTGCTGTCATTGGGAACACTCAATCTGTCAGATAGATGGGGATGCCAAGGAAGTTTTCAAATTGCTACAGTTTTAGCCACTGCCTTAACTCTTTTGCCCTCAAATAGATGTGTTTTATTTTAAATTAAATTGTAAAAATCACAGATAAGCAATTTCATAATTGGAAGGTAATCATCTTACAGCATTTTATATTAAGCTGATGAAGGATCAATGGGTGACCATGCCAACAAAGCCATTTTATGTCAACATCTGGGTTGTTCCTTCAAACAGACAATTATAAGATTTCTCTGCCTTATCAGAAGTGCTTCTGGGGTAGAAATTGTATTTTTTTGTGGGGGCATTTTGATCCTTGGAGATTTATGAGGAAGAAGAGTCCCTTCTTCAGGTTCATAAAAGTCAGGTATATGAAGTCAAGTGCATAAAACTGAAGTGAAATTTACCAGCAAGTTATGAAACTACTTAGTGAAATTTAGTCAGTGCAGACAGAGTGCTTTTAAGCTGTTTCTTATGTTAAGGAAATAGTGGGCCCATTTGAGATATAGAGACATACATTAAGCCTCATCAATTTAATTGAATTCCACAAACTTTTGTGAACCTACTATGTACAGAGAAGGATCCTAGTTGCTGGAGGATACACAAACTTTAGATGAAGCAAACAGCTTAGAATTTAGTAGGATGATATAACATGCACAAATAATTAGGTTGCAAAATAATTCATGACAACCACATGAGAGCACTATGTGAGGCTATCAAATTATTTAAAATAAATAGCTTGCTTCATTTCTGCTTCAGAAGTAAAGTTTAAAACTAAGTAGCTTTTCATATAGTTCCTTCAACCACTGAAGGAATGAAGAATTCAAGAGATACCCTTTTTCCTTAAGAAAAAGCTTGTAGGTATAGAGACATTCTGCATAAATTCTGGGGACTAGGATACAAGCAAGCAAGATAGTTGCTGCCCTCAAATTGCTTATATTCCAGTAGGAGAAGATATAACCTATAGCATAACCTTTGTTATTTGTTGAATTAGCCTTTGCTTTTCTTTACCCCAGCCACCCAGGCATTTATAGAAGGGAAATAAAAATCGGAAATTCTGTACACTCCTAAAAGACACCTAATTTTTAAAATTTCATTTTTATTTGTAATGTAAACAGCCCAATAGGAGTATTTGCACACACACCCCACAGAACATGAAAAGAAGTTTCTATGAGACTGAAAATATGTATGTTTGTATGTGTGTGTGTGTATACATATATGTACATATGAATCTCCATTTCAAAATGCTTTTTCTTTTAAATGTAAAATACACTTTAAACATAACTATTAAAACTGACCTGGTTGGCTGTGTTTTCCTTTGAACATCTTTCTGATCCATCCTGTCTGTGAAATTTTAAAAAAGGCTAAATTACCTTATATCTTTTGGCTTCACAGTTGCAGCTCCTCCCATTCCCACCCCAAACCTTCTCCTTAAAAGGGAGGTGAAAAAAAAATTATGACAAATAATAATAGCTGGTAAAAGCTGACATTTTCATAGTGCCTACTGCATGCCAGGCACTGCGCTTAGCATTTTATAATTATCTCATCTGATCCTCAGAACAATCCTGGGAGGGACGTGCTACAGTTATCTCCATTTTGCAGATGAGGAAACTGAGGCAAGTTCACACAGCTAGTGTCTGAGGATGGATTTGAACTTAGTTAGGGCTTCTTCGTGCCTGTAGGCCCAGTATTCTGTGTATTGTGCCACCAAGGAAGCACAATCAAGAAAAATGAGGCAACATAGTAGCTGTGACCAAAAATAGATGTCTTTTTTCTCCACCTTGTGTCCATTACCTCTCTGTCAGGAAGTGAGTAACATGCTTCATCATCTGAGGACATAGTTACTCATTGTATTGATCAAAGTTTTAAAGTCTTTCAAATCTGTTTTTCTTCTAAAAATTTTTATCTTTTTACAATTCATTCTCCTCATTCTGTTCATTTCTCTGCCTCAATTCATACTATTTGGGATTTTCTGAAGCCTCTTTCATCATTTCTTATGGTGCAGTGATATTCCATTACATTCATATGCCACGGTTTATTCAGCCGTTTACCAATTGTTCAAGAGACAACTGAAGGCACTCCCTTAGATTCTAGTTCTTTTTTTCTGTCCCTTTCCCCTTTTACAGGATCAGGAAATTTGTTTTGCTTATAACTATCCCTTCCCAGGTATTACCCTCCCTCTTAATTCTACCTGCCTCCCCCAATCCCAATATGTTTTCCAGCTGAGTTCGATGTATTATTAATAATCAGTCAGTAAATAAACATTTATCGAACACCTACTACTTGCCCGGCATTGTGCTCTTTTTGCAACAAACTGTGTTATACAGTTTGTCAACTTCAGATAAGAGTAAGGTTCATTAATGCTCATTCACCCGGCTTCTTCCTACATGTTTATATATTTTTCTCATACACTCCAGTGATGAGAAATCTCAAGTAGTGCCTCTTTCTTCCTCCTTTCTACATTAGAGTATTCCTCCCTTCTCTTCAAGTCCTAAAATTTAATTCATATATGCATATATCTATATACAGATGTATATATGTGTATCTATATATGTACATATACATGGACATTTAGAGCCTGTTCATTGCATTTCTCACAAAATATTTTAAAGGAATTGTTTTGTATGTCTGTAAGAAGCATATATTTCATCCCTTAAAACTATGAAATTTTAGTTGAAAAAGATTGAGTAAATAATTCAGGAATGCATTCTGTTTACCTTTTAATAATTAAGCAGGTTAGACTGTGTACTTTTTACAGTCATTGAGTTTTAATTTATTTATTTGTTGGTATGTGCTGATTTTTAAGATTTTAGTTAAGGTCAACTCTTGGAAAAATGAGGATAAACAGAATTTAGGAGCACATAAAAAGAATAAGTGACTTTGAAAGAATTTGCTTCAAACAACCCAGCATTTTGTTGGTGTGGATATTCCCAGCAAGTACAGGTTGCTTAGATTTCATAAATTAGAAGATAACCTTTGAAAGTTTCTATGGCTAAAGTATTTGTCATCCTAAGGCGGCGCTTCTCAACCTGTGGGCTGCGACCCCTTTGGGGGACCCTTTCACAGGGGTCGCCTAAGACCATTGGAAAACACATATTTCCGATGGTCTTAGGAACCTAGACACCGCTCCTCTATCTGTCTCCAGGCAGGTCTGCCCACATGCAGATACACCCACATACGCCTATTAAAGGGTTGAGCCATCAGGAAGGTCAAGAGCCACTGTCCTAAAGCCAACCTAGGGAGTAGCCTCTCAAATTTAGGATGACCCTGGAATAATAGACATAGAGTCTACAAGCAGACTCATGACCTTTCTACCTTGGTAGGACCTGCTAGACATCTACTTGCTTAGCAGAGCCTTTGAGAAGCCAGGATCACTTCCATGCCATGATGTTACCATGTCAAAGGAAGAATTTAAAGAATTTAAAGCCACATGAGAATAAAATTCAAAATTAGAAAGGTTTAGATGAAATTAAAAAGAAACCAAACAAGTATGTGGTATATATTCTTGTTACATAGCTGGCATGTATATAGAAAGTACTCTATGTACATTATCTTAATTGCTTCTTACAACAACTGTAATGAGGTCATTGAAGTTGAGAAAAATTCTAAAAATCTCTGACTGAAGCATGATTCAAACTCAGGTCTTCCTGACTCACAAAACCAGCCTCTATCCATTCTACCTAGGGAATTTCTTCCTCTCTCTGTTAAGAAGAGAAAGGAGAAAGTTCAACAGCAAATATATCTGCACAGTAAACATCTTGAAAATTTGATTTGATTCCGGTTTGCTGTGTTGTGGGTCTTAGGTTCTAATTGTATCCAGGACTCTTAGATTAGACCTAAATGCTTGAGTCCATTCTAAAACCCACTTGATTTCCATGTAATTCTCCATATTAGGCATCACTTAAAGCCCGGCTAAATGATTTACTTAAAAAGCCTTGAGCTTATATAGCCCTGAGATTGGGTCAGAATGAAACTTGTTTTTATGGGTAGGGGATTGGCATGTGTTTTTGTTCACTTCTCTGCTTGGTTACTTATAAATAAGAGGTTTTTTTAGACATTTAGTTAATATTTCCATTTCTTGAATTTCAATTTTAATTTTTAAAGAACATGCAAAGAAACCCAATGTTTTAAATTGTATCTATTAAATAAGTAGTATGTATTTCACACTTGGTAGTGAATATTGGTTTTAGAAGTTTTCACTCACTTTGCCTATGTTTTTTGTATTAATAAGTAACAGCAATGGAAATTATGATCCTTAAGAGTCACCATTAAGAGAAGCAGCCATGGTGTGTTGTGTGCAAGGCCAATATTGACTGTGTTGATTCTGGTGTAATGCATTAGTCTCTTCTCTGTCTCCCCCCTCCCCACTCCTAGTTCCTCATACTGATGAAATTACCTTTCTTCCCCCCCCAAAAAAGTCAATGTGATTGTAACATTAGGTTGACCTTTGAACTGCATGTTAAGTACCAGTGATTAAAACACATTTGTTTATGCAAGAATGAACAGCATGGTCTTGTTGATGATTGAAATCTTCATCTGTTCATATGGCATGTTTTGTCTCTCTGTAATGCTACTCTCATTTAAACTGATATTTTGTAACTAATGTCTGTTTCAAGGGCATGCTTCTGACTATACAAATTTAACACAGGCACCTATGTTTTCAACATTTCAGGCTGTTTTTTCTTTTATAATTTTATTAATTATGTATGCAGTTAATAACTATGGGGAGTAATGCTGTTACAAGTATTATCCATTTCTTTTTCATAAGACCAATTAATCACCGTGGTTTGTTTTGGTATAGTCCTTAATTTTTTTTTTCTGGACAAACAATTGGCTGAAGGTTTTCAGCAAAAATAGAGACAGGACATTTTCAAATGCATTTCTGGATTTCTCAGGGAGCCTAAAATTGTGGCTTCTACAGGAATTTTTCCTATTTAGAAAACAGGCACCTAAGGCTTAATATTATTCCTTTTAGATGTATTTCATGTATTCACCAAACTTCTACTTTTGTAGTAAAACCAGTCTTATAGTGTCAGAGCTGCTAAACGTAGTTATATTTCTGTTTGAGTGTTTCTTAACAGGTCATGTCTGTGGTCTTACTTTGGCAGTTTCATTTTTTGTGTATGTGTGTTTTTTTAATCTTCCAGATTTCTTCCATTAAACATGGTATATTGGCCCTAATCATTCAGTGCTTTATTTTTTCTGTTCTTTTTCTCTCCAAAGATGAACTCTGATATGGCATAAATTTCAATACTAGTTAGTTTGTAGCATATGTATAACCAGTAACTTTTTAAAAAGTCATATAATCTAAAGTCATTTATTCTATTCTAATTCTGACTGTGGAATTGTTGCTTCACAAAAATATGTTCTGTTTTTCTGGGTAATACATGGATTTGTTAGGTGAAGTAGTATAATTTCATCACAAAATTGAGGAAGTGTCACTGTCTTTTTACATCCTTTACTTTGAAACAAAAGAAGCATTTCCTCTATGATATTTTCACCCAGGTCAAATCTTCCCTTTTCTAGTTTACTGCAAAATCTCAGTAGACTCTAAGACAAACTGCAGTTCTCCCCAAACAAAGTAAAGCACCCTCCTTAAATCTGTTAGTTCAAGAGGATCAGTCTTAGCACTTTGATCAGACCAAAGTTCACCACATAGGCACTATATATCAATATTACAGTTAGGATTATAAATTCAGGTCATAGAAGGCTCCACCAAGGCTCTCCAGCTAGGGCAGGGAATCACTTTACATGTCCAGAAGACTTACAGTTCTTGCCACTGATGATTCTCCCCATGATCTTCCTCTGAATTGTATAACATTGCTAGATTATGTTTCCAAAAATGGAAAGGGATGCCGCAAAAATTTCAGTAGACATTCCATCCCTCAGGTTTTCACTCCAATGCTGCTTCTTTACTGCTAGATAGGGGATGGGGATGAGGGGAGGCTTAGGGAAGAGCAAAGGAGAAATAGTGTTGAGTATCCTAGAAAGGAACTCTCGGTAGTTTGGGAGGAAGGAGGCTTAAGATTTGAGATAAGTGTTGGAAAGTGTCTGTGAAAAAAGAAAGGAATGGAGGGGAAAAATATCAGAAAATGGAAACCACTATTCATGTAGATATAGGTTGGACATATAATCAACACTTCTCCTGTTTACCCCTTTTCTTCTCTTTTTTTCCCTCTTCAAGTCATGGAGGGCTCATCTCTAGTTACTCTCAAGGATATAAACTAATACTGGTTATTCCAGTTTTGTCTAGATATTCCACCCTCTGACTCTGGTCATTTTTATTGTCTGTCATTTTTCATTGTCTGTCTCTCTTCATCTTTGCCTCCTTGCTTCCTTCAAGTCCCAACTAAAATCTCACCTTCTAGGAAGCCCTTCCCAGTGCCCATTAATGCTATTGCCTTCCCTCTGAGTTTATCTCCAATATATCTTTTGTGTATCTTGTTTGGATACAGTTATTTGTATGTTGTGTTCCGCATTAGATAGTAAGCTCCTTGAGGGTCGGGACTTTTGCCTTTTTTGTTTCCTCAGTGCCTGGCACATACTCGACACTTAATAAAGCTTCTTAACTGACTCTCTATATGTATGTTTCTATATGTGGAACGATAGAGGCATCTAGCTATATTTTCTTTGTATATATATATAGATAAAATTTTGTGTGAATATCTGTATATAATATGGGTTCGTCTATATGTATACACACTATAGGGTCATAGAACTAACACTGGAAGGGCCTTCAGAAATCATGTTTATGCATGTGCTTACATACTGTAAATGTAATGCACATGGCTCTCCTTCAGTTTTCTCCTATATAAAATGAGGTTAGACTAGATTATCTTTGAAGTCTTTTCTAGCTCTAAATCTATGTTTCTATGATTCTTAATGAAATGTAGACAAAATATGAAAATAACTAGAAGAGTAATAATAGTGACAACAAATGCATTAAGCTCCTTTGTAGAAAACTGTTAGGTACCAGTGGAGTTATGCCATTTGGATAAGACACAAACCCTGCCACCATGCAACTTATAGTCTTGTATTAGGGGTATGAGACACTCAAGAAAAGAATGTAAAATGATTTACATTGAAGTAAAACCGTTCTAGCATTACAGTTCCTGGGCTCTGAGTGGATCAAGTGCTTACTAAAAGGGTAAAGACTTCCTAGAAGAAATGTCATTTCAGTTGTGCTTTAAGGAAGGGTAGAAATCCAACAGCATAAATAGTACAGGAAGGACATTGCAAGTATAGCCCCAGAGGTAGAAAATTGTAGGGCAGGCACAAAGTATGGTAAAGAGACTACTTTGGTAAAAGTATAGAATATATGGAAGAATATAGCATGAGGTCAGGCTAGGGTCCAGAAGTAGAGGGTCAAACCAAAAGACATTTGAACTTGTTAGGCAGTATGATACAGAACACTTGAAGAGTTTTGAGCAGAGGTATGATATGGCCGTATCCAAGCATAATCAGTCAATCAACAGACATTTATTAAGGTCTTGGCAATAGTGTGAAATGTGGTTTGGGAGGAGAAGGTGAATATAGACCAAAGACCTGTTCGGTCTATATTATGATAGTTCAGGTAGGGAGACGAGCCCTGTATTGTGGAGTTAGAATCAAAAGGACATTGTGACTAACTGAATTTGAGAAATGAAAGAAAGGAAAGAGATAAAGATAACACTGAAATTTCAGATGTGGAATGTACTGTAGCTCAGAGGTGTTACAGATAGAAATAGAGAAATCAGATGAAGGAATGCATTTTAGGTGACATATAATAAGTATGATTTTGTGAAGGAAACATATAAAGAAACATATGCATACAAGATGTATACAGAACATGTAGAAGGTTATCTCAAAGGGAAAGCTGTTGTGCAAGCTTGTATAACTTGCAGCTAGCCAGCAAAAATGTAGAGGATGTTTTCCTCTACATTTCTCGTGGGCCACCCAAAATCCTTTGGCATGCTGTAAGTGGCACAGGCCATTGGTTGTGCAGGTCTGCCCTACTGGGAGGTGAACTAGCAAAGGCCTCCTCCAAAAGTTGGTATTTGAACTCTGTCATCAAGGAATACAGAGGAGCTAAGAGGCAGAGGTGAAAAGAGAGAGTATTCCATGCATGGGAGACAGCCAGTGCAAAGTCACGGAGAATGGAGAGGGAATATTGTGTGTGAAGAACACAGAATCACCAAACGTAGTTGGTTTGTGGACTTCAGGGTTACACAGCTAATGAGCATCTGAGGCTGGATTTGAACTCGGATCTTCTTGAGCCAAGGTCCAGTACTTTGTGGACAGTACTACTGTGCCACCGGTTCTCTGTCTCCAAAGGCAGTATCTTTGCCTCTCTGGAGCATGGAAAAGAGTCTAGGGCTTGATATATTAGAAGTTATATGTATATATCTATATCTATATCTATATCTATATCTATATCAGAAGTTATCTGAATAAAGATGATAGTTGAATTCTTGAAGATGAATAAGTTTAGCAAAGGAAAGAGTGTATATAGGTGAGAAGAGGAGCAAGGGTAGAACCCTAAATGACATCAAAGTTTGAAGAAGATGAAATCCAGGAAAGGAAGCTGGAGGAGGGGGGCGAGGGTGTCAGGGGGAATAATAGAAAAGGTATCTCAGAAGCCAAGGCAGGAGAGAGTATCCAGTAGGATTGCTGGTCAGCAGGTATCAAAGGCTGCAGAAAGGGCAAGGAGAATGAAAACAGAAGTGAGGTCCCCAGATTTGTTGATTAGTTGGTCACTGGTGACTTTGGAGAGAACAGTTTCAGCAGAGAGGTGGGGACAGAACCAGATTGCAAGAGGTTGAGAAGAGAGTGGGTGGTGAGCAAAAACAGTGAGATCTCAAGATTTTAATTGTGTGGATTATGTTGAAGCATATAATTTTCCTTGATTAATTTTAGTGTAGCATATTTTAAAACACTGTTATGGTAGGTTTATAAGTTTTTAACCAGCTTGTGTTTATGTATGTATTTTTCTATTAGTAGAACTGATTTTTGAGAGTTCGGATTGCTTATTCTCTGTGGAGATTATTAGTACACATGATATCAAGGTCATCACTGAGATTTCATAGCAAATTTAGAGATATCCCTTTCCAAGACTCCAATGTGCCAACTTCAATTTTTAATCTGAAAGCATTTCCTGGTTAATTCTTCTTAAATTCAAATTCTCTGAAATGTGTCTAAAAGCTGTTTATCAATAGGAAAAGCTCACTGATTCATAATAATTAGGACAAAGAGTGTTCTGATTTACATACTTTAAAAAATAAATGGTCTTCATTATTTTCAAGTACATAAAATAACGTGAACAAGCCTAACAGAGTGTTGCCAATTAAAAATCCTGATGGACAAGCTTTAAGAAGTAGAGATGAGATTCCTTCTAGACTAAACCCTGAGAGGGCAGAAATTTTGTCAGACTCATTTTTTTTAATATCCCCTTCAGTGTCTAGCACAGTGCCTTGCACTGCTATACCAAGGGCAAGAGATAATGTTACTGTTATTTTTCTAAAAATTTGATGTTGCTAAAGTAGTTTTTAAGGGTGCTAGAAAATTAATTTTTAGTCATAGGATAAATATTCTCCCTTAAAATGTTGTTTATACTATTAATCTGTTAAGCAAATCTTTTATTTCATAGAGAGTTAGTAAAGTAAACTTCAAGTCAACTCATATCTGAACTATGATGGATTCCAAATTAGTAAATTCAAATTAATGATGTTCTGGTTTGGTTTTTGCTTTTTTCTTTTCTTTCTTCCTAGACAGAGTACAAATCTAGTGCTCTGGATTCTAATCCTTTTTCTTATATTTTGATGCAATCTGTTCTTTACTTAGATGTTTAAATATTAATAAAATAATGAATATTAATAAATATTAAATGCATATTAATATGCATTTATCTATCCACAAATGGCCACTCTCTTCTAGTTATCAGGTTGTTATGAAAATGCAAGATAGTGTCTCAGCATATGGCTAAATTTAAGGTCTTTCTTTTTCTTTTTACAGTTTCACAGAAAAAAAAAGTGTTAAGAATTGTTCTTAACCACTTCAGACTCCAGAGAGTGAAGGTAATATTGATGAAATATTCTTTAGCATATATGAACATCTTCAAATGTTATATGATGTTTGGGATCCTTCATTCATTATCTTATGCTGAACAAGCCTTTGGCAAGGTACCCTAATTGACTGTGTCTACTAGTCAGAATAATTATAGTATCTATTATAAAGTGTTTTAAGACTTGCAAAGCATTCTCATCTATTATCTGATTTGAGTATCTACAGTCCTTAAAGGAAGAGATTTTTACAATTTCTTAGTTCAAGTCCAAATTGAATATTTCCTTATTCCTTCTCTTCATTGGGATAGCTCTTTCTTTGTTATTATATTCATTAATTTAGGACTCTTCTACATTTATATCTTATTTATTTTCATTTAAATAGAAATGTTGGCTTGAAGCCAGGCTGTGCTGGAGCCAGCTCTAACAGGCTTACAAGATGTGATTGTTAAATTTTCATTGTATGCATTTACCCCTCTGAAATCAGCAGTCAGTACACATCAAGCCTTAATTTATTTTTTGTTGATTGTCGAGACTTAAGAAAATGTTAATAATGAAGATGAAACTTTAAAATGTGTACATATATTTCCTCTCTCCCCCACACTCCCAGGAAAGCTGAGCTGTTAAACATTTTACTTGCTTCCCCCCATATGGCTCTAGAAACATGGCTAGAATTCAACATGAGTGCCATGGAAAGCTAAGAGAGTGAAGTCCTCAGAGTAGAGGAGCCCTGGTCACTACAAGCTAATCATCATCATCATCACAGATGGCATTTATGTAGCACTTTAAAGTTTGCTGAGTGTTTTTACTTTCATTGTCTCCTCTGAGCCTCTTAACAGCCCTGCTTGGAGTCAAAAAGGCAGCACCCAGGCTTCATCAAACAAGAAAGAGCGAGAATTAAAACAAACCATAAGAGAGGAATAGAAGTATTCAGAAAAGTGATAAAATGGCCAATTACATCAGTTTAGACCAACTTGAATGGCTACCAGAGACCAGCAGGCTAGAATTTCAGTTAGCAGCCATGAAGGTCACAGTAGACTTGTGTGGCTGAACTCTATAGAGAGCTCACCAGCAGTGAAGAAGGATCTCTAGACAAGGGAGGATGTAATTACTTCGCTTCTTACATGCATGGTTAGATCTTCCAGCAGAATAGCATGGAAGGGTAATTTATTATAGAGGAGTAAATCACAGATTACATTGGAGGGGGTGGGGTGGGGAGAGCCAACCATCCCTTTTGTGAATATATACACATAAGCATGTGGTGAAAGCTTGTTTTTAATTTCTTTACACCAGTGCACACCTCCAACATTCCGTTTAGCAGGGGGATATGCAAATTGTTCCAAAGGCAGCAGCAGCAGCCCTTTCACCTGAATGTCAAAACTGTCAGGGAGATTTAAATCATATCTCTAGAACAGTTTTCTAAACCAGCCAGCCCAAAGATTGAGGTACCAACCTACCACAAAAATTTCTTTCCCCCACTTCAGAAAAGCTCCTGCATGTCAACAGGCTAATGGCAGAGTCCTGATTCATCTGCTTTCTAATTTTAACCTTTTAAGGGTTTTAGTTTATTTGGCTTAATTATGGTATTTTCTACAAATTAATGATAAATGCCTTGATTAATAAAACCAAATGTCAGAGAAAATGACAACTTGATGAAAAATTAATACTCGGCAGTATTTTAAGGTACAGAAGTACTAAGGATGTACACTCCAACCCTGTCTATACCTCATCAGTTCTGTATGTAGCAGAAAAAAAAATCTCATTGCTCCCCATTCCTCCCCCCCACCCTCCCACTATGTGTGTATATATATATATATATATATATATATAGAGAGAGAGAGAGAGAGAGAGAGAGAGAGAGAGAGAGTCTACACTTCCATCCCTTGCCGTCTGTGGCAGGAATAGGACTTACATTGAGATAATTCTTTCGGATAACAATGCGGCACACAGAACACCATTCACTTTTTCATCCTGGAAATTCAAATTAGTATATCTTTGGAGTTTGTTTTTAAATGGGACTGTCATTCTGTGAACCATATTGGCCAGGATTTGAAGAAAGAATCCATGGCATAAAGTGTAGTAATTGGTGATCAGATCTCTGACTTGTGGATTCTTCACGGTCCATTCAGATGTGCTTCTTTCAGTTCTTGCATTTTAAAACTATTTAGTAAAATAATAAATCCACATGGGGAGCATAGCCTTTCACAGAAAAAGAGTTTGTTGAAATGAAAAATTTGCTATTTTTGTAAATAGTTTCTTTCAAGGTCTTGTTAAATAAGCAGCTTAAGATTTGGTTGGAATGGAAATATAAAGCTGTAACTTTGTAGATTTTCTTGAATTATGCTTTGTAGTCAGACAAGCTAAAGTACCAATGAAATGTGTTTAATTTTTAAATAGTATAGGGGAGGAGAGGAAAAGATACTTCAGCTTACACACTTATTCCATCTTCACCATTAATACAAGGATGACTTCGGAGTGTGTATGTCTTAAAATCTGAAGACTGATATTTCTAAAAAGGTAGATTTGACAAATGCCCTGTTGACCCTGGTTGCTTTTTTGGTGGGAATATATTTTCTAGAATATTCCAGGTAAGTCTGCCTAGTACAGGAATATCGTCATGATGGACTCTTTTGTGTTTTGGTTATCATTTAGTTGTTCAGGAATAAAAAGCTTATAGAATATACCATCAGTTAAAGAGACTCACTTAGACCATCTGTTCAGAAACTGACAGGAAGGCCATACCTATCTATCAACATTGTGCCTTGCCAACCAGTGTTAAAATCCCTACTTCCCACAATAAGCAGAGTAATCCTAGAAAGGGAATATTGGGAGTATCTCAATGCATATATAGTAAGATAAATAGTGGTAAGGGTTTGTCAACATCCTGTAAACACAATACATGCCAATCCCAAGAAGAAATTTTTATTCGTGTAGATTTGCTCTTTATATTTCAAACTGGAGATGGATTAGGCAGAACAGTCCTTTGGCTGGCTCAGTATTTTACTTTTTCTACCTTGTTTTGTGTCCAAGCATCCAGTCTGTACTGGCGTGGCTGCCACGACTGCTTACTATCTGCCATGAATAACGGCCCAAGGCAGTAGTTAATCGTTACATTGTAACTTTGTCTTTTCCTTCACCTTGTTGCTGATCACTGCCCGGGGCGTGTAGGTGACTGCACTCGGGCCCATAACACAGCATTCTGCTGCGTACGTCCTGCTAGGGTTTGTGGCCGTGTGTATACATATTGTTCTTGGCAGGTTCTATTACATACAGTATGTGTGTCTGTGGGTTATATATAAGCACAAAGAAAGAAATTATGTAGCTCGGCTAAGATGGCCATAAGCTGCTTCGTGCCATAACCTGCCGGCTCGGTAAGATTTTAGTTGGGGTTTGGGTCTCTCTGGCCAAGTATTCCCAGTGAACCTCACCCGTTTGCCGAAGGCCTCTGGTTCTATGCAAAGGAGGAAGAAAGGATTACATTTAAGATCTCCTCTAAGAGAATTTTGCTTGGCAGTCAATTTATTGACTCCGGCAAGGAGAGCTGCATCAGCCTTGCACGGCTTGAACCTTTGGAGAAGCTGAGGCTTACTGGAAGTTAAGCTGTGCCTTCTGGACCCTCGCATTTAAAAAGAAGGAACTCCATCGCAGTCCTGCGCAAATGCTTCCTTCCTCACAGCCTCAGAAGTTTACCATAAATGTTCTCTTCCTCCTGGGAGTTACATATTAACGAACATCTCTTAGGATAGACATCCTACACACATTTCAGATGTTCTGTATAGTTGTTTGGTAGTATCATATCCAGAAAGGTGACTTTGCTCTCTCCCCAGTTTTCCAACACTGACCAAATGTTCACTAACGATTTGTTGGTTTCATTTCATTATATGAGTCACCTAAAATAACCTTGGCTGCAGGGATCTTGAGAAGGAGTTTTGGCTACTTAAAAGGGCCCTAAGTGAATTATTGCATTTTATTTGAGTAAAAGTTAGAAGGGTGACTATAATAAAGTTGAAGACCAGTTTTAACTCTTGCAAAGCTAACGTCATGTAGTCTTATTAAATGCCCCTCAAAATGTCTTTGTTTTTCTGGAGATAAATGAGTTCAGTGTTTCAACAACTAACAATTGAACCATATTCTCTCTGTATGTGGTTCCTTGGCTTAATGTCAGATACTTTCAGAAACTCTGTTAACCCCTTTGCATTCCTACAGTACTGCTGTTCTACAAGCTGTTGCATTAAATGGTCACTCATTGGCTTGAAGCAATTGATTGAGATTTCGGAAGTGCTTAGTACAATTCGAGTGCCAGTAGAAATCTGATTTGTTATGGAGGAGTACATTCATTTTTCCTAAGATGGCAGGGTTTTATCTATTGGTTTTGTAGCCCTGACCCGTTATTACTTTGGTGTAGTGTACACCTTTAATTCCTATGTAACTTAGAGCCCTGGAGCCTCTCTTGGGGCCCTAAGAGGCCTGAACAATTGTCACACGGCTAGTATGTGTCAGAAGCAGGTCTCTGACCCATGTCTTTCACATCCTAAGCACACCCCGCTGCTCCCCTACTCCGCTGTGTCTGGCTGCCTCTCAGGTGCACTTGCCACATTACCGTGATAGTCACCTTGACGTTAGTAATTGCGTGACCTGTGCTGCTAGAAGGAAGGCAGACGCTTGTGCAAGCTCTGCAGAATTTTTGTGTCACTGTCCTATAGGTTGCTGCCGCCCCAATAAGCCGCTCAGGCACGTGCGCTACTCAGTGACTGCATAAACGTTTCCATTCCTTTCGTCTGCTTGTGAAGCAGGTCAAATTCTATTTTCCTTTGCAAGTAGCGTTATTTTAGTGCTGCTCAGCACACCTTAATAGCACCCCGTTAATTCGTGAATATCAGAATTAGAGAGAATCTGAATTGTAGGGAAACAATATATTTACAGGGATCAAGACAGTGTTATTAATGCCTTTGTCAGATTAAACAAGAGTCAAACAAATAAAAAACAAGACGGGAGAACTAGAGACCTATCAAAACTCAGTATGTGTGGGCTGGCCCGATAGAATGATGGCAGCATATTACAAGGCTAACAGGAAAACATTAGAGTAAGATTGGGACTATTTTAGCTAGATAAGGAATGTTTTCTCTTTTCAGTTTTCTTGTCATATGTTGTTTTACATAGTTAAGTTTCTCATACACCTATATAATTTCAGAATAGAAAAGAGTATCTCTGCTTTAAAAGAAAGTTTAGCTTTAAAAAAATACAAAATTTAAATTTAAAAATTAAAAAACTAAAAAACATTCAAAGTCCTACAAAAAAAAAAGAAAGTTTAGCTTTCCCAAAGAAATCTCTTGGAGGAAACAGGTAATGGGAAATGGATCATTTAGTTTAGTATTAGATAGAGGTAAAAAAATTTCTGAAAAGAAAGGGGGGGAGCAATGGAAATTTTGTATTTTTTCTATACTCTGTTTCAGTTTCCTTATATTAATGTGCAGATTTGCACATACTATCAGTTACATTTAGAGCCTTGTCTGACAGTCGTCAGTTTGCTTTACTTTTACTTTCAGAGTTTTCTTTTTAGAATAGGCAGAGGTAATTGTCAGAGTTGTGATCTGAATTTGACTGTTGACTAAAATATACTCTGTGACCTTAAGCTAGTCACTTATCTTTTCTGTCTCAGTCTCTTCTTTTGTAATATAGGAATGATGATGTTTTTTCTTTTTTTCTTTTTCTTTTTTTTTAAATTTTATTATAGTTTGCATCATTCATTTCCACAAGATTTTTAGTTACATATTTTCCCCCCGTCTTTCCCCCGTCCACTGCCCCAAAACAGCCATCCCAGTGTGTCCCCCCTCCCCCAGTCTATTCTCTCCT
>CM053582.1:344309720-344335665 GCA_028627135.1 Pseudochirops cupreus | reverse complement strand
TCTTCCTAATTCCTTCTGGCTGACTGGATAATGAAGACTCCAAGATGGAGGCCCAAGACGGCGATCCGGATCCAGGCTGCTCAACGTGAGAGCACTGGCCTGAGAACAATCGCTAAGTTCCCCTGCTGTCTGCAGGCCACGGGCGGGAAGCTACAATGCGGAGGCGGGTGCAAAACCTCTGCCTTTCGCTTTTCTGCTCTGGAGGCCTTTCGCCGGACTGCTTATCTCCCTCTTTTGCAATCCCCCACTCGCAGCTGCTGCTAATCCACTCACCTGAGAGGCTCCTCCACTCCTCCCATCCAGCTGCCCCCAGGGCACAGCCGCGGCTTCAGGGCAGGCTGGTTTCAGTTCGCAGTGCTGATATGGTTCGTTATAGCCGAGCTGACTTTAGTTGGAAGTATCTTTCTGTGCGTTTTGGAGTTCTAGGATTGGTTTAGAGTCCTGTTTTATGGGTATTTTGGGGTGGCTATGTGAGAGCTGCAATATGTTGCTGCTGCTACGCCGCCATCTTGGCTCCACCCGATGCTGTTTTTTCTCTTTTTTTTATAAAAAGCAAAAGTGTTTTGTAAATCTTAAAGCAGTATATTAAATGAGAGTTATTATAACTTCTTATGTTTATCTAGTATATCCTTAGTAACTACTGATTGTCAGGCTGATTAATTTTTATACTGATGTAAATAAAAATACTGATTATTAAAGGCACAAAGAGTTAGAAGGAAGGTCGCCCTTTCAGCGAACAGAGGAGCCGTCTCTACAGCAATAGAGAATTCACGCCCTTCCTCAGTAACTGCTCTCAAATTTTAATTGACCTAATCATCAAAACATTTTTCTAAGTATTTAAAATAAGCCGTCTTAGTTACATTTTGAATCCTTTACTTCTTTCTTTTCCACTGTGTTTTATTCATTTACATACTTCAGCATTTAAAAAGATGGGTTTTCAGGGGTACTTTTACTCCTTTCATTAATTCTGATTGTCCCCCTCTTAACTACCTCATAAATGGTCTGAATTTTAATGGCCAGAAAATTTTAAAAAACTAAACTAAAACTTAGCATTACCTGATGGCCAGCTTACGACTTGGATGAGCTGCTGTTCCACACTTAGGTAGACCCATCCTCAGAGAGTAGTCCATCACTGGCCCGTTTTAGGGCTTTTTTTGTTGTTCATTCATGTACGACTCTTTGTCACCCCATTTAGGGTGTTCTTGGGAAATATATTGGAGTGATTTGTCATTTCCTTCTTTAACTCATTTTACAGATAGGGAAATTGAGATCAGTCAGGGTTAAGTGACTTTCCTAGGGTCACACAGCTAGTATGAGTCTGAGACCTGATTTGAACTCAGGTCTTCTGATGCCAGGCTCAGTGCTCTATTCCACTTCATGACTGAGCTGCCTTCGTATAGGGCTAAACGCATGCAATCCTTTAGAGGTTGGCAAAATCTGACAGACCTTGTGTTCCATTGCCATAAGACTCTGAAACTCCAGGGTAACCTCTCTAACACCATGAGCTGTTGGAGTATGACTGCAGGTACAATTACATCTCCATTCTTAATCCTTGTTCTACTGTTTATTCCTTGTGCAACCTTTTACTTGTTTTAAAAACAAGTCCCATATCTTTCTTTTTCATGTCTTCTAATACTTCTGATACTTCTCATACTTTTTTCTTCATGCTTATCCAGAGGTGAATGCATGGAAGTAAAGGGTATATCCAGTTAAGCTTTATCCTCTCATCCCTTTGGAAGTCTCTGAAGTTACAGCCCAACCTTAGGCATCCTGGACCCGCATTGAGTTAGGTCTATTGTATTGAGTATGCTCTGACACAGAACTATCCTGAGAAGTCTAGCTCTGTCCCAAGATACCTTTAGTTCAAAGGTATTCATGTGAGTTCAGGGGTCATCTTAGTGTCTGAGGCAACTCCGTGGCAGCCTGATGACTAGGTTGACTTATGAGGTAGATAGCCAATACCTGATGATTTTGGAGAATAGGGTACAGAAAAACAACAGTTAAACCATTGTAGCTGGTGCCAGTGACCAAATTTCAAAATCGTAGATATTCCTAAACCTTTAGAATTATTACTAAAAGTAAAAATTTTCTAAGATTAGTTTTTACCAATCTGGAGTTCAGCTTGTATTGAGGTTGCAGAAACAGAAAGGCAGCAGCAGGTGAAGGAAATTTGCATTTTCCCTTCCTGACATTGGACATGTGTGTGGAATATTTTCATTCTCTGATCAGATAGTTCATTATGTTCTTTTTTGGATTTGTGCTTTTTTGGCCTTCCAGCCTTTCATGCTCTCTCTGTGGCCTTCCAAGTCATTATGCTGGACTTCAGCCTTAGCCAGTAAAACGGCCATTCCCCACATCAGCTGTCCACTTGGACACACATCCCTTTCACTATTCAAATCATTTGTATTCATACAATGTATAATAGATGGATTTGTCACATTGCTCAGAGATAATCAGTTTTTAAAAGTTATAATTTGAGCTTTGCCCTCTAAAACTGCAGATTACAAGGTTTGACCTAGAAGGTTCATGGTATGGCACGACAGTCATTAATTATAGTTTTTAAGGGACATTTCATCAGTGGTAAGATTTGGGTTGTTACAAAAACAATTTTAATAATTTTCCCTTTAACTTTCAGGAAAGAATACTGAGACATATGCTTCTGTGTGTGTGTGAGTGTGTGTGTATTTGTGTATCTGTGTGTGTGTTTATTTGTTAATAGCATATATTAAATATATTTAGGGAGGCAGGTTAGAGGAATAGGAAGAATACTCATCGGGGAACCAGGAGACAAATGTTAGGCTGTAGGTTTTGTAGTGGTCACAACACTCAGTAGGTGAGCTTGGGCCAGTCACTTCAGTTTCTTAATGGTAAAAGGAAAGGATTGACCTAGGTGATCTCTCAGATTTCTTCTATCTCTAAAACTGTAATTTCAGTATTTTTGTATTTATGCATTTGTTTATATAACACATGTACATAAAATTAATAATTGAATACACATATTTATGTCTGTATCTTTATGTTGACTTTTATCCCCTCTTTAAGGTAAAATGGCCATTTTACTATCTGATAAGGTAACCTGAAAATTAAAATTATGCTAAATCCCATTCGTTTTATTTGGCGCTTTTACCATTTTTATTTAACTGTTGCTTTGCTTTTTTTCTTTTGTGTCACTCATGATGCGGAGGTATACATACCATACTTGTATGTCCTGGAGAGCATGTGCAGATACACACAGACATACAGGCACACACTCTCCTTTAGATTGTAAAGGGCCCAAAGACTATTAGCACTGTTGTGGGAAAACAGACTCTTTGGCAAATGATTCGTCCCATGTGTGCTCAGTGACATACAAAATAGCAGAGTGACAGAAAAAAGGCCAAAGTCAGAAAAAAAACACCACTACAGTTATGGGTCCTTTGCTGGTTTTATCAGAAATTCACATGGAGGAACTCATTGGGTTTTTCATTATAGAGAAGAATGGGGGCAGGATGAAACCTGTAGATAAATGTCTGCATACATCTAAAAATAGCTCAGAGTATATAGAAAGTATTCTGTTGACACTGAATAAATGACTCATAATTTTTTTATGATTTCTTAATTTATGAAGCAGTTTTTCTCATTTTTCACTAAATTTCATTCCCTGTTGAGGGCTATATGATTGCCAAGTTCATAAGATTAAATCTAAAGCATTAAGGAGAGGCCAGCAAAGAAAAGCATCTGAATAATTCTCTTTAAAAATCTATAACCACCATTTTGTGATTCATGCCTTGAATATTTTAGAAATGGTTGAATGGGTTTTCTCCAAACTTTCCAAATTCCTCAGCAAAGTGAAAGTACCATTGCTCATTTTCATTCAGGAAGTCTGGTAAGTGAGAAGAAAGACACTGAGCACTTTGGCCATAGAATGAGAGTAACTTTCCACTACTCTTAGATGGATAATTACATAAAAAAAGATTTCCGAAGATGACATAAGAGAGAGCATTTCCTTCCATTATTTGCAAAAGTGAGAGGCCATGAACTTTTATAGAAGGAACTTTTTTGACATTGTTTTGTTTTTCTGAACTGTCTTTTTTCTCTTCTCTTTTTTTATTGTTGTTTTAAAGATGTTTCTCCATGAGGGGTGAGATAGAGGGGAGATTTTGGGAAATACAAATGATAAAAACACATTTTTAAAAAAAAGATCAAATCCTTTTTAGCTGAATTTTAAAGATTTTCATGGTCATTTTGCTGTATAGAAGCTTCTTTGTTTAAACGTCATAGTTATATAAAGCAATATAGCCAGTGTTAGTGCTCCAAGCTGTTTCAGTGGCCATCATGGTGGCTTTTCACCAAATTTTTCCAAAATTAATTTTTGTTGTACCTTGTCCTTCATGTCTATGTATCATGTTTTGTTTTTCTTCTTCATCTTCTATGTGTTGATTATGCTTCCCTGTTTTCCTCTCAATGGCCCAAACTTGTGATTTCATCAGTAAAGGGCAGGTAGGTGGCACAGTGGATAGAGTGCCAGGTCTGGACCCATCTTCCTGACTTCAAATCTGGCCTTAGAGACTTACTGGCTGTGTGATCCTGGGCAAGTCATTTAACTCTGTTTGCCTCAGTTTCTACATATATAAAGTGGACTGGAGAAGGAAATGGCCAACCCTTCTCATATCTTTGCGAAGAAAACCTCAAATGTGGTCAAAAAGAGTTGGGTGTGACTGAAATGACTGAAGAACAAAAACAATGGTGTGGGGCTCTGACAGATGCAGTTCATCAGCTCCTCTGTAATTTATAACCTTAAGGAATTATTCCAGTCAGTGCAAAATTAAGTGACTTACCTAGAGTCACATGATTAAAATGTCTCTAAGGCAGGACTTGAACCCATATCTTCCAGACCCCAATGCTGCTTCTCCATAAAATTTTGCCACTTTTCTTCTCAGTTTCCTTATAGCTTTATTAAAGTAGAATAACACATGACATTCTACTTAAAATTTTGTATTACACTAAATAGAACATATATTTAACATTTCCCTTCAGCATGTTTTCTTGTGACTTGTTATTATTTTCTCTTATTATACCATACACTTCTTTCATGTTTTTTAGTCTTCACCTTCCTTTCTCATGTCTAAATTTTACATCATCTTTTGTGTAATCCCTGTTCCATTGCTTAAAATAGCTATTCTGTATAACTGCAGCCTATATTTATCACTATACTGATGTCTTCTGTGTATGATACTAATGATGATGAAAATGACAGCTGATATTCTCTATGGTACTTTAAGTCAACAAGGATTTATTAAATGCCTACTGCATACCAGGCATTGTGCTAAACACTGAGGGTACAAAGAAAGGACCAGAGTTCTCTGTCCTCCTCAGAAAGCTTACATGTAATGGGGGGACAACATGTAAACAACTATATACAAACAAGATACACACGGAATAAATGAGAGAGAATCTCCAAGAGAGGACACAGGAAGTACTTGTTGCAGAAATCAGGGACCCAATTAAATGAAACCATGAAATCCAGGAAGTGAAGAGGAAGAGAATTTTAGGCATGGGGGAGAGCTGGAAAAAATGAAGAGTTAGGAGACAGAACATCTTGTGTAAAAAACAGCAAGGATACCAGGAGGATAATAGAGTATACAAAGTAAGGAGTAAGGCAGGAGAAGCTTGGAGAGGTAAGAACTTAGGGACTAGGCTTTGAAGGATTTTAAGAGCTAAAAAAGGTTTCCAAAATACTTATTGACATCCCACTTGATTTTTAGGACAGGTAGGTACATACAAGGTATTATTACCCACATCACTTTATAGTTTTCAAAATATATGCTTTCATTTACCTTTCTTGTTTACTCATCACAATAACCCCATGAGGTATTTTGAAGCAAATTATATTATTATATCTGTTATTATAGATGAAGAAACTGGAACTCAAAGGTATTTCATGAGTTGTCCAAGATCACAAGGTGAATTACTACTAGAACTGGGACTAGAACCCCAGATCTTTTGACTTCATTAAAACAAATTGAGTTCACACTGTGTGCAGGTCACTGTGCTGGCCAAACTAAAGCATAAGGGACATTTGTCCTTCCTTCATGAGGTCCATGTAGAGTAGGGACTGAACAATATCTAAGCGTGGTGGCTTCCTCAGTATCTTAAGTAGGATTCTTCAGACTGTAGCTGCTTAACAAATATTTGTTCTTAAACTGAATATTAAAAAAACCCTTAAATTACCAACAGGAAAAAAAAACCTTCATTTCAGGGAGGTATTGGACTTTAGAGAACTTTCAGTTTCTCAAAGACCAAGCAACCCATTCTTTTGTTCAGTTCTAGGACCAGGTTATTGTTCATTTTGGGTGTGTATAAGAAAGAGAAGGAGAGAGAGGAGGGAGAGAGAGAGGCTTTATAGCAGTGGTTCTCACAACCTTCCTAATGCCAGGACCCTTTAATACTCGTATGTGGGCATATCTGCATGTGGGTGGACCCACCTGGAGACAGATAGAGGAGCAGTGTCTCAGTTCCTAAGACCATCGGAAATATGTGTTTTCCGAGGATGGTCTTAGGTGACCTCTGTGACCCCTGTGAAAGGGTTGTTCAACCCCCAAAGGGGTCGTGACCCACAGGTTGAGAACCACTGTTTTTATAGTGTTCAGCAGCTTGCATTTCATGGTATAGGCCAGTAGTCTCTTGATCAGAGGTGGTGCAGCCCCAGAAACCAATAGTATGAGTGCTAGTAGTGTGTGATCTATCCCAACCTCCCCATCATAGCTATTCATGAATTTATTTCCTACACAAGCACGCCATCCTTTTTTTGCCCAGCATTTGCTCAGGACTCCCCCGCTATGCTCGTCCTACTGCTAGTCTCCTGTAGTTATACCGAGTGTTGGCCTATCAGTGTGGTTATAACCTGGCCTCTACCCAGGATCCTGAAGTAGCTGGGCAGGCAGAATCCCTTGCTCCCTTTCTAAATTTATCAGCTACTGTGGGAACTAGCACTCTACCCTTCAGAAAAATGATCAGTGAGAAAGAGTACTTTACCATAACCACCACCCCCTTCTCAGTTTCATTGGAAAAAAAGTGAGTGAGTAGCACAGGATGGACAGACTTGCATGGCTTATGGGTCTGTGCCATTGAACTCACAATGTTATCTTTCTGTTGAAGCCCACCCCTCTTCAGTCTTCCTTATCATTATCAAGAGTGCCATCATCCTGCAGTTGCTCTGTCACTGACTTCCAATCCTCCTTGATGCATGCTCCCACACAGCCCATCAGGTGCCAGATGTTGCTTCTGCATCCACAGCCTCTCTCCCCTCTGTGCCCTTCTTTCTGTTCACACTGTATTTCAGTCTAGTGGTGCCTCTTGCCTGACTATTGCAATAGCTTCTTACTTGATCCTCCTGCCACTAGTCCCTCCCTCTCCAATCTATTCCCCGCTCAGCTACCAAACTTCTTTTTTTTTTTTTTGGAGGGCAGTTGGATTTAAGTGACCTGCCCAAAGTCACACAGCTAGCAAGTGTCTCAAGCGTCTGAAGCCACATTTGAACTCAGGTCCTCCTGACCCCAGGGCCAGTGCTCTATTCACTGCGCCACCTAGCTGCCTCCACTAAACCTCTTAATGCATAGATCTGAACACATAATTCAGTAAACTTTGGAATCAAATAAAATCTAGAATCAAAACATTTTTTCTTATCTTTTTAAAATTTCTGTTCCTATATAAGTCTTGTGATATATGTAATTAGTAGCACAGTAGTATGCATGTATATAAATGGCTCACAAATAAATATGTATATTGTGTGCCTATACTCAAAACTTGTATGATTGAAAAAGAAGACAGCCAGCCTGCTCGCATATCAGGAACAAGGGATAACGTCCTGCTTGTGCCTCTAGTTTCTTCCCTCTGCCAGCACAATTTTTCTTGAGGACAGATCTGTAGTACAGCCCAAACTGACCTTCTCTCTATTCCCCACACAAGGCAATCAGGTCTCCCGTGCCTTTGCCTTTGCATTGGATGTCTCACATGGACCTTGGAAAACACTCTCCTCCTCCCTGTGCCTCATAGAATCCTTCACTTCCTTCAAGACTCAGCTCATGGTCTCTATTTTTGCATGATCAACTACTAGTATCCACCTTTACTAACTTGTACTTCACTACCTTATACTCATATATTTATTCTGCAGATACTTGTATGTGTATGCTTTATCTCAGCTGGCCCACATTTTACCTTTATGTCACAGCTCCATTTATATTCTTGGCACTTCAAGAGAAGACAAGGAACATGTTGGGTAGGACTCCTATGACTAACCTATCGGAGGACATTGGTAAAAGGTGTGAGGCATCAGCACACACGGATGGACTTTAGATTGAGAGCACGGGCTGTTTGCTTCTTTGTTTGTGCAGCCAGTGCTTAGCACAGCTCCTGCTACATAGAAAACACTTAATCAATGTTTGCTGATTTGAGATCTATAGACTGCTGAACGATTACTTGTGTTCTTGGAATCACAGATCCCTTATATTAATGAAAGGAAAAAGGGATATATAGGGTTTAATAAGTGATATATAAAGGGATTAGGAAAGAAAAATAATTTCCTATATGAACTGATCAGGGCCAGGTTTCATGGGGCAAGCAGTCTTTGGGTTGTGTTAAAAAATGATAGGATTTCAACACAGATGGGTGAGAGCAAAGTCTGTAGGTCTAAATACATATACACACATATGTGCCAGAATGATTTGTAGGTGGAGCAAGAGCATACCATGTGACAGGAATGACACACGCATGGGGGGAAGCATGAGCTATACATCCTAGAGGGAACTAGCCTAAGAAATGGTTGGGTAGTGATATGTTAGGGATGTCCCTGAATGCCAGACCAGAGAATTTGGACTTTATTCAGTACACTAGGGAGTCATTGAGAGATTCTGAGGAGTGAAATGACCCATTCTATGCATAAAGGAGATTAATACAACAGCCCTGGATTCCTACTACAATTCTCTTTCCACCACACCAAGCTTTCTTTTTTCTTAACCTCAGCTTCTTGAGTGAATCCTCAGAGGTTGGCTCTTTTCACCATGTTACTCGGTATCTTTTATTTGTATTATCTTCTCTTTTGATTTAAATCTCTTAACTGGTCTATAATCACCATAGGGCAGAAACTGCATCTTTTATATTAACACTGTGTCCATGTGTATCAGCATGTTTTTGTTTTCAGTATATTTACTCACTAAAATAAATATCCTTGTGTTTCTTTTTGTGCTTAGTCAACTCCATGGTCACATTGTTTTATTAGAATAGGAGTCCATACATGCATGAGGACATGTAAATATTTGCAGTTTGTGATTTCATCAGTTGAATCTTATACTCTATATAGGATAATAGATAAAGACCTCTAAGGAAGGGACCTTAGAGGATATTGATGGTTCCCAAAGTTAAAAAGTAAGGAAATTGAGACCACCCAGCTGGTCAGTGTCCGAGGGAAGACTTGGACCCAGGTCTTCCTGACTCCAGTTTCAGCACCCTGCCTGCTTACTACACTGTTCTTAATGAGTAATTAGTTTCTGTGCCTTCTGTTCATTTTATCAAAATTGTTCATTAATTCTTTTTTTTTTTTACTGATTTCATAGGGGCAAAGGATTTAGAGCTGGAAGGGTCTTTAGGGATTATTTGCTTTGCCTAATGATTATTCTGTAGAAGAGGAAACTGAAACCCATAGAGAATGAGTGAAAAGGTCATATAGGCCATAAGGAGCAGAGCTAAGATTTGAATCCTGGTCTCCTGACCCCAAATTATGCTTTTTACATGACTAAAGATATTTTATTTGAAGTGTTTTGTTAAAGGAAGAAGCCATTTCTTTCCCTTTTCATATTAATTTATGTTGTTTCAGGCCTGTCTGACTCTTTTTGACCCCATTAGGGATTTTCTTGGCAAATATACTGGAGTAGTTTGTCATTTTCTTCTCCAGCTCATTTTACAAGTGAGGAAAATGAGGCGAACATGCTTAATTGACTTTTCCAGGGTGACACAGCTAATAAATGTTTGAGGCTGAATTTGAACTTACATCTTCCTGACTCCTGGCAGACCCAGTGCTCTGTCCACTGTGCCATCTTGATGCCCAGATATATTGACGTATTACTCGGTACATTTTAATAGTTGCCATCTGTTTACCCAGGTAGTGCCCATAACCTCTGCTAGGGCTGCAGAGTGCCCAGTGGGAGTTTCTGCAGCCCCTCTACTTCTTCCCAAAGGGGCCATTCTGTCTGCCCAGCTTAACCAGCTGTTCTGGATTTCTGCCTTTAATGGGCCTACAAGCTCAAAGTTGAGGTCAGGGACACTGTGAAGTCCTAGGCCAAATTAAACACATGGCTCAGAGAACAGTGATTTGTGCTCTAGATCAATCAGTTATTTTAAATTCAAATCTCGTGTTTGTTTTGAGTTTATAGAACTCATTTGCACAACTACTGTTTACATCTTTGTTTCTCTTCATGAAGCCTTGTTATTCCAGTTATATATGATATTCTCTGAACAGACAAAGGAACGCACAGCATACCTTGGGGGTAGGATCTTTTGAGGTGCTGTAAGCAACAAGGTCCAACCCATGTATTTGAGATCCATGGTCTAGATCATCCTGCCAAGATACACAGATACAATCAAACTTGATCATCAGTTAGAGGGCACAAAAAGTTGGATCATAATAACAGCCGGCATTTATGTAGCTCTTGAGAGTTTACACAGAGTCTTACTCTTGCGCGCTGTCTCATTCGATCCTCACAACAACCCCATGAAGTAGATATTGTTCTTTCCATTCTAGAGACGAGGAAACTGAGGCTAAGAAACGTTAAGTGATTTGTCGCATGGCAGGATTTGAACCTCACATTTTTTCTGACTCCAGGTCTGGCGTTCTACGTGCCACCAATGGATGTTAAGAAGACTGTCTGTATTTTATTTGACCTTGGAAAAGAGTTGGTTTCCTGCTAAGGAACTTGCACAATTATCTGTCTCCTTCTGTGCCTATCCCACAGCACTTCTCAGCTCAACTCCAATGTCAGTAGGACAAGCATCTGTGAATTGTGGAAGCATTGAGAAAGAAGCAAATGGATGAAGAAGGCCTGTATAGGAATGACTAATCTGTAATGGAAAAAAATTTGTTGACAAAAAATTAAGGTTTTATTGTGTCAGCATTTAGTAGATGCCTGTGTTTCTAACTAATCTTTTCTTTAATGAAGTCTAATCAACAAATCAGGATAGCCACATTGCTAATGTTAAAATTCAAAATGATTTGATTTACTTTGTCATGCCCCTTTAGTTTGAGATTTCAATAACTCACTAAAAAATATACTTTTCTAATCTTGGAATAATGTTCAAAGGAAAGGTCTCAGCTTAAATTAGATTCCATCTTAGAGGAAAGCACATTTCATTAGATAACTAATTAGGTAGACTTCCATAGATCAGTTTGAATTCTGACCAGTAAGTTCACATTCATTCCATCCACAGCCCTTAAGTGTTATCTGACGTAGGCTCATATCCCTGTCTTTCCTTTCAGAAAAGAAATGTAGGTAAAGTGATACATAATGGCATCCTTTCCTGGGGGATTCTGTGTACATGTATAAAAATAGAATATGTGTGTGTGTGTGTGTGTGTGTGTTCAAGCATTTGGAAGTCAAACTAAAGATGCATGCAGTGTGATCAGTGCTGATTGCTAAGGGTGCCATGATTTGAATTTCCTAACATTTCTGCTTATGTGGTATCATCCTTGACTTTTGCAATGACACCATCCTTTTTGTTTAATTTGTGTGGTCACTAAAATTATATTTAGATTTTGATCCTTTCAGAAGTGAGATCATAATTTACAAATGACCATGCTTTTACGATCTCTAACAAATAACCATTGAAAGTGTATCTAAACAGTAGAAAGTACTGTACTGATTAGGAAGATAGTTTGAATTAAACAATTTTCTTTTTAAATACATTGGTTAGTATTTCATAGAGAGAGAAATGTTTGCTCTTGAGGTTTTTTTTTTTTCTCAAAAGTAAAAATATGATTAGAGTATACTGACCAAATGCAGCATTCTCACTGAGCAGAAAAAAATCCTGGAAGTAAATCTAAACAAACTTCACATTTATTTGGCAGAACTCATTCAGTCTTTTACAGACTTCTCAAAATGTGCTAAGCCATAGACCCACTACTAACCTAATCTCAGAATATTTCTGTTCATTTATTACATTAAACTCATGGCAAAAACAGATGTGTGGAATAACTGGGCTGCCGAGTTACACTGTAGCAGCCTTGAAAATAGTTCTCCTAAATCATGAGACAAAAATTCAGGATGGCACAAAAGAAAAATTCTGTTGACTCAACCTATTTATTGATAACACCTATGTTTTCCTAGTCCTATTTGTGGCGGTTCGGTCATTTAATAAATAGAGCACAGAAGCACTAGTAATAGGGCACTAGAGTCAGAAAGACCTGAGTTCAAATGTAGCCACAGATACTTACTAGCTGTGTAACCCTGGGCAAGTAACTCAACTCTGTTCGCCTCAGTTTCTTCATCTGCAAAGTGATCTGGAGAAGGAAATGGCAAACCATCCCTACATCAATGACAAGAAAACCTCAGATAAGACCACAAAGAGGCGAGCGTGACGGAAATAATGACAACAACATTGTTGTTATTATTAATATTATTACTATTACCTGCAGAATTTACCTACAAACTATTTTTCAATGAAAATCAAGCTGGAAATGGAAAAGAAGAGGAGAGCCCGGTAAACAATGAGGCGTTTTCTTAGTACCCCCTATCGTGTACAACCCCAACACCCCAACCACCTCCAGGTTAGAATCCATTACCAGGGGCCTGGGGTCGTCAATCCTTTTTTTTTTTCTAATGACCTGGATCCTTTTGGGAATCTGGTGAAACTTATGAATCCCCTATTAAAATAATGTTTTTAAATGAATATTATAAAGGAAACAATTATATTGAAACAGAGTAATCGAATTTTTTTGTGAGTTCATGGACCCCAGGCTTACTCTCCTACTCTTCCCTTTTTCCGTGCCCCACAGCCAGATAGGTTCAAATTCCAACTTCATTTTAGCCTCACTCTCCGATTTCTGGTAGGCAAGTACTTATTTTTGTATGTGTGTTAATGAAAAACCCAAGTGCTGTTCCATATTTAACCCACAGTTTTTGAAACTAAATATTTAAAGAGAAAAGACTGATGCTCCTTGAGTTTCAAGTTAGTTCCCAATAGACAAACAACTGACTTGTCCATGCCCCTGTGCTCCAGCTGCCACCTTAGAGTCACCGCTGCTGGCTGCGTGGTGCAGTTTCCCTTTCTCCCTTCACGTTATTGGCATTTAGTATTTCCCTCTTTCTCCCTGTAAGTGAGTCTGGTGTTGAAAGCACCATCCAGATAACTCCAACTCCCTTCGGAGAAAGAAAGTTTTAAGGTTTCACTGCTTTCTTGCTGTCTCCATTTAGGTGGCTGGCTTGCTTTGTTCCCTAGGAATAGCTTTATAGATTAAAATGCTGTGTCTACAGTACACAGTGGCGCTATTAACATACCAGAATGAGGCCAAGGGAAAACTCCTATAGGAGCGACACACCTAAATGCAGTTAGTAAACAGACAGCAAGTCTCATTAGGCATAATTAAACCTAATATTGACTGTAAACTGTTACTTACCTTAAACTTCTCTGTGGAGAGAGGGGAAAGGGATTAACCTAGGGAATTGGGACATTAATTACTATCTCTTTCCCGTTAAAGTTACAATCAAGAAGGACTATATTCATAAATTAAGCATAGTAGGGATTGAGAAATGTAAAATATGTAAATTAATTGTTATAAAAGGGAAAGAAAAAGGTGAGTTAGCTGTGAGTGATGCCAGTGCAAACAAAATGGTGCTGTTGCTAATCGTGGTGAGAAGACGTGGGATGAGTCAGGGGAGCACAACCTTGGCTTCTGATGGACGAGGGCTGCCTCATAGGAGAGGGTGTAAGGCAGCAGAGCACGGTCTTCCATATTTAGCTTCCTTAAACTAACAGGGGATTGTTTGAGGGGAGGAGGGAGGGAGGAACGGGAATAGACGTTTTTCCTTCTTCCCCCCAGTCGTTAATATCCTCCTTTCTTTCTGAAATTGACGATAATGACTGCTTAAGTGTTGTTTGATTTCTTTGCAGAAAGGTGTATTGCTGGTTTTTGTTCAGTGGCGAGGGTTTGCTAACTAGTCTCCTGCTACTATTTAATAATTTCCTTCTTGGGTGCAATCTAAAGGGTATGTTGTGAAAGAGATAAAAATGTCAGCTAAATTTAAGATCGACTGTTAACTTTTTATATTGTACTGCTGCCCAGAGCGGGGAGGAAGGATCTGGGGAAATAAGAATTTAAAGAGAAAAGCAGAGGTATGACAGTCCAAGTTTACCCATCACACTTTGCATTTCTTCCTCCAAGATCCACATCATGTGCATCATCAATGGTTCAGTTTGCATCAGTTTGGGACCTTGGGTTCTCACTGCACATTTATGATTTCTGTCTATCTGCTAGCATTTTTTGCATTCCTTTGGGCTCCTAATCTGCCAAGTCTTGCCATACTAATTTTTTCCTATTATTCCTATTAAATCATGTAAGATGATTGGTTACACATATGAAATGAATGTGTATCTATACATTTCTTTGAATGTACATTTTAATTTTAGAACTTAAACCTTAAATTAATATGGACTTTGAAACAAATGAGGTTTAATCATATTAGTTTTATAGCCTCTATGCTAAGCTAACTCAGTAAGAATAATTGAGGGACATGAACCCACCCTCTCCTTCCCCGCCCCCCCCATGAAAATTCCCGAACTGCTTGGATGACAGAGGATGAACAAAAACAGTGAGAGTAGGAGTACTTCTATCCTCTGTTCTTGTAACAATCGTGACATTACGAAATAACCATAACAATGGCACTCTTATTAATCAGACATATTTATACAGAATTAGTGTTGGCTTCTACTCTATATTACCTTTAGTTTTACATGAACTTTTATTATCTCTGCATATCAAAAGAGACATGGTGAATGAACAAAGAAGCCCTGTTATGAGACAAGTATTATTTGACATTTTGGGAAGCTCTTATTATAGGGTTTCCTCCTAAGTGAGGATAACGGGAAGGTTGTCATTAGTTGCGCTGTTGCAGACACGGTGGATTTTTAAAAACAGAAATGGATCCTGCTTTTTTTCCTTTTCCCTTTTTTTGTAAAGATTTATCACCTAAAACAATTAGAATTATTCCAAGATTTCCAATAGAACCACATCCCACTTAACTCCATTTTGTTTTAAAAAAAAATTTCTATGTTAAAGATTGACTTAGAACATCTCTTAGAATTGTTATCTTCCTTACAACTTTCAGGGCTATATGTAGATTACTTAATTAAAAAAATAATTTTTGGACTACTGGCAAATACACTGATTAGAATCAAATTCTAAAGGACTGGAGCAAAACCATAGGTCAGATGTCTTCCTAGAAATGCAAAAGCCAAATCAGAGCTGTTGAGGCCTTTTACTGAATTTGTAACAACTATGGATGGTGTTTATGAGTTGACACAAACAAATCCCCAAACACCATTGAAACTGAAGCATTAGCAATGTATGTATTAGCATTTCTATGTAAGGATTCTCTGGCTTACTCTAAGTCTCTGTAACTACACTTGGCATGATGTCCTACTAACCCAGGTTGTTTTTCCAGTGTGTAGAGGGCTAGATGGTATAATGGTTAGAATGCTGGACTTGGAGTCTCAGAAACTTACTGGATAAATGATCCTATTTAAGTCATAGAATGTCCTTGAGCCTCCTGAAGTGAGATATTTGGGCTTCATGACCTCTAAGGTCTCTTGTAGCTCTAAATCTATGATCCTCTTCATTATTCATTTATAATCAAGCACCACCATTAACATCTCTTGCTTTGATCATTTAAGATATAAATCAGATAGGCTATAATAAACTGAGCTTGCCCTTGAACTCCAGCAGTGGTAATACCCCTGAGTGTGTCTTTTTATCATTGTCATGTTATTTACTCCCTGTGCATAAAAATGTTCCTATGAAGCGTATTGCCTCCTCTGACATCGTGTTGCCTAACACTTTGCAGTCTGACTTCAACATCATCACTCAGTTGGAATGTTCTCTCCAAAGTTGCCAGTGATTTCTTAATGGCCAGATCCAATGACCTTTTCTTAGCCTTGATCATTCTGCAGTTCCTAGATAATCTTTCCTCTTTGGGTTTTATCATGCTTCCTCCTACTCTCTGTCCATTCCTAAGTTTCTTATGATAAATTGTAGTCCATGTCCTACCATTTAACTGCAAGTGTGATCCCAAAGCAGACATGAATCTCTGTTCTATAGAACAATCCACAGGCTCTTTCCTGAGCTCTGGAGCCACATCATTGTCTGTTGGATGTTTTACAGCATATTTCCCATGGGGGTCTCCTGAATACATTAAAGCCAAAACAGATCTCCTTATCTTTGTTTCCAATCTTATCCCCCTTTCTTAACTTCACCATTTTGTGGAGAAGACCTCCCAGTTCACAAGGTCAGGTTCTCCATGCTGGTGTTGACCAAGGTTGGTTGTGTGTATACACAATGGTTGCCTCATCCTTCTTCTTTATTTCAAAATTATATTTAGTTGCTAAATCTTGTTGTTTCTGCCCCCACATCCTCTCTCTCATCCATCTACTTCTCTCTGCTAATTGACCACCACCCTAATTCAGGCCTTCCTCACCTCTTAAATGAACTATTACAAGAGTCCAGGCTTATTACACACTATTCCCCAACACAGACTCTTCTGTCCAACCAGTCAGTCTTTCTCACTGCTCCTCACTCCTAACATTCCACGCCCCAGCTTGTTGCCTTTGCACAGACTAGAAGATATGCAACAGAACGCGCTTCCTTCTCACTCCCTGTCTTTAGAATCCTTAGCTGCCTACCAGACTCAAGTCTGACCTTGTCCTGAGGCCTGCAGGTGTTAGTGACTCAGCCTCACCTCCTCTTGTCACCCAGTCTTAACATTATATTTATATGTGTGTGTACACATTGTTTCCCCAAAAAGAGCGTAAGCACCGTGAGGACAAGGATGATTCATATTTGTATTTTTATCCCTGTCAGGATATAACATAGTGCTTTGCACATAGAAAACACTCAATATATTCTTGTTAATTGGTTGATTAATGGATTGATTTTGCAGAATGAATTCAGTTTAATCTTATAACACCTGACCTGTTTCCAGTACTATTTCATTTAACCTGCAATTTAGCTTTTGGATAAAAGTTAAATATGAAGTATAAAATCATATCAGTAATGGAGAAATAGCAGAGACTTCATGACTCTAAGAGTTTAAAATCAACATACTTTTAAATTTCTTGAGAAAAAAATAAAAAATATACTAAAAATGATTTCACTGCTGGCATCTTATTTTTTAGGTATTAGTATCTTAGACATTTTTTTGCCTCTTTCCTAATTTTTGCCATTCAGAGTTTTTAGCATAGTTCAAGTATCACCCTTTGGTGATGCATGGAATTGTTCAAAGCAGTTAGAATGAACTCAATAAAAGTGCAAGTTAGTCTTATTAGAGGTTTGAAATGGTGTAAAAATAATATTAATGGGTTTCCTTGAAACTTATTTTAAAAAGGAACACAGAGTTCTTCCAAATCAAAGTCACAAGGAATAAGCTTAGAGTTTTATAAAAAAAAATAAAAAAAAAACCCAATGAAACACTAATCAGACCCAAGGCCTGCGTGGCATTGAACCAGCAAAAGAGCTCTTGTGACGGCTCTGTCACACACTTGCCAGTTTTGGTTCATCATGATTTCCTGCTCATTCCTTTGGGGTTTGGTTCTGTGTGATAATTGGTTTGAATAGAGAAGGAAAACCACAAGAACTACTCAGTTCTCTCAGATTCTGGACTATTTACCCAAGTGTTTGGGACTAAACCAAATAAACCGATAAAAAAGGCTTCTACTTACCTGTCTCTTTTTATAGAGATGAAAACTTTCGAAGTTGTCAGTACAATTTTAAAGTTAACATGTCCACATCACCTCGAAGTTTTCAGCATCATTTGATAATCTGTTGGTCTTTGCTGAAGGAGGTCTAGAATTTGTCTGAGATTTACTTATAGTACCCAAAAGGCCCTGATAGCAAAGCCAAGCTTTCCCGATTCCACACATATTACCAGAAATTGATTTTTAAAATTTTTAATAGATGATACAATTTGTAAATTATACCCCTTTGACCTTTGGGACATTTTGTATGTGACTTCTAGGTTTCCCTTTGCAATTTTACTCTCTGCTATTGCCACTTTATACTGGACACTTATAAACTTACCTACTGTACTGATTGGGGGAGAAGGGGAAGGGTCAGGAGGGCCAGAATGAAATACAGTTTTAACACAGAACCCAATATAAATGGTAATGCCTGTAGATGTATGTGTACAGACGGAGTTCACTGAGGTAGCTCAGGTAACTTGTCTCTTACCTATCCAGTACAATTTTTTTCCTTCTCTAACTATAATAAGGAATTATTTTGCGGAATATACTATTCTCTATAGTAAAAAAGGTGGTTTTTTTCCCCTCTCCCATTCCTGGTTTCTTTAAAAGTCTGCTATTGATCTGTCATCTAACAATTTAAACATTTCTTGAATTTAAACCTTAATTGTTAGTCTGTACCAGGGGTTCTTAACCTTCCTAATGCCGCGACCCTTTAATACAGTTCCTCATGTTGTGGTGACCCCCGACCATAAAATTATTTTTGTTGCTCCTTTATAACTGTAATTTTGCTACTGTTATGAATCGTAATGTAAATATCTGATATGCGGGATGTATTTTCATTGTTACAAACTGAACATGACCCACAGGTTGAGAACCGCTGGTCTATACCAACTCTTGGAATAATGAATTCTAGTAGTGCTGGGTCTGTTTCCCATTATTTCAATGATTTATTCTAAAGATCATTAAGAAAGGAGAATTTAAGTGTGCACCTAATTCATAACTTTATGAGCAATTGGCCTTGCGTCTTGTCAAAGGTATACCTTTTCCAGTGTCTTTTAAAAAATTCTTTAGATTATGAAAGGGAAAAATCCTAATTAAAGCATTGATACGTGATTATTAGATTGGGGAACTCCTGCTAAGGCAATATTCTTGACCACTGAAGGTCAGTACTTTCTTACAGTCTGTAATATTGAGTTATCTGGGGTGTCAGGAAGTAAAGTGACGTGTCTCACGGCCAATATCTGTCCGAGGCAGGACTTGAGCCAGCTCTTCCTGACTGAGAGGCTGCGTCTCTAGCCGCACGCCAGACTCTTTTCCTGTCTTGTCCTTGTGCTTAATTTGCTGTGGTGTTTGTTGTTGTCATTTCCGTTGTTTCAGTCTTAAACTTGGTTGTTTGTAGTCTAAAGAATGTGTGCTGGGTACCTAATATATTCAAAATCCTCTCCAAGAACTCAGAGATGCTATTATTTAAGCCTTATTGTCTGTTGCAGCAAAATGCCGCCTTTTCCTCAGTAAGTTTTTGTTTAGGGATTCAGTACCCATTACATATTCCATTAACCCACTAGTTTGGGAGCAAGACTTACAAATTTTTAAGTTCCTATGATCTCTGGAGCTCTTCATGTGAATAGGAGTCATGCTAAAAATCCGTCTTCTGACAGAAGTGTTGTGATATTAATAATACCAGGTTACAGAGACTTTGACCAACAGTTCTCCGGTTTTACCCTTTAAAACTCTTAAGGCAGATGCTATCTAATTTTATCTAATGGATCTGTACTGAGTTTGTCAGGTCTAAGAAACCCTGTGTGTCTGTCACTCTTTTATTTAGCATATCATAACTTGTTTCTGTCTCATATATATCAAAAGACAATTAGGGATAGACATTTCCATAAGTAAAGACTCAATCAAAATCACTGTAATCTTTCTGCTATCTCCTTTTAGTTTTAGGTTTACCATTTGTACCAATAATCATTAAATGGTCTCATAGATTCTGTGGCTGGTATTTTTCCCTTTAATGTAATAAAATAATGTCTTTTTTGACTTTATGATCTCTTGAACTGTATTGAATTTTCCTCGGATTATTTTTTGGCATACTGAATTTCTAGTTTCTACCTTATTTGCCTCATTTCTCCTGTTCTCCTTTATGTAATCTTTCTTTGGAAAGATGAGTTTCCCCACGAGATAACTCTTTTATTTTGTTGGTTATCCACGCACCCTCTTTTCTCCCAATGCCTGATACGTTTTATTCTTAGCACATATTTATCCTGGGCCTCTGATATAGTGATTTTGAAGAGATTTTTTTTTACCTTTAAAACTATTCCTTTCAGTCTCTGCCCTCTGCACCTCAGCTGATGCCTCCATTTTGTCATAGTTCTCTCTTCTAAAATTAACTGTGTGATAGATTTCTTTGGTTTTCCATCTCCTGGAAGAAGGGTAAACTTAATATTCATGGAGGTGTGTGTTTCTGGCTGTACACACAGTTCCCATCAGGCCTGAGCATTCGCAAACTGTCTGTCTTAGTCTTTCTTAGGAGCCCTGCACATTCAGCAGTGATAACTCCTGGCCTTGTGTGCCATTGCCAAGTAGTATGCCATGTAAGACACTGGTCGTTGCTCTTTACTTGCATGGAGGACCCAGTTGCTGCTCTATCCTCTGCTCATTCATAGCTTACCTTTGCCTACGAAGGGGACTGAATTAACTGTTTGGGACTATGACTGTCAAAGAAGCAAGGCAGCTTAGAAGGTAAGAAAAAAACATGATGTGTACTTTGATCTCCTCTTATTTACCCCAGATATTCAATTATGTAGAATTACTTTGGTCCCAAGCTATTTGGAAATGGTAGCATTTACTGTGTCTGGGTGGGAAATTACATTTTTATATAAACATTCCCAGGTCATCTATAAATTCAGGCTATTTTTTTCCTTTTTGACATCAAAATGGCTCCACATAATTTTTTTCATACATAGAAAAGACACTCGATTTGTTAGCAACTTGTTCTTGAGCATGAAAATATCTACACTCACTTGCAGCTTCAGTGAGACATCACTTTTACCTTTCTTGATTTTTTTGATGTTATTCTGCCTGGTAGGCCCTGATGAATAGAGTGTCAGAAGAGACCTTCTTTAGTAAGCTATTCTTACAGTCACCGGATGTAACAACTATTGGGTCTTTAAGAATATTTTATTGTAATTTTTGTAAGGTTGGGCCATGACTTCTCATATTTGTCAGACCTCTACAGTGTCTAGTCATGTGCCATGGAGTAGGTGCTTAGTCAACATAAATTGTTGCTGAAAATTCCTAGAATGTTGCTGCAAAAAGAGGGAATTGCAGAGCAAGTGTTTTTGCAGTTTTAAGGAAAACATCAAGATCTCATCTCTGTGTATTGAAAGGCACAGACATTTGTGTGGAGACACTCAAATTTGGATAAGTCCATTTTTAGTAAACTGTGTGGGGAGTGACATGCGTGGAGCTCCATTAATAGCAGAGTGTGTTGTGTTTTTTTCATTTCTCTTTGTTAGTTAATTTTGTGGCTATTACAAGTACCAGATGGATGACTGCTTCGAAAGAAAATCCTTTGTAGATGGAAGTGTTTCAGTAATAACATCCCAGATACATGTCTACAAAGCATGTTTCTAGCCTAGTTTAGAAAGTCACCTCCAAAGGGGAATGGGAGTATGAGTGTCTATAGGCCAGTGAACTTATTAAATCTCACTTGTCTGAGAGATCTAGCGGTTCCTTGTCAAAGTGCTTTTCTTTACGTACTTATCTAAGGTCACCTTCCATTTGGTGATCCTCAGTGAGCACATTTCTGAGGAGCCCTAAACTTCAGTGGGAGTAGTATAGGGTAACTGTTAGAAGATAAAGGGATACTTCTTATCTAGGGTGGTCGAATTCTGTTCTAGGTAGTCTGGTATCCATATGTATGACTATTGGCTAATTTTTTTAGGACAAATTTAGGACTTTGTACTCCTTTCCACATTGTTTCTTGAATTTTTAGGGGGTAGATGGTAAAACATTTAATGTGTAAGAGGCTCAGCTATAGAGCCTGTCTCTGCTACATACATACACAGATACATACATACATACATACATACATGGTATATATTTTGATTCATGCATAAATTGGATTTAAGTGGGGCAGAGTTACACAAAGCCTTTAGCCTCATTCTCTCCTCCAGAGTCATCACAGTCCAGTGGCAAGACTCATTCAAGATGACTGGTGATGGCTCAAGATACAGTGGATGACCTTGGCATCTTTGTTGTCTAACCAAGCTCTAAGCATTCCGCAGTGTCAGCATCAGCTACTTTCATGGTCCTTGGAGCAAATTGTTCTCATCTGCCCTTTCCACCAGGGCAAGTCTTCACATGTTTGAATTAGACTCCTCCCTAACTCAATGATGAGTTTGAGACCCCTCAGTTATATACATACATACATACATGAACTCACAAGCAAGTATTTTACATGGTGATCAGAAGAAGTGATACAAGGACACTCTCAAAGTGGAATTGGTTGTGTGACATGGGAGACACTGGCGCAGGACCACCCAGCATGGCATACCCTCATCAGAGAAGGTGCTGTGCTCTATGAGCAAAGCAGATTTGAAGTAACTCAAAAGACATGTGAGTTGCACAAATTTAGGGAATCTACCCCAAATGTTCACATAGACTATTTGTGTCCCACCTGTGGTAGAACATTCTGAGCTCATACTGGTCTGATCAGCCACAGTCAGATACACCATAACTTGACTGTAGCATAATGCTATCACTTTGGTCCTCTTTCAGAATGAAGGACAACAACCAACTATAACCACATTGTATATATGTATATATGTGTATGTATGTATGTATGTATGTGTGTATGTATGTATGTATGTATCAGCAGTCAGGCCCTATATACATATACACACTATATACGTATACACACATATATGTTAAGAAATACTGGCCATGGCTTAGGCATGGCATTTGAGTTATTAGAATCAAAGGTACATTCCTATTAATCAATCAACAAGCTAAAAGAGAAGGTCATATTTTCTCTAAGTGGTGAATCACTTTGACATCTGTTTGGAAAATGAATTGGAGAGGGTAAAGACTTATGGCAGGAAAACCAATTTGGAGAATATGGTAAATAGTCCCATCTCAGGGTTCTGAGAGGTTGAGCTAAGGTTTGAGAGCTTTGTGAGTAGAGTGAAAAAGGACAGATTCAGGAGAGGTCATGGAAATGGAAACTATCAGATTTAGCAGTAATTGGTTCTGTGGGGTGAGGGACAATAAGGAGCAGAGAATGATACTGACATAGAGAACTTAGGATAATGAAAGAATGTTGATATTTCTGGAGAAGTAGAGAAGTTTGACAAGCAGTTATTTGGAGAGAAAGATAAGTTTTCTTTCAGATGTGTTGAGTTCGGGATATCTATGAAAAATTCATTTTGCTGAAGCTCAGGAGAGAGTCTAGGACTGGATATATAGATTTGAGAGTCACCTTTATGGAGAAAATAATGAGGTCATCAAGTGAGGATGTATAGGGAGAGACTAGAAGAAGACCTAAGACAATGCACTCAGGTCCACCTGCAGTTAGGGGGCATGATATGGATTATGAACAAGTGTAGGAGCCTGAGAAGAAAATTGTCAGGCAGAAGAACAAAGGAAGAGTGGTGTCATGAAACTTCAGAGAAGAAAGAGTTTCCAGGTGGAAAGAATAGTAAATAGTGTCAAAATATAGCATAGCAAATACTGCAGAGGAGTCCACAAGGATGAGAAGTGTGAAATGGCTGTTTGATTTGACAATTTAGAGGTCACTGGTAGCTCTAGAGAGAGTAGCTTCAGTGGAATAATGAGTTTAGAAGCCAGATTATTAGCAATTATGGAGTGGGTATTTCAAAGTGAGCATTATCAAAGCAGGGGAAAGTCATATATGTATTTCTACTTTTTCAGTGAGGCCCATCTACATATGGGGCAAGGGGAAGCAGAACAGTAAAGGAGGCATGTTTTCCTGCCACACACATTGTTCATTACAAATCTCAGAGAACTGAACACACTACATGTTTCTAAGTTATGGGGCATGAATAAAACTAACCAAGTCTCTTAACTCATTTTACATGGGCTGGCTCAATGATAACTACAACTCAGTGTATTTCCAAGTTCCATAGTTGCTGAAGCAGGTGATCTTGGCTTAACACTCTATCACTTATGCCTTCATAGCATTAGCTCATGGACTGCTAATTTTTAACACTTCCTAACCTTCTTCCCCTATTTTCTCAAACTCAGAAGCCCCCTTGGTAGACTCAGAAATATGTAATCTATATCAATGTTTTCCTAGCCTTTTTTTTAATAGATTCATCATACTTATATAAGAGACTGTATACTTGCATAGCTGAATAGTCAGGCCTTTGATGGATAGGCCAGGTTTTGTAGTGGTGACCCAATGCTAGGTGCAAAAAAAAAAATGTTCCAATTTGCAAATTGGGGACTTTAGTTTTAGAGACTGATGTATCACAATATTTTTTCTCCATTAACTTTAGCTTAATTGCCTGGATTTTACATTAAGTATCAGCCACAGCAGTACTAGTTTACAATTAGGCTTTGATTAATCACTGGCACCTCAGTTTCTTCATCACAAATACTTAGATATATGTAAAGCCAAGCATAAGCAGCTTTCTCGAGGAGTGCTGCTGTGAGTAGCTCTAAGGTTCTGATCACATAGTATAGTAAACTCTCTATTCAGTAATAAACTAAGACAAAACATTCACAGTAACCAAAGTACAGCATTCACAATGTTATATAACATAACAACTTGTCACTAAAGTGGCCGCATAGTTTTCACTGAAGTGGCCACATAGTTTTAAACAAAAGATATCAGTCAGTAAGTCCTTAACTCAGTCATCCAATCCTCCTTAAGGGACACAAAGTACAAAGGTCAGAGTTCTCCACACTTAGGGCACATTATCTTAGTCTCTCAGTCAAAAAGCCTTCCTCTTGATTTGAGATTAGTTTCCAATCATCTTTAACTCAGTCATCTTTAAGAGGTACAAGGTACAGAGTACAAAGTTCTCCCACCCCTAGGCCACAGTTAATCATGATCTTCTCAGTCAGCACTAAGTACCTAAGGAGAGGTCTTTTCATCTTGACTCGAGCTTGGCTGGCTCCCAAATTCCATGATTCCTCTTCCATGGGTCCAGCTCCTGCCTGAATCTACCCAATCGTCAACTGGATTCACGAGTAGGCAGCTCTCAGCTCCTCGTCAAGCTCCCCATCCAGTTCCATATTGAAGCTCCCAGTGTCCAGTCCACGTCAAGTCCTTTGCAGTTTCTGTTTCTGGGAAGACAAAACTTAACAGAGTCAAAACAACATTCATGCACATTGCCGGCACCATCATCAATTCACTATCTGCCTATGAAATCAACACAGACCCTCAAACAAGGTCTGAGAACTCAACACAAATTGTCAGTATAGTTCCAGGTCCTCTGAAACCCTCTTCCAGGACTCCTGTAAATGGACAACAAGAAAATCCTCTTTCAGGGCTTCCAGTAAGGTCCCAGGGCTTCTGTACAAAGTATTACAAACACAAATCAACACAGACAGAACAGACTGTAAACAGAGTGCTGGCCACCACAAGTGTCCCTTCTCAGTTCTGCTCTCTCCCAGCTTGGGCTCAGCTTTTTATCTGGTCATTAGCTCCTCCCTGTTCCACCCACCTCTTACATCCTTCCTGTTTCTATCTCTGGCAAGTCCCTCCCGCTGTGGGTTTCACAAGTCCTGTTTCTTTTTTTTTTTTTTTGATATGAGATTCTTTATTAAATTTTTTTGAGTTACATCTTTTCTCCCTGTCTTTCCCCCGCCCACCACCCCAAAACAGCCATCCCAGTATTTCCCCCCTCCCCCACTCCACTCTCTCCTATGTAACTTCTCGGCAGGGCAGGATGGATCTCCCAACTGCAGTGCCTGTGCATCTCAAGTTCCAGTTGGATGCAGT
>CM053582.1:344202110-344309220 GCA_028627135.1 Pseudochirops cupreus | reverse complement strand
GCGGCTTCAGGCCAGGCTGGTTTCGGTTCGCAGTGCTGATATGGTTCCTCGTAGCCGAGCTGACTTTAGTGGGAAGTATCTTTGTGTGCGTTTTGGAGTTCCAGGATTGGTTTAGAGTCCTATTTTATGGGTATTTTGGGGTGGCTATGTGAGAGCTGCGATGTGTTGCTGCTGCTACGCCGCCATCTTGGCTCTGCCCACAAGTCCTGTTTCTTAACAAAGACTTGATGTAATCATGGGCAGGTCTCAAAAGAAATTTGAACTGAAACAAGGTGCTAAATAATTAAATAGCTGAGACAAGGCACTAAGTACTTCTTTGCTGCCATTACGGTACATAAATCTGTAATGTCATCAGATTATTTCCTCTAATGCTTGTCAATTCAGTATGACTCTTGTCTGTATCACCCCAATAAGCTTTACCACAAAGAATCTACCTCGTTTTCTGGGGGATTTACTTATTTTCTCTTGACATTGTGAGGAAGCCAGTCAACCTCTAGGACATCCATCAGTTATCTGCCTTTCTTGTCATGTGACCAACTCCTTTTATTTTTCCTTTATGCAGCTCTTTGATAATATTCTTTATATTATGGCCTGCAGTCAGGGAGACCTTCCCCTTTTGATTCCTTCTTAGTAATACTTTGAAACCAGCTTTTACCCATCATCTGCCTGTCCTTTTCCCCTTGAATTACCCTGTTTAAATTCTTCAGTGATTGCATCATTTTATGGCCATGGTAGCTATATGATACCTGAGGATTATTAAGCTTGGGGTCATTAATAGAACTTTGCACCTTCTCAAAGATAATCTAGATTGCTCTCCTCCTGTTTAATTCTGGACCCAGTTCATCATTTATTTGCTGTATCTGTCCAGAATTAACTAGGTATCTAGGCTGTACACACGTGTGTGTACACACACACACACACACACACAGAGTCACAGGTTCAGCTACCTACCATAGTCTGAACAATAGGAACTCTTCATCAGCTTGGTGTTTCCCATATGAATATTTAGGCCAAAATCTTCAGAATGTTTATTCTGGGGCTAGATAATCAATGCACTATCATCACAAATAGCAGAATTTGGAGAATCTTATTATCTACACTGACTCCCTCCTCAATTTCAGCTCTGTGCTGGATCTCCTCCTTGATAGTAGTGAACACTTTTAGTAGGAATACTTCTCTCATTCTTTGCCTCATTTTATATTAATGAGCAAAGGATCATTAGACAAAAAATAGTTATTTTTGTTGTGGTAGGAAGAAATTAGAATAGGCAATGAAGAAACAAAACTATCACTCTTTGCAGATGATATGATGGTATACTTAGAGAATCCTAGTGAATCAACTAAATGCTAACTAAATAAGCCTATGTAAATCATCAGTATTTCTCTGTATTACCAATAAAAGCCAGCAGCAAGAGCCAGAAAGAGAAATTTCATTAAAAATAACTGTAAGCAATATAAAATACTTGAGAATCTACTTGCAAAGACAAACCCAGGAACTATATGAATACAATTACAAAACACTTTTCACATGAATAAAATCAGATCTAAACAACTGGAGAAATATTAATTGTACACGAATAGACCAAACCAATATAATGAAAATGACAATTTTGATTAAAAATTAATTTACTTATTCATTGCCACACCAATCAGACTACCAAATAATTATTTTATAGAACTAGAAAAATCTTCCAGATTTCATCTGGAAGAACAAAAGGTCAAGTTTATCAAGAGAATAAATGAAAAAAAATGTGAAGGAAGGTGGCCTAGCAGAACCAGATCTCAAATTATCACAAAGCAGTAATCATCAAAACAATCTGTTACTCACCAAAAAATATAGTGGTGGATCAGTAGAATAAATTAGGTACACAATACAGAGTAGTAAATGACCATAGTAATCTAGTTTTTGATAAATCCAAATATACAGACTTTTGGGACAAGAACTCACTATTTGACAAAAATTGCTAGAAAAACCAGAAAGTCGTTTAGCAGAAACTAGGTATGGACCAACATCTCACACTATATACCAAGATGAGGTCAAAATAGGTACATGATTTAGACATAAAGAGTACTATTATGAGTAGGGAGAAAAATTGTATGAAAAATTGTATGTCATATCTATGAATAAAGGAAGAATTTGTGGCCAAACAAGAGATAGAGAGCATTATGAGATGTAAAATGGATATTTTTTAAAATATTAAATTTAAAAAGTTTTTGTACAAACAGAACCAGTGCAGTCAATATTAGAAGGAATGCAAGAAGCTGGGGAGAATTTTTTATAGCAAGTTTCTCTGATAAAGGCCTCAATTTCTATGAGAGTAAGATTCAAGTATTGCCTGCCACTCCTCTTCCTTATGTTTCCCTTTTGTGGGAATTTCCCTTTGTGACAGTTCTTCCTTTTGTGCCCTTTTACGTGAGATCATTTCTCCCCTTTTTATTTTCCCTTTCCCTTTCTCCTAACACATTCTTCTCTGTTATCCCTTGATATATTTTTTTTAAAACATTCCATCATAGTCAACTCATACCTGTGCCCTCTCTCTCTGTAGACTCCTTCTAACTGCCCTAATAATGATAAAGCTCTTAGGAGTTGTAAGTATCATCTTCCCAAATAGGAATGTAAACAATTTAACCTTATTGAAATTTTTATGATTTCTCTTTCTTGTTTACCTTTTCATGCTTCTCTTGAGTCTTGTATTTGAAAATCAGATTTTCTATTCAGCTGTTCATTGTTTCATCAGGAATGCTTGAAAATCCTCCATTTCATTAAATATCCATTTTTTTCCCTTGAAGGATTATACTGAGTTTTGCTGGGTAGGTGATTCTTGGTTGCAGTCCTAACTCCTTTGCCTTCTAGAATATCAAATTCCAAGCTCTCTTTTCCTTTAACATGGAAGCTGCTAGATCTTGTGTGATTCTGACTGTGGCTCCATGATATTTGAATTGTTTCTTTCTGCTTGCTTGAAATATTTTTTTCTTGACCTGGAACCTCTGGAATTTGACTATAATATCCTTGGGATTTTTCATTTTGGCATATCTTCCTGGTGGTATTTGGTGGTTTCTTTCTATTTCTATTATATACTCATAGTTTTCCCTTTTTATTCTATCTATGTAGGATAAGATTCTTTGATCTTTAATGTAATGCTAATTTCCCTTTTATTTTTTACAAGTGTATGTAAAAGAAGGAAGAGCCTTTTATCTCTGGACTGCTGTTAATCTCATTTATTTATTATGTCTTGGTGATTGAGCTGTTTGATATGCTTGGTTACCTCTTTGGCTTTCTCTGTATAAATGTATTATGTTTGACTCTGCAGTCACCTTTATATTATACTGTAAACTACTTGAAGTATTAGCTATGTAATTCAACAAAGGCTTAGGCAATGATGACTATGCAGAAAGGAGAGTGGCATTTATATCTTTGACATTCACTGAATCTATCCTGTTCTCCTGAGTATGCTTGTGTCCGTGGGTGTAAAACCCAGGACTTTTGTGACTATGGGATTCCACAAATAAAACTTATATACACTAGCCTCATTTCTTGCATCTTTAACTAAAGATCTTATGGAAGTATTATTTAGACTGAGTGAGGAAATGCTTGATTTATAGAAAAAGTTCTCTTGGCATATAACAAAGCAAAACTACCACTTATCAGAAGGTGAGTAGGTTGACTCCACCAGTGACTAACCATGATGAGTTTTCTGCTGCCTGAACTTGCCATTATTTTGCCACCTACATATCAGGCCCAAAGGGAAGAAACACTAAATTTCTTAAGCCAGTGTGAACTTGTATTGAAGGGAAAATAGTTATGGCTAGTTCTGATAATATAGTTTGGGTTTTGATACCACCTTCATTTATACTTTATCTTATGTTTCATCTTCAGATCATATACACTTTATTCTTCCAATGTTGTTGTTGTTTTGTCTAATAATAAAGGGTATTCTCTAGGTAATTTTATTTGCTATAGTACTACATCTATCTAAGTCAAAGAGGCAGCATTATATGTATGGGGATATACTAAAGACCTCTTCATTAAGTTCAGGGATAAAGCAAGGATATACATTTTTACAGTTACTATTTGATATCATTTTAGAAATTCTATGTAAACAATAAGGGAAAAAAGAGAATAAGGATGTGATTTTTGCAGATGATAAGATAATTTATGGAACTGTGAAGAGTCAACTATAACTGCAGCAAAGTTTTGTTATATAAAATAAATGCACAAAAATCATCTACATTTTTACACAATGCATACAAAATATCTACCCAGGATTCCTACCTAGTAGAGAAGAGATATAGTCATAAATTCCATTTAAAATGACTATAGAATGTGCAAAACCTACCAAGATAAAAATAGGAAATATGTAAATACAACTACAAAATATTATTTTTAGAAACAGACATAAATAATTGGCACAATATTAATTACTCCTGAATAGACCAAAGTGATATAATTCAGTGACTGTTGTACCTAAATTAATTTACTTTTCTAGTGCCATAGATTACTTTAGATAACTAGAAAAATAATAATGAATTTCATGGGGACTAACAAAAGTTCAGGAATATGACGAGAAATAGGGTTTTTTTTTACATAGAAAAGAAGGGGGCTTGGCATACCCAAAATGACGCATGCAGTTTTGCACATTGCCAATATAGAAAATTGATTTACTTGATTTCACATATTTGCTACAAGGCCTCCTTCTCTTCCCCTCCTCTTTTTTAATTTTTTGGGGGACACATGTGAGAGAAAATAAATGCTTCTTAATTAAACTAAAATTAATTAAAAGTTAAAAAAAATTATTGAGCACATAGGCAAACATGGGGCCCTGACATATGATGTGAGCTAGGTACCTGAGACAGTAGATAGAGTGCTGGGCTGGAGTCTGGAATCCCCAAGTTCAAATACGGTCCCAGAGACTTCTTGGCTGTGTAATCCTGAGTAAGTCACTTTCATTATCTGTTCAATGAAGATAAAAGCTATAGTTACATCCCAGGTTCAAATGAGATAATATCTGTAAAGAGCTTTGCATAGTGCCTGGTATGTAGTAGGTATTAATATAAATATCAGCTGTCATTATTATTACTGCTACTCCCACTGCCACATCAAAGATACTATTTATATGTTGGCCATAATGATAATTATTATTGTTATTATCATTACTACCTTTCTAGTGAATGCTTCATGCCAAGCAGATATTGAACCATTACTATAATTATTACTTTTTGAGTCAAGCTATTTAAATAATTTTGAATCCATCTGCTTGTACTGTCATCTCATTTAGACATATGTATATTCTCCACATGAATACTGAGAGATTTTCTATCACTAACATCTGCATCACTTCCTTGAAGTCCAGGTTTCATAAACACTTTTGCCATAGGTTCATCTGACGTGACCTGTCCACGATGAAGCGGGACGGCTCTTTCTACTTTCTTTTTCAGATGTTCATTAACCCTTGCTTTAATGATCTGTTCTAGATTTTCCCAGGTATCAGGGTCAACCTCACGGGTTTTTAGTTTGCAGACTATATTTTTTTCCCTTTTTTTAAAAACTAGGATATTTGTACTTCTTGAATCAAGCAATTCCTTGCCTATTCTCCACAGTATTTCAAGGATCATGACTGTGGCTTAGCATTTGTATCTTTCAGTTTTTTCACTATCAGAGGAGGGGATTCATCCGAGTCAAGTGATTTGACTTCCTGAGGGGCTGCTAAGTAATTTCTCTTACTTAGCTTGGGTACTGAATTTCTATTAGCCATTTTGAAAGAAAACAAACAAAATAAGATTTAACTACTTCTGTTCTCTTTCTGTTGTTAGTTATCATTATCCCTTCCACCCCAAGTATCAGTCCTGTCCTAAGTTGCAGAAATAAGAATTGTTAGTAATTGAGAGCCACCTATAGGCATGAAAAAGGCCAAGCATGGATAGCATTGATTGTAACTGTCATAATGTGAGGTAAGATGAATTCTTCCTGTTTTCTTGAAGAATAACTTCTTTTGGTGCTGCCATAGCCTCTGATCAGTGTAGCCCAACAAGCAAAATTGTCAGTAGCAAGAACATGGCACATCTGGTCTACTTGCTCACGGGGATCTGCCAATGTGTTCTTCTTGACAAAGATAATTCTTCATTCACATGTGGCAGTTTTCCATCTAATCCCTTTTGATGCACTCCATTCTTATTCTATCCCTCTGATTTCTTCTTTCTTTCCCAGGGTGATTGACCTCCTTTGGATTTAATGCCAGTTATCAACCATGGGCTCAACAGGCATCTGGCTTGAGAGGTGTTGAGGCTCAGCAGCAGTCTTTAAATTTTGGAGGCCATCAGTTTCAGTTTATCAGCTGCCTGCCGTTGTGCCCACCATGATGAGTGCCATTACTGATTCACTTATTAGTACATGAACCATAGTCAAATGAACCAAGTGCCAACCAGTGACATGGTAACAGATCAAAAAAAAAAGTGAATAGAAAGGCAAGGCAAAACATACAAAATGCATTTTAGGTGGATTGCTTGAGTAATTCATGTATGGATGCACAAGCCAACTGTTCTAGGTTTTCTTAGCATCTAGGCTCCTTCTCCTTAGGTGCTATGAGAGAATATTGACTTCTTGTTCATTAAACTCTTGAAGATTTAGAAATGAATAAAATGTTGTTTTAGATTTAGATTATTTTTTCTTTTGTAAAAATGCATATGAAAAATGGATTTTAGGGTTGTCACCTGTGCTTACCCAAATTTATAACACAGGCTTCTTAAGTACTAATGAGTAGGCTTTAAAAAAATGTTTCCTTGCTTTCTAACGTGTTTTCTTGATACTAATTTTTAAAGTAACAAGCCTATGTTCTAAAAGTATGATGAATGATTTGCACCTTCACAGTTAGATCAACAAAACTTCATTTCTGCAATGCTTCATTCCCAATTTGCATCTTAAAAAGGTGTGACCTCCTCTTTTTTACAGCTTTATGCCTTGGTTGCCATGTGTTTAATCTCCAAGCGATTAGCTTTTACCAACAACAGTATTGCCTATGTAAAAGAAGACTAAGTACTTGGGTATATTGTTCCAGAATTTTGGTAAAGTACATAATCTATTAAAACAAACAAGACTATTTTTTAAAAATGAGCATATGTACTTTCTTATAACCCTAATTTGGTCAATGAGTTTTCTTATTGTTTGACTTTCACATTTTCTTGCTAAATAACCTCAGAAAGCATAATGTTTCTGCCAACTGTACTTTATTCTCCCCTTCTCTGTGTGAGTCAGCCTTGCATTTTTGAATCTAAATTTCTTTTCACTTCAGGTTTTCATGGTACAAAAAGAGATTGTTACTGAAACTCATTTGGTTTTGCACAAATCAGTTGAGAAAATTTATTTGAATTATGAGAAGTCCACGTCCTAGGTGAGAATTTTATAGAAATCTCAAAATCAGGCTGTCAGGGAAAACCCAAAGATATTTCCTAAAAGTATGGTAGTTAGCTTTGGTGTTGAGGATATCTACTAATTTAGGTAATTACATGCATTCTGAGAACACAAATCATAACTGTAATTTCAGTAGGAAACTACTTTTCTCCATTTTGTGTCTTAAATTGTAATCGATGTTGCAGAGTGCTGGGAAACTCTGGCCAGGCACCAGACCTGAAATGACTGCCTTGAATGGTGGTTGAATAAATAAAAAAAATTCAAGTTGAGGTCATAAAAATAAGACCTCAGTGTTCTTATATATGTGGTAGTGCCTGATAGAGTGTGGTACAGTGGAAATAGAATGCTAGATTTGGAGTCAGAGGTTCAAGAGTCATCTATGCCATTACTACTATTTTTGTGACCATAGGCATGTCCCTTAACATCTCTCTGGGCTTCAGTTTTCTCATTTACAGAATAAGGAGATTGGACAAGATGATTTCTAAAGCCTTTTCTAACTGTGAATCTATGATACTATGTTAATTCTATGACTTGTGTACATAGAATGTATGCAGGTCTCTGTGTTACTTATGGTGCTTCATGCAAGGCCAGAAAAGGTATACTGAGCCATCCTTGGCTTATATGTGGCAAGGCTGAATGGGCCTTTTGGGGATTATAATGTTCTAAACTGCTTCAAGCCATATTTTAGTTCAGTACTGAAAGGACTTGGTGTTTTAAAATGAAGTTGTAAACCTGGAGTGGTCTCTTGATCTTTACCTGTCCTGTGATTGGGGGTAGCGAGGGCGAAAGAGGGAAGGGAGCTGGGTGCTATGTGTGCCCTAAGAAGCATCGGCTTTTGGCTCAGCCTTCTGGCTGTAATTTACCTGTGTTGTAAGCAGTGCTCTCTCTGCTTCGACTTTGCCATTCAGAGGAGCAGGCAGCCCTTGCTGCTACCTTCCCATGGAGTGTGGACTTAATTTGCCTGGGCCCGGGCCCCTTTTTTCCCCTTCGTGTTTCCTCTTCTGAGTAAATGACTTTGATCAGACAATGTGAAATATAAAATGTCTAATTTAGCAGTCTTGATGAACTCCTTTATTATTGGATTCACTTACTAGTGCATGAACCTAGTCACTGTTACAAAGTGCCAGCCTCCCAGATGATTATGACTGAAGTTGTGCTGAATCCTGTTGATACTATTAATTCAAACTATGATTCTTTGTGTGTAGCCTTTGTTTTTGTGTATAGGAATAAATTACCTTACCCATACCTGATTCCTATCATTTATTAAGTCATTTGTTACTCTTCTGTTTTGGGAACTTCTCAGACTTGTGAGTCATAATTTACTATGATTAAAACCATCTTTAGCAGATAGAACTGGTGGGCTTCATGAACCTGTGAGTGTGAAAACAAGAACGCCCCTTTCCCAGTGGCCAAGCTTTCTAGGATTAAACAGGGTCAGACTGCATGGCTGGGAATAGGACATGGAGACTGAAGTGTTCTGGTCCTTAAGAGCTAGAGGTTTCTCTAGCTAGATAGATATTCATCTTGTTGTGATAGACTAAGAAATAGTGGAGTAAAATAATGAGGTAGCATTTATTACCAACACTAAAAGGTAATATCAGTATTTTCTCTAATCAAAGTGGAACTGTGGTAGAATGAAATTATGGCTATTCAGAGTAGAAGTCTATGCCCAGTTATAGACTTAGGTACTAGGAAGATTTATTATTGTATTCATTCTTATTTCTTCTGTTAAACTGTTATTACATATATTATTAGGATTGATGATATTAATAATATCTTTTGTTTATATGGTGCTGGTATAAAAGTGAAAAAAAAAGGACTGGCTAAACTTGTAGGGGTAAGGAACCTAAGCCTTGAGGCCACATGTGGCCTTATAGGTCTTTGGGTACAGCCTTTTGACCAGGTCCAAATTTTACAGAACAAATCCTTTTATTGAGGGGATTTGTTTTGTGAAGTTTGGATTCAACCAAAAAGCCACACTTGAGTACCGAGAGGGTCACATATGGTCTTGAGGCTGCAGGTTCCCCACAGTAAAGAACGAAGACTAACTCACGATGAAAGAAAATATGAAGCCATTGTCCCATGGACTTCAGAAGTCATTTAAATCTCCTCCTCAATTTTGCTTTCTTTTTTGACATTCTACCTAAAGAGTCCTTTCCATTTATTAAGTTGTTTAGACTTCATTCTTGATGATTCTAAGATTAATCAAATACTTCGTATGGGTGTATTAGTAACTCATAACATTAAAAGAGAACACCTGATTTATGTCGAATTTTACATAATGGATTCATGATCTATGTCGTTAATAATAGACGGCAAATAATAATGGAAGAGCCGTTGCGCTAGAAGAGACCCGCACTCAGACCGAAATCTGGCGCTGGCTCGCTGGGCAGTCTTGGGTAGGTGACTCGCCAGCGCCCCGACGCTGACGTCCAAGATACACAGGGAATGAGCACATCATGCGAGACCGAATGCCATTCCCTAATTGACAAGTGGTCAGAGAATATGGTAAAAGTGCTCCAGATCACTAAATCCAATTAAAACAACTCCTAGATTTCACCGCCCACTCGTCAAATTGGCAAAGGTGAGAAAACAGGCGTAATCGGGTTTGCAGGTACTTCGGGAAGTATGGGCACACTGATATATCTATGAATTATTCTAACGATTTTAGAGAGTAATGTGGAACTAAGCTAAGAAAGTGGATAAAACTTTCATAACATTTAGCTCAGAGGTTCCACTGCTAAGCACGTATCACAAGGACGTCAAAGACAGAAAAAAGAATTCTGTATATGTTAAATTATTCATAGCAGCATTTTTTGTAGTACCAAAAACCTAGAAACAAAGTCAGTGTCCATTAATTGGGGGATGACTAAACAAATTATGGTACATAAATATAATGGAATATTACTATTCCATAAAAAATGAAATATTCAGAGAATCATAAGATCTAGATGAAGTACAAGCATATGAAATAAGCAGAAGAAAAGGAAGGTAATATACACAATACTACTCCAGTGTAAAGAGAAAGAAGGAAAATAAGTGCTATATAATTATATTAGTCAAAGGCTTGCCTTCTCCCGCCCCTCCCTTTCCCCACCACACACACCAAGAAATGAGAACCTGGATCTTCTTCCTTTCTTTTCAGAGCCTAGACAGTATTGGTCTAGAATCTAGACTCTAGATCAAAGGTTCCCAAAGTGGGTGATACTGCCCCCTAGGGAGCACTGGGACAATCCAGGGTGGGGCGATGGTAGCCTCAGGTACAATTGAGGGGTGCTGAATAAAAATTAGAGGGTGATGGGAGTGTAAGGAAAGAAGAGAAGAAAATTTTGAAAAACTGTTAGTCCATGTTTTTTCTGTTGTGTAACAGAGTTAAAGTTGTAGTGATTACACTGTTTTCCAAATAAACACACAAATGTAAGTTATAACCTATCAGTGGTTAAATCTACTGACGGGTCTTAACAAGCAAGTGTTGGCAAGAGAGTATGTTGCACATTGTCAGGAAGTCCAGCATGCATCAGAAGGAATATATGCTATGTAATAACTTGTTTACAGTATGATATTATATGATTACATAATGCAATATTGCATCATCAAAATTGCAATGCAGGAAAAAACCCACAAATTTATAATAAATTGTTCAATTTAAATGTGTCATTTAAAAAATTTATACATATATACATACATACATATACACACATACACTCACACACATATAATAATGCAAATTTCAAAAACAACAACTGGTACAGGGTTAAAAATTTCCGGGGGGGGGGGGAGAGGGGGAAGTGCTGAGTAATTTTTTTTTAAAAGAGTGGTAAGCTGAATAAGTTTAGGTGCAGCCTTTAGACTGAGTCTAAGTTTTACAGAACAAATCCTTTTATTAAGGAGATTTGTTTTGTGACATTTGGATATAGTCAAAGGGCTGCACTTGAGGACCTAGAGGGCCACATATGGCCTTACAGGGATAGGTTCCCCACCCCTGGTTTAGAGCATTGCATGTATTATCAGATGTGGTTGATACCTCAACTTTGCCAAATTGCCTTTTAATTCTTCTTTCTTTTTATGATTTTTAGACCTTGTAGTGCCAATGCAATATTTAAAGCACCCACGATCATGATAAATATACCAACTACAACTATAAATATTCCCACATGGTACTCAATTGCAAAATATAACAAACTCTCCATATAGAGGACAGAAGCAAAGCATTTATTCAGACACCAGGAAACCAAATCCCAACATCAGGAAATGGAATCCATCATAGCAATATAGAAGTTAATGCACCACAACATAGCAGAGAGCCACACCATCCTTTAGCCTTCCTACAAACTAATACAAGATCAGTATTTACTCACAAACCCGATTAACTCCTTGCCTGAGCATCTCTCGCTGCCAGGGGTCTCTCTAGTTCTGACTCTCAGCACCTGTGGCTCTGCTCCAGCCTTCAGCAAACTCCTCCTACCACAGGCTCCCTGTGACCACATTCAGCCTATTAGGGGGCCTAGTTTATTTTCCAATCAGGGAAGGTCTTCAAATTCCCCTAGGCTTATTAAGGGGCCGGGAAGACCTTCAAATTTCCATTACCATTACAGTCCTATAGGGTATGGTTTTCTCAGTAGAGAAAAGGAGGAATATATTAGAAAGTGACAGAAACCAAATGATATCAATAAGCATTTAAAAGATAAAGAAAAAGGAAGAAAATAGTCTGTATAGAAGCTTGATTGCTCCCTTCTCGCATGTTCTTCTAGGATCCCCATGATGCGTCCATGGGGTATCTTCATAAAATTTTACAGAAATAGGAAAATTAGAGGGGATCAGTAGTGGCCGCTGTGGAGTGGGCAGGTGACAGCAGCCTCTAAACTTTCACAGTCTTTCGGAGTCTTCCCCTCTGGGAGGATGGTTTGATTCTCGAATGCCTTTAAAATTGTATCACCTACAACACGTTTTAATCTCGTGGGTATTCAGTTACATCCATTTATTTCCTGACATAATTTGTGTGAGTGTGAATTATACCTGTTGGTCTTTGAGATATCCTGTAAATAGAAGCATTGCCATAATTTCACTTAAGTGTTCTGGGTACTATGCTAATAGAATACAAATGCAGCGATTCTACGGTGAGGATTGATGAGGCTAGGTTATAATATTAATGCCTACACAGATCTGTTTCATTTCACATGTTTGTTATCCTTTTTTCCAGGTTTACTTGCAGATTCTTGGGGGATGATCAAGCTGAAATAATTTTAATATCAAGTGCTCAGCACACTCTTTTTCCTTGGCATTTCTCTCTTTTTTTTTTTTGGTACAGTGATAATAGTTCATAATTTTACATTATTGGCTCTTATTTTTAATTATTTACTCTCATTTCGTGATCCTGAATCATAATTTTCCAACATATTTAGTCATCCTCCACAATATCTGTTTTCTGATTGAAGTCCCTGAGTAAAAGTATATTTCTACATGTGCATCCTCCACAACAAATGCTGGTACAGAAATTGTAATTGTCTTCATGATGATCTGTTTGTTGATGGTCCCTTTTGAGTCCTGCAAGGGCACATGATATGCTGCCATTCCTCCCCCTCTGTGTTTATTTCTCAGATGAAGACTTCTAGAGCCACAGAGTTGTAGAGTTGGAAGGGGTCTGAGAGGTCATTTAGTCCAACCTGTACCTAAAAAGGGATCTCTTCAACAACATACTTCACCAGTGTTTGTCCAGTCTTTGTTTCAAAAAAAAAACAAAATATAAAACTTAAGGTGAGGGTGGTCCCCTACCTCTCAAGCTACCCTGCGCTATTTTAGTTCACTTTAATTCCAAAGGTAACCTTTTTTTCTTTTCATGGGGCTTGTTGTCAGTTTGGGGAAATCATTGGACCCCTTATTGGAATAATGTTTTAAAATGCATAAATAAAAAGGTAGGATTAAAAAGGAATCCAATTATATCGAATATAGCTACCAAAAATATTAAAACAAAACCAGTTCCATAGACCCCAGGTTAAAAACCCCTGCTCTAATTATTAGAACGATAATGTTACTCTTGAATTGTCCTTTTTTCAATTTTCATTCCTCCTTGTTCTGCCCCTAGACATGAAGCGGAGTAAGCCTGTTCACACTTTTATGTGATAGCCATTTTTTGTCTTCTGTTTTCATTTATAGTGAGAATCTCGATATTGTTGATACAGTTGCTTTAGCATTGAATCAACTATTTACATTTGGATAGATATCTTGTAATAAGAGTAACAATTCCATTTTAAAAATATCTTTATTGTGAACCTATAAACTTAAATATTTTAGTGTACAAAGAGTGAAAAAGGAGATTGTATATGAATCTATGAACCTTCGCATTGTTTAAATTTTAAACATATGTTGATATCTTCTGTTTTTACATCACCTACATTTTCTATATTTCTCCTTTTACCCCTTCCATAGAGTTATTCCTTATAATAAAGTGTTTTTTTTTAATCGTCCACCTTTGTTCTTTAATGATTAAGCTCAAGTTTTCAAGTATGTCATTTTGAATCACAGCTTGAACTCCTTTGCTATTGTATTCCATTCTGTGTTTTCTATTGAGGGGTAGAATAATTTTGTATCATCCAAATTTTCTTTCCTTTACATTTGAAGATCACTCTCTTGAACCCTTACAGAATTTGTAATTTGTCATTGTAGTTGTTCAGTTTAACTACTGTTATATGGTTAATCACATAATTGTGCTTGGAGACAATCTATAGATGCTTTTAATTGATGATTTGTTTCTTTTTTATATTCAGAAGTTCTCGACGGTTATTATATATAATTTCCTACATTGTGTTCAGGTCTTTTTTATTTGTCATGTTCTTGTAGGAAACCTATGATCCCTACGTTGTCTTTCTGCATTCTTTTCAAGGTCAGTGGGTTTGGCCTATATATATATATCATGTGTATATTTCGATGTTGTTTCCTTTTACCTTTTTTCTGCCAGATTTTCCTCCACTTTGATATGTTTGTGTTACTAATGTCTTAATCTTTTTTTTTCTTCTATAGAGACACTCTACCATAGATTTATTTTCTTTTTTCTTTTTTTTCTAATCTTCTAATTTCATTTTATTTTGGTATTGAGAGTTAAATTCTTATATATATTTATTCTTAATTTCTTATTTGAGAAATTAAATTTTCTTTTGAATTCTTATGGAATTTCTTGCCTTTTTCATGTTATCTTGGGATTCTGCTGGATTTCTTGTTTCTTCAGGCATTGATTCACTTTCCTTCATCCTGTAATCTTGTAATAATTATTAAGAAAGCTTTGTAATATCTTAACACTCACTCTCCCTTCTCATTTTAAGATACTCTCTATCAATTTATGTGTGTATGCACTGAGTTTTTATTGAGTTTTCTTTCTTTTGAAATCCTTGCTGCTTTAGCCTTTAGAAACAAAACAAAACATTCCCCTGTCATTCACATTCCAACTACTCCCCCTTTGCTGTTGGATGTGATTTCAGGGCTGAAATGCCAAGCTACCTTAGTCATCTTCAATTATTGTAAAAGATTTGGGTTTCACCAGCTTAGACTTTTTTACTTAAGTAGCATCTACAGAGGCAGGATCCACCCCTCACACACTGGATTTTGGTACCTTTTTCTTCAGGTACTAGCTAGACATAGGTTCTCAAGAGCAGTCCTTTGATGGGCATCCAAACTAAAGGGCAGCACTTGAGGACCTAGAGGGTCACATGTGGCCTCGAGGTCAAAAGTTCCCCACCCCTGAGATAGACAGTCATATTGGCCCTCTACCTCAGTTCTATTATTCCTCCTTTCTTTCTCTAGTTGGGCTGAATCAACCTCTGCTGCTTTTTTTGCAAGTTAACAGAGGGCAGGGAAGGTATTCTGACCAGAGTTTCTGTAATTTTGGTGGGTTCCTAATTTGCTTTTGGGTCCTAAGCAGAAAGAAGCACAGTTATCACCCACTCTTCTTACTTAGTTGGGAAGAACAGTTTTTCCCCTTGGGTGAGATCCCTGCAGCAGGAAGGGATCCCAGTGTTGACTCCAGGCAAAAACTAATGGATCTGTTTGTGTTTCTTTGCCAGAAGTGGAGGCAGGTGGGAGAGGAGAAAATGCTTTAAAGATTAGTTGTTCAGTTATTTCAGTCTTGTCAAACTCTTTATGATCCCATTTGGGGTTTTCTTGCCAAAGATATTGGTTTGCCATTTCCTTCTCCAGGTCACTTTACAGATGAGGAAACTGAGGCAAATAGGGTAAAGTGATTTGCCCAGGGTCATACAGCTAGTGAATGTCAGAGGCCAGATTTGAACTCAGAAAGTTGAGTCTTCCTGACTCCAAGCCAGGTATTTTATCCACTGTGCCACCTCCTGCTTTAAATATTAAGATTATGTTAATTCATAATGATTTTATCTTGTTGAATGTCTTCCTTCTTTCCTTTCCTTCCTTCCTTCCTTCCTTCCTTCCTTCCTTCCTTCTTTCCTTCCTCATACAATATCCCTTTGGGTGAGGAAGGTTGAGAGTTAGTGAGGACCAGGGAAAATGTCTTGTCTGACTTTATGTTTGTTTTGTGACTCAGGAGTTGTCAGTTTTTAAAAAAGTGTATATTAAATTTAACTTGGTAGTTAGAAAATTACCATGTTTGTGGCCCCTTATGAATTCCAGTATAAAATTTGCATACTTTGTAAATGTTTTATTGAAACTCTTTTATTTGCATCTCTTTCACTACCTATTAATTCCCCCAAACCCCAAATAGAAGTCTTCCCTTATAACTAGCATAGTAAATCAAAATAATTTGTCTATGCCTCAAAAAAATGTCTCTTGCTGCACTACTATTCCAGTACCTTTCCTCCAAGAGATCAGTGGCATGTTTCATTGTCTTCTTCCTTTTTCCATCGTTGTAGAAGTAGTAATAAAGAGCTCTGAGGAAATTTTGCATTTTTATCTCTTTTATACAGGGGCCAAAACATCCATTCCCAGGTGGCTGATAAGTGATGAACTTCTTCATAAATAGTTAAGCTGATCTTTTGACTGTAATGGAAACCTTTCCAGCTTGGTAGAACCTGTAAATGTTGGAGGGCAGAAACAATGCCTCGTCTCCACTGGCAGACTCTTTGTACCCAGGCACATCTGTGCCAAGATGATGAGGCATTGGAGATGGATTTCTGACCACCTATAAAACGAACATAGAAAGATGTGTTGGTACCAGTATCAACAAACCTCATAGGTTTGTTGTGAATGTCAAATGAAATAGTGCGTGTGCAAATACACTTTCCAAGCATAAAAAAGGTTATTCCCGTGTAAGGTATTATCCTTACTGTTAATAATAGTTTACAGTTGGGCCTGGGGCTGCTGAACATTGGACATGTATAAAGCAATAATTTTAGCCCAGTTCTTTCACTCACCCGATGACAAACACGAGGGCCATTATTCCAGTCACCATTTTGGGGAACCTTTGGTCTGTTTGTCTTATGGTGGACCAGTACTAAAGAAAGTGTGCTTTACTCTGTGGATTTAAAGAAATCTTTCAAGTAACTTACTTCCAGTATCCGTCTGAGAGTTTTAGAAAATTATGTTCCTTAGTTAGTGATAGTGGATTAACAATGAAAGAGCAAAATTTCAGTAATTGGGACAGCTGTATATGCCAATACAAGTTCTCTAAGTTATCCAGCTAGCTTTAGACCATACTTTACTTCCATGCTTGGTAAAGTTACAACAGGATTGAGTAAATTTTACTAGCGTCAGATTTATGTTTTGAGTTTGTGATTCCATTATTACTTTGTGGAATCTTAGAACTTCAAACTGCTGTCCCAGAAAAATAATGTCACTAATATCTAGGTCATCATCCTTTGAATCTTGTTTCTATTTTACTTTCATTCTTTCTTTATATGTTTTGCATTTATTAGTTCACATAATTTTATTGTATATGCACATTTATTAATTTCTTGTCAAAATCAATAGATATGAACAAAAAATTCAGTGATCTGATGATCTGATGTGTTTTGGGAAGGCAGATCAGTATTCACTGATAATAAAGAAGGAAAAGTGAAGCCTTTATTGAATTGATGCTAATAGAGAAGACATATCTTGGGAACAAATTGCTGAGAAGTATTATAGCTAAAAAACAGTAAGAACAGTTTAACAGAGAATCTTGGAACACTGACTACACCAAATGAGCTATAGCAGAAAGAACTCTAGATTAGGAATCAGGAAATGTGAATTCTGTCTAGCACAGGCTCTTCTGATAATGGTCTTTGTGACTTGAATTGGTCATTTGGCTTTCCTCAGCTTCAGTTTTATCCTAAGTAAAATGAGTGATATCTATGATCACTTCAGTTCTGTCAGTGAATGAACTTTTAACCTCCATTGATTTGTTTAGTGAAACATGCCTGTCTTCTTTTAGAACTTTCAATAATCTATTTTTTAACTGCACATATGAAAAATTTCACTTTCCTGTTCATGGTACATGTATTCATTTTTGCTTTTCATAAATATAGTGATGAGGAATTCATTTATGTAAACAAATTGTCAGTGAACCAATAATAATACTTATTTCAGCATTTGCAGTGCTTTTTAAAAAAAAGATAGTTATAGTTTTTTGCAAGGCATCATTCATTAATACTCACCACACATTAGCAGGTTAACAGTGTGGGTATTCTCATCCTGCTTTTAAACATGGCTGAACTAAGGTCGGAGAGATTGTCTCCCCAAAGGTTTCATAGTGAGACACTAGTAAAACCAAGAATGCAATCCAGGGCCGCTAGCTCCCTTCCAAGTGCAGTGTAAGCCCCACTGCCTTTCATTATATCTCAGTAATTAAAATTTGAAAGAAAAACAAATGAATCTTAAGATCTGTGGGCTGTTAATAACTATTGTCTTTTCTATTGGTTATTCCATTTTTTTCTGTATATGATTTTCCTTTTTTTTCCTTTTCTTATCCTTTTCCTCTCTCTTTATTTCTTCCTTGACTTTTTTTTTCTTTTTCACTATATCCTGCCCATCTGGTACTTATTAGGTAATTAAATTATGCACATCCCAATCTGTATCTCCCCAAACACACATAGTTAATAAAGAATAAAGCCATTTGTTGTACATTTACCTCTAGAATGAGTTTTTCATCCTCTAATTCTGAGTATGGATGCCCATTATAATCTTGTAGTCCTTTATATCATGCAAATTCTGATATGTAGGTGGTTAGAGGGGGTTTCCATGTTAGGTATTAGGTGTAAGACTTTTATTTTACTCATTTCAAGGCAAAGATTTAAATGTGCTTGTTTAACATTCAACAAGCCCTTAGAGCCATGAGGCCTTGGGGGTAAGAGGTGCTTAAAACCAAACAGCAGAGAAGCTGAACGAGTAATTAGATGCAAGACAGAAAACAGGACTGAACAAAGAGCAAGCTGATTTGAGAAAGCAAACTGAATTATGTTCCAGGTATATACAGACCAACTAAATGACAAACATATTTCTTCTCGTTCAAATTAAATAATGTAAAAGAAGATGCATTTGATTGTTTACTGATATGTCTTCCTTTTTTTTCTTATATAAATTTATGGCATTGGTCTGGATCTAGGATTTTAAATAAATGACAAATGATGTTTTTAGTGAGGAATCCAGAGAAATCCTAATGTAGCACATACAGAAGTTTCAATTAGGGTGTATGAAAAAGGACTCTAGAAGTTTATTTTTTTCTCCCCAGTACCTTAAGAAGTAATCCTCAAACCTACATACTTAACTACTGTTTCCCTCCAAAGGACAGAAGGAAAAAGAAGGAAGAAAAGAAGCCTCCAAGATAGAAAGGAGGGCAGTGGGATTTGTAAAAGGTCATTCATAAGTGATTTCCCCCCACGCTGTAGAGGTGGAGTGAATTTAACCTCAGGGACTTAAAAGCTCCCGCAACTCTCTGGCTCCTGGGAACATGTCAGAAGTCTACAATAGTACAACTATGGATCAGGGTTTGTTATATTTCACAGGCCAGGTCGAGAAGGAAATTTAGTGTGTCTTTCTTTCAGATCCTTTTCTTAGTCTTGAATGTGGTTCTGGGACCCTATCACAGGATTATGGCTGTGGGGAAGGGATAGAGGAGAGTAGAGACTTTTGTCCCTTTTTCTTCCCTTTAGTACGTGGTCCAAGATTATTCTACATTTGACCCTCTAACATTTAATATTTGTGACATTGCCAAGTGAGCGTGGTGTAAGTGTGGTCCAATACAAATATTTCACGCTCAGCTTTGGCCTGTTTCACTATTTTAAATGTTGTGCACCCAATAAAACTGTCTATTTGCTGAAAGCAAAAATTGCATCAATAAAAGGAATTGCTGACAGATTGGTCAATCTGTGTATAGAAACAGAGGTCATTCTGAACATGAACAGTAATATAAATGTGTTCCTTTTCATACTTTAAGGAATTCCATTGAAATGTAAGTAATTTTCTTGGGAAGTTCTTGGTGTTGGGAATGTGAACTTTACATTAAAAGTTACTACTTACACTAGATTTTTACCATTCAAGTTACTTGTACCCATATAGAAAGGTTACACACTAGAAGTGGAACATAATCTGTTCTATTTCAGTGTTTTCTTTCCAGACAAAGCAGGACTCAGTTTGATTTGACCTGTTTAATACCAAGAATGATGCTACAGCCATGCTTTTGGATTTAATTAATATTGCCTTTGAATGGCTAGGTCTTGGCAGTCTTTTGCATATGTGTCTAACTTTGCTTTCCATACCATCGGCTTTGGCAGAGGTATATGTCAGTGAAGCTACAGAGCAGAGTAAAGTATGTATCTTTGCCCAGCTCAACTCTGGAGCCCAGCCTCCAGTACAAAGAATAAAACAGTTAAAGGCAAGCTGTCAACCCTGTATGGCAGCATTTTTATGACCTGAAAAACTTCCACATCCTCAGACATCTGAAATCTTTCCTTTTCACCCTCTACCAGAATTTGGAGCTTTGATATGAATTAGATTTCTAACCCCTATATAAAGAAGGCTGGGAATTTCAGGGTCATGACTATACCCAAAGATTCTGTCCTTGACCCTCTCTATACTCTCTTACCTGAGGTCCTGTTCAGCTCTCTTGGATTTCCTTATCTCTGTTCACACAACTCCAGATCTATGGATTCAGTCTTAGTCTCTACCTGAGCTACACACATCACCAGCTATTTCTTGGACATGAACTGGATGTCCCATAGACATCTCAAACTTAGCACTTCTAAAGCAGCATGTATCACCTTTCCTTCCTGATCCACTCTTTTCTGAACTTTTCTCCTTCTGTTGAAGATGGCATCATTCTTCCAGGCCCCCAGGTTCGAAATTGAGTGGTCATTCTCACCTCACTTGCATTTACCCCACAGGTTGGTGGTGTAGTGGATAGAATGAATCTGAAGCAAAGGAAACCTAGGTTTGATACCTGGCTCAAACGCTAGCTGTGTGACCCTGGGCAAATCACTTTCAGTTTCCTTATCTGTAAAATGAAGATGATGATAATATCTTACAGGGTTGTTGTATGAATCAAATGAAATAACATGTAAAACGTTTTGCAAATTTTTTAGAACTGTAAATGCTAGTCATTATTGTTATCATCCTTATGTCCAGTAAGTTGTCAAATCTCATTTCTTTTTCCCATAATTAATCACTTCATCAATAATCATTTATTAAGAGCTTATTATATATTAGGCTCTAAGTATTCAAGGAAAATATAACAGTTCCAGTTCTCAAGAAACTTATTCTATAATGCATTAAAAATAATGTGCTATGTACAGCTGTGTAGACATGTCTCCCATAACAGTTTCTGGTATGCAGGATGTTCCTTATCCCCCTGTAATTCTAAGTGTTAAGAACTGTAATGATTCATTTTTCATCCAGTTCTTTCCTTGTGAATAACTTTTTATTAATATCAAATCTTACATCTATCTCTACAACATCTCTCACATCTCATACCTTCTCTCCACTCACATAGCCACCATCATAGTGAGTTCCTTATTAAATCTTATCTGGTCTACTTCATTCATCTCCTAGTTGATCCCCTTGCCTCGGGTCTTCTCTCTCTTTAGTCCATCATCCACACAGCTATGAAAGTGATTTTTCTAAAGTACAAGTCTGACCATGCCTTTACCCTTTCCAAAAAATCTCCAGTGACTCCTTTTTACCTTAAGGATCAAATAGAAACTCTTCATTTTGGCACTTAAAGGCCCTCATAACTATTGCACAACACTCCCTTTCATGTATTATCTGGTCCAATCATGACAACTTTTTAATTCTCCTTCCATCTTCATTTCTGCCCCAGCCCTCAGAGTACTTGGCATATAGTAGGTACTTCAGTATTCGTTAACTTGACTTGACTCCTTTGCACACTAGGTGGCCCAGTACCCCTCCCTAACCTCTGCCTTTAAGAATCCCTAGTTGTCCTCAAGAATCAACTCACGCTCTACCTTCTACATAAGGTTTTTCCTGATCTTTGTAGCTGCTAGAGTTCCCCAAACCCCCAAGTTACCTATTTTGTGTCTACTTATGTAAGAATATGTCACCTCTTCATAGAATTTAAACTCCTTTGGACCAATAACTGTTTCTGTCTTGTTTCTGCGTCCTTCATGCCCAACACAGTGCCTGGTATATTAGGCACTTAATAAATCCTTGTTGATTAATTGATTGCTTTCTACATGCAATGACCACTGATATAGACTGGAGTCAGTCTTAGACTTTATGTTGTCCAGAGAAAGCCTGGAAATTTCTTCCCCATTTTCCCTTCCAGGTAGTAAGAAAGAGGAGTCAAAGAAGACCTGAGCCAGAATTTAATTTGGGGTACACATAGAATAGAAAAAATTATAAGAGCTACAATGAGAGGGGCCAAATATGACAACAGACAGATTACTCTTATCATCTTGACTGTGAGTTCTGGGTCCACTGAGGGCACGAGTGGGAACCCGTCCTGCCAATAATAATGCTACGGCAGGTTTCTTGTCCCCTGGCTCCTGTTTGGTTCCTCCTTGTTTGTTGAATCTGCTGGTCTGTGCTGGTAGGCTGTTTTTCCATGAGGATTCTGGGAAGTAGAAACTTAAATTATAAACCACCATGATATTATTAGTAGTTAAATAAGTTCAGGAGAGAGAGACAGAGACAGAGACAGAGAGACAGAGACAGAGAGAGAGACAGAGAGAGACAGAGAGAGATGGAGAGAGAGAGAAATACCAGGTACTAGGCACTGTGGTCCCATCTGGTGATGTAAATACAGACAAGTGAAAGTCCCTGCCTTCAAAGAGCCAGCAGCCTAAAGGGGAAAACAGCTCACCCAGAGGCAAGGGTCCCTGTGGGGCCATGTCCAGGAGCCTGCAGGAAGTGGTGTGGAGCTGGAGGACAGTGAGAGGGGGAGTAGAACTCAGGTTTCAGGCAGGGTGGATACGGCTGGAGAGTGGGACCATGGTGAGAAGATTACAGGAAGAGTCACCTACTGGGGTTCTCTGGGTTGGTGTTACTCCCTCTGAGCAATTGCACAGCTTAGCATAAAGTGACACTGATATTGGGACCCTGATGGATACAGAATTTGGTGTCAGAATGGTTTATAGAGTAAGGTGTTTTACAAAGTGTTATCAACCTCTTGAGAAATGTAAGGTATATTCTTCTTAAGAGCCCCTCAAATGACCTTAAGGAATTATTGTCATTTCTGAAATTCTCAGTCTAATACCAGGGAATTACCAAAGAGAATCCAGCTTAGTAGTAAGGACCCTTTTTGAGGGAATATTTGTAGTTTAGAAGGAGGGGGTGGGTGGGAGAAGAGTTATTTTTACTTAAAAGGCATAGTAGTCTAATTTGGAAGATTCTTTGCATTCATAGAGATTTGGGGGAGAAATAAGCTTCTTTGAACTCTGTTGCCCTCCCATTTTACATGTTAGCTGATTTTCAAAATATTGCATTTGCATTCAAGGAAGAAAAAGGGAGACTCTCATTACATAATTCATATCTGTAGATTATATTAGGTAGTTCCTTTGGTAAAGACTTTTCTTTATCTTCTTAAAGGAAAGAGTTAAAATTCTCTTTCTTGTCATCAGTGTGATTATAGATTAATTCATTCTTACTGCCTTTTCAAAACAAAGTGAAGACAATGATACCTGCTTCCAAACATTTCACACTTAAATAAAATGAATTAAAAAGAGAACCGTGCCATTGCACATATGGGCTACATAAGCAGCCTTTTAGGAAGTCAACTGACAAGACCTTCAGGTTAATTCTGTCCTCCATCCTTAAGTTGAATTTATCCTATGAGAATTGATTAACACTAGTTAGGATATTGACAGTTATAGTTTTACTTAGCTTTACTTTTCAAAATAGCTTCCAGTGGACAGTGACCTCTCTGTGATATATATCTCTTGTGAAATTTTAAATATCATCATGGGTACAATTGTACACCACTGGAATAGGCACTACCCAATTTGTCCTGGTTTCCAGAGAAGTGTAGTGAAGGTACATGTAAATGTAGGTATTTGGAGAAAATTGGTATTTCCAAAATCTTAATGTTAGTGGCATTTCCTCAAGATTCAAAATCTATTCCTCATTACTTAATCCTCAAATTTAATGTGTTTTTATTAGTACCACACACAGTTCCATTACTGAACTTATGTCATATAAAAGCACCACTTTCCAGGGTAGGTTTCATCTAGCTATCATTTATAATTTTCCTGAGAACTCCTTAGCCTATATGTGTGTGTGTGTGTGTGTGTGTGTGTGTGTGTGTGTGTGTGTGTGTGTGTGTGTGTGTGTGTGTGTGAGAGAGAGAGAGAGAGAGACATGCATGCTTGTGCTTGATTTGGGAATTTTCGCTGATGGGTGGTAATGGTTGGTAAATAACATGACTCTCTTGGAAACTATTCCAAGTGGTCTAGAAGCGTGGGAATTCATGAGGCTTGCTTTATAGAGGTCATTGAGCATTGCCTCAGATCATCAAGAATCCAGAAACAAATCTATTATAGAATCATAGAAAGTTAGAGTCGAAGGAGATTATTGAGTTCATCTAATCCAATCTCCTAATTTCACAAATAAGGAAAAAAGAACTCAAGAAAAACAACTTGGCCAAGATTCCATTGTGGTTAGTAGCAGCATTGCGATAAGAACCCAGGTTTCCTTCTTCCAAGTCTAGTCCTCTTGCCTCTAAACCACAATTGAATTAAAACCAGAGATACTCCAAGGAGGCAAAGGTGTGTTGAAGTAGTTGACAAGGGTGAAGCATTCAAGGACACCTGATTTAAGCCCAGATTTAAATCAGATTATAATTACTTTTAAGAATTACTTTTAGAATCAGCTGATACATTCCATCAGGTACAGATACAGAACTTGTAATGGCAGAGGTGTTTTTCAGACCATTTTAGTCCATAGAAAGCAATGTGCTTTGTTCCAGTATTTTTTCCTTCTTTATTGTGCATGTGCTTGTTTTTAATTTGGAAAAGATCATTTAATTTGGAACTTGATTGTTGCCAGTGCCTTTGATGATTTCTCAAGCGTTGAGATGTGTTTGTGGGTTACTGTAAATCTTCATAGGAAAAGATTTTGGACAAAGAGTCCACCCTTTCCCCCCCTCCACTTCCTCCACCCTTATGGGTTTGACTAAGCCTTTTGGTCTAGAACAGTTGCCTGGACTAAATTTGACAATTTTTCCATTCTAAAACTTCTGAGAATTTGACATAAATTAGCTTCACTTGTATTCATGCCCATTTGGTTGCACACATTTCTTTAAATTCAGTTCTTACTAAGCCCATCTTGAACTGTGTCTGTGTAACAACTGGCCATAGCCCCTTGAGGGGAGGACATCTTCTGCATTCTGTTACCTTTCTGCTCCTCTCCTTAAAGTGCTGCTGCTGCTGTGGTTGCCTCTGACAGAGTCCCCTTGTTTCAAAAACCTCCATACTTTGAGTCAGGGTTCCATTTACACTTTTAGCAATGCTTTAGAGTTTTTTATCCCTAGGATAAAATAAAGAGGAGAAAAAAAATAAAAAAAACCCATTTACTATATTTGGAATTGAAATACAAGATTGTAAATATGAAAATTCACATTTATATAGTACTTTGAAAGTTACAAAGTGATTTCCTCAAAACAAATTTTGATATAAGTAGTACAAGTATGTTCCCAATTTTAGAGGTGAGGAAACCAAAGCTTAGAGCTTAGAGCTCTTCTCTCTCTAGAAACTAAATTGTCTACAGGGAGGGACTCCATTTTTTCATCTGTCCTTTTCCCCCTGCAATGCCTGAGACAATACTGGGCATAGAGTAGGATCATTGATCATGAAATTATAGAGCTAGAGCTGGAAGGGGCCATGGAGGCCATCTAGTGGAACCTTTTTGTTTTATAGAGAAGGAAACTGAGGCACAGGTACTTTGTAATATTTGCCCAAGGTCAAAGAAGTTTAATAATCATCAGAGGTGGGATTTGAACTATCACTCCAGAGCTCAGGCATGAGTTAAAAGCTTAATAAATATTTGTGGAATAGATCATTGAATGGTCATCTTGACTCACACTACCTGAGTCACTGACTTCCATATGCTCAGGGTAAGTATGAGTTAGTGCTTAGAAATCCCCAGGATATTGGAGTCATCTTCCCTCATGTTAACTTGTTATAAGAATTAGGGAAAAATATGTGAATTGATTATGCAGAACTAGAAACTTCACCACATATTAATTATATAAAAAATCATTGTTAGTCATTCTGTGGCAACAAAAGGAGACATAATATCCATGAAAATTTCCCTGGCTAATGAATTGGGAATGTGATTTGTACATTGGCAGCCATCTGTGAAATAGCATACTTGGTCTCATATATATTTCTCTTTGTAGGGTAGGTAATAATGGATATCAGAAGTTGTAGTCACATAAGGACTAAATAAAAACCCTTATAATTCTTGACTCTTATGTTTTGCTGGCTGCAGTAGCAGAGAAATCTTTTAGGATGAAAAGGCCAGTGGGGTAGAGTAATCTTGGGCAAGAAGGCTTCTGAGGCATAGTGGAGAAAGAAGTCCAGAGAGTCGGCAGTGGAACCTGGAGAGGAAATGAGTGAAAATTCAAGTAGATTTTTCTGTTGTCTTTTTTTTTTAATACAGAAAAACAACAAAATCAAACGAAATACTTGATTCTGATTGGGTACTTTAACAAGGTAGAGCAATACACAGGAATACAAAAAAAACAGACTCTCAGTTTAGAACCATCTGATTTTAAAAGAAGTAGATAGTGAAAGCATGAGATCAGTGAAGTATAGTGTATGGACAGTTAGAATAGGATATAGAGGATTGATAAGCAGTTAACTATAGAAAGAAACATCTGATCAAACAGGCTGCAGGATACAAGGAGCTCTTTTCATATAAATGCTGCTGTATTTTTTTTTTTGCTTTCCCAGCATACTACAGTAGTCCTTTGATTGATTAGAACCAAGATGGAATCACTTAAGTTCAAAATTAATTAAACTCCATTTTGAAAGCAAGCAAATCACTTAAATAGTACAGATTTACGTAGAGCTTGGCAGTTTACACAACCACCTTATGTTATAATTGTAGCACCTACACCTGTGAAGTAGCTAAAGCAAGTATTGTTGTTATTGTCAGTGTGGGGAAAATGAGGCTCAAAAATAGTCGCGATGATGATAGTAATGGTGGCTGACATTTATAAAGCACCTGAAGGTTCGCAAAGCACTCTTCCCATGTGATTTCATTTGTTCTTCACCACATCCTAGGACATGCTGCTGTTACTCCCATTTTGCAGATGATGGAACTGAGGCCAGCAGAGATTAAATGACTTGCCTAGAACTATTGAGCCAGAGAGTGTCAGAGGTGGGATTCAGACTCTGGTCTCCTAGCTCCAAGTCCAGTGTTCTGTCCACTGGGCCATCCAGTTGCTTCTGGGAGCTCCCTGAAAACATGACTGTTCTGTGCTTGTTTGCTTTTGCCTTTGTATGCCCAGTACTCAGCACGGTGCCTGACTTAAAGTAAGCCATTAACTGCTTGTTGCCTGACTGACTCTGTAATACAGTTAGTCAGTGATAGACCTGGGACTCAAACGCAGATGTTTTGACAACAGTGATCTTTCCATTATATCACACAATTGACTTTTAAGGCTTCTGGCCTCTTCCAAAGGCTTTTTAACAAATTTAACAGGAAACAAAAGGGCATGTGGGTGGGAGGTGGTAAAAAGGAAGGATTTGGGTTGAAATACCAGAAAGTAAAGGGTTTAAAGGTAGAGGATACTTTCAGTTAAGGAACTTCCATAAGCTGGACTTGACTTAGTCATAGTTTTTATTAGTATAAAGACAACAAAGTGTGAAAAGAAGGATCCTGAGGAATGATCCAGAATTTCTGATCAAGGATTAGTACACATTCTGCTGATGAGCATGGAGAAAGGGCCTGACTACCACTTACGGTGATCATGGCCACCAAGGAGAAAATACACAGTTGCCTTTTAAAATTCCACAGCTAGCTTTGGTGAAACACAGACTGCTGTTACCTTATCCTAGTTAATAATAAAGTTCACCAGTATATTTACCTAAGTATGTGAAATCATGTGAAAATGTTAAGTCCCTAATAAGTGTTTAATGTCTATTCCAGTTGGTTTTTCTTCTTACCTATAATTGTAGTAATGATTTCATTTCTATGGGAGAAAGGCTACATCACTTAAGTGATAAACTAATAGACTAGAAATCTGTTGTTCTACCTGAATGAGTTCTGTTCCCATTTCCCAAACTACTTCCCATTTACTGCTCTACTCTGACTCACATTTTGTGACTCATTTTGTAATTCACATTTATATAGCTTTATAGTTTGTTTTCAATGTGCCTCCTTCATGACAACTGTGTGAAGTAGGCAGCCCAAGTATCATTATTATTGTTTCCATTTTATAGAGGAGGAACTGAAATTCAAAGCCGTTAAGTTATTTTCTGAACATCACAGAGGCAATAAATGTCAGATATAGGATTCAAACACAGATCTCCTGATTTCAAGTGGAGTGACCTTCCTGACTTCCTTTAAGTCCCAACTAAAATCCCACCTTCTATAGGAAGCCTTCCCCAAACCCTTTTAACTCCAGTGCCCTCCCTTTGTTAATTATTTCCTGTTTATCCCGTCTATACCTAATTTGCTTTGTGTATATTGGTTTGCATGTTGTCTCCTCAGTTAGAAGCTCCTTGAAGGCAGAGGCTGGTTTTTGCCCATTTTTGTATTCCGCAGTGCCTGTCACAGTGCCTGGCACATAGGAAGCACTTAAGAAATATCGATTGATTGAGTGTCCTTTCCATGGTATAGTGTTATTGCCCCTGATTATTCTTACTCTTTCAGATTCATTTGGCCAATAAATGGCTTTTTAGCCATAGATTCTTCCATTTCTTTTCCTTGAAAGGTTTCTAAAGCACATCACTTTTTTTTCTACCAAGTTCTGCAAAAAACATATTTCTTTCATGCACCCCCATCTACCCTAATATTTTTCTCGCCCACCTTTGCCCCATCTTAGGGCTCTGTTTAAATGGTGTCATTTCCACAAAGCCTTCCCTGAACTCCTCAGTTCAGATCAGTCTCCCCCTTTTGGAACTCTCAGAACACTGTGTTTGCACCTCTCTTTCATACTTTGTCATGTTACATTTTGTCTTTTTTTATTTGCATTTCTTATTATTATTTCATACTTTATGTTCTCTACTAGACTATAAGCTCTTTGAGGTCAGGGATCTTACCTTATTTACATCTGCATCTTACTCTAGCTCACCGCAAGTCTTTGCAAATAGGAGAGATGCCCAGTGAGTGTTTTTAGAATGAATGAAGTGAGAATGATCTTCAGAAATGACATTTGGTACCTCAGACCCTTCAGGGGACTTCCATACGTTGGTGAGCATCTCTCGGGAATCTTCCTCAAGCCTCTACTTTCAAAATAGGCCCGGCTGCTGTAGAGGCGTCATCAGTTTTGAGGTTATAAACCTTAAGTGCCTTGTTAACCTAGCAACATCCCCACTTACTAGCCTTCAGCTAACTAGCTGCCTGGTTGATAGATGGAAAATGTCTTTTTATGTCTTGGGGTTGTCATATTGACAGATCCTCGTAGTCACTTTCTGTTTATTCATGTATCTTTCTTCCATTCAGGTGACTGTGTGTATCAATGACTGTTTGTCCATACAGGGTTAGATTCTGATCTGACAATCATGATAGAGACGTTATGCTTTAACATTATCAAAGAGTAGCAGACTTATCTTAAGTTGATTCTGGAAAATATTTTGGAAATATAATTATAGCCTTTCATCTGTGAACAGTAAGTTGTTTTTACTTACTTGACTAGCTCTTAGAATTGAATTGAAGAATTAGTCAAGGTAAAATGAAATTATTTTTACAAAAATAATTATTTCCATAACTGATTACTACATCAGTGATTCCCACCCTTCTCACTGATTAAGGTTTTGGACCCTCAATAGTGGTTGTATTCATAGAAGCTATTGGTCAAGAAACATTCATAGATCTCCAACTGGAAGAGAAAATTGAGACCCAGAAAAAAAGTAACTTGTCCATATAGTGAATAAATGTCAAGAGCAGGATTTGAACCCAGGCTCTCTGATTCTTGATCGTTCAATTGTACTACACTGCCATGAATTAAATAATTAATTTTAACGTTAATAACCAAAGCACTATCTAAAGGAAGCTCGGTGTAGTGACTAGAGGGCTGATCTTGTAATCAGAGAGGCCTGGCTTCAAGTACTGCCTCCAAAACATATTGACTGCAGTACCATGCAGAAGTTCTTTAGCCTCTCGGTACTCCAGGTAGCTCTCAGAGTTTCAGATATGTGTGTGATCAGAAAGTTTTTACATCAGCATTTCTCTGTAGCATTGAGATCACCCAAAATGAAAGTGTATGTACATGTGTAATGCACATTATTTAATCAACCAAAGGTGTCAAAGCGTCACACACTCTTTAAGCACCGACAGAGCAAAAGTGAGATAGTCACACCTCAGGAAGCTTCCATACTTACAAGGACAACATGTACATGCATAGGTGGAGAGAGGGCTTATGGACCAGATGAAAGAGAAGGTGCTAGGCACCAGGAGGGCCAAGAAAGCTCCAGCAGTAGATGACAACTCAGTATTGAAGAAAACCAGGGAATCCAGGAGGTGGAGGAATGGAAAAAGAGCACTCCCAGCACAAGGGACAGCCAGTATAAACACATGGAGAGGGAAGAGAAATGGCAAGACCAGTCAGTACTTGTGTACTACAGAAAGCATGGAGGAGACTAGAGAGGCAGGAAATGGTCGGGCCGTGCAAATCTTTAGATGGCAAACAGAGGAGTCCATCCATTGTTGTTCCTAGAAGTGATAGGGAGCCACTGGAGTTTGTGGAGTACTTAGTATGATCAGACCTGAGCTTTGGCTGTGTGAAGGAGAGGTTGAAGATGGGAGAGACTTGAGGCAAGGAGACAGAAAGTGTGTTTCCTTTTTTATCTTGCTGAGTCATTTAACAAGATAGACCCTTTGCAGTAACTGGGAGTCTACCTCCCACAGGCTGGGATCACTGGTTTATATAAGAGATTTATTAGCATTTCTTGTGTTACTGAGCAGTGGTTTTTGCTATTGTTGTTGTTGTTTTAGTCAGCTGTGTTTAAATGTACAAGAAACTCACCAATTTGGTGTTTATAAAGACATTTACCAAAGATGAGAACAAGGACATGTTAGAATGAATGCAAAAGCATAGTTTCACTCTATAAGGATGCTGTCAGGAGTACAAAAGCTGAGAATGAGTGGAGGCAGATGGAGAAAGCTAAAGACAAAGGGTTTGGGGGTTTTGCTGTTGCTGTTGTTTTAGCTATATTGAAGCTTGATTTTTACTTTGGTTCCCCTTTATCAAGGAGAATGGTTTTCCGATTGGAGGGACAGAACTCAAATGGTTAATAGGGAGTTGATGTCTAAGACAAATTAGGGGATAATTGGAGAGAGCAGCTATATGGTCTTCAGGAGATCATGTCACCTGGCTCAAATTGAGCTTCGTCCTAGCATGTTGAAAGAATGTACTGATGTGACTGATGAGTCATTGTCCATGGTTGTTGGAAGGAAGGAAGGAAGAAAGGAAGGAAGAAAGAAGCATTAATCAGTAAGTGCTAAGTACTTTACCAATATTATCTTATTAATCTCAGATGTTGCCCCAATATTTAAAGAAAAAAAGATCTTTCTGTAAACAGTAGGCTAATGATCTTGACTTCAGTTTCTGGTGAAACTCTAGAAAGTATTATGAAACTAATTCTTTTGGAGAGAAGTGGAAGCAGTGATGACAAAAGAGTCAGCTTGGCTTTCTCAATAACAGTTCGTGACAAACTAGCCCTATTTCACTTTTTGACAAGGTACATTAGTAGCTCAGAAGAATGCAGTAGACATGATTTACTCAGATTTTAACCATTTAATAAAGTCTATAATGATGTTTTTGTGAAAAAAAGAGGGAAAATGTATGCTAGATTCCAATATAATTAAGTACATTCAGAATTGGTTAATGGAAGAAACCAAATACATGCTTGATAATGGCTTCATAAGCTCCAGTGCCTTCCTCTTGCTTTAGGATCAATGATAAAATCCTGTTTGGCTTTTAAAGTCCTTCATGACTTGGTTCTTTTCTACCTTTCTCATCTTATTACACTTGACTCCCTACCACACACTCTGATCCAATGACACTGTCCTCCATGCTATTCCTTGTATAAGACACTCCATCTCTTAACTCTGGGGCATTTTCACTGGATTTACTCCATGCCTAGAATTCTCTCCTTCCTTATCTCTGCTTCTTCAAATTTCATCTAAAACCCTATCTTCTGTAGGAAGCCTTTCCCAGATTTCTTTAAGTTTAGTGCCTTCTCTCCAAGATTATCTCCAGTTTATCTTCTGTGTATATGTGTCTATGTATATGTGTGTATATATGACATATTTCATATCCTGTGTGTATATATATGCATGCATGTGTGTATAACACATATACACACATGCATATTTACATACACAGGACGTTAAGCCTACATGTATATTTCATATATAGTTGGTTGGGTTTTTTTGTTTTTTTTGCAAATTCTCTCCCCTTCTCTCAGGAGCTCCTCGAGGGCCTCTTTGTATCCCTAGGGCTTAGTACCATGCTTGGCACAAATTAAGTGCTTAATAAACACTTGTTAACTTGAATTGGTATCAGTTTGGAAGGGAAGTTTGTCTCTAATATATCTATGTAGGAATTTTTGCTTGGCCCTATGCAGTCTTGGGTTTTTGTCAGTGAATTGGATAAAGGCCTAGATGACATGCCTTTGAATTTTCAGAAGTCACAAAGCTGGGGAGTATGGTTAAACACACTGAATAATAGAATTGGGATTCAGAAAGATCTTGATAGGGTAGAACACTGGGCCAGATTTGATAAGATTCATTTTAATGGGGATAAATGAAATGTCTTATACTTAGGTTTAAAAAATCACGAGTAAAATGGAGCAGGTGTGCTTAGACATATTTGCTTGAGAGAGACTGAGCAGGAGTTTTAGTGGCCTTCTAGTTCATTATGAGTAAGCAGCATTATATAGCTGCCAAAAAAAGCTGAAATGATCTTAGGTTGCATTAGGAGATTGCACAGTATCCAGAAACAAAGAGGTGATGGGCTGCTCTATCCTAGTCAGGCCCCACTTGGACTATTGTGATCAGTTCTGGGAACCAGATTTTAAGAAGGGAATTGACAAGTTGGAAAATGTCCAGAGGAAAGCACCCAGGATGATGAAGTCCTTGATTTCAATTTAATAAACATTTATTAAGTGCCTACTATGTATAGCATGCTGGTATATATACAGAGATATAGCTAAAAATAGTCCTTATTCTCAGTGTTTAACTAGAAATGGTCTCCTCTGGGAGCTGGCCCCTGAGTTGTGCTTTGAAGGAAGCTAAGGATCCTGTAATGTGCAGATGAGGAAGGAGTTCATTCCCAACCTGGGTGACCCCTTATACAAAGGGATGGAAGCCAGAGATATGTCAGATATGTCATAGACAGAACACAGCTAGAAGACCAGTTTGACTGGAATGTGTAGTATAGGAAGGGGAATGATAAGACAGAAGACTTGGAAAGTAGCCAAAATATGGAGGGCTTTAAAATTCAGTCTGAACTATCTGTATTTTATCCTACAGGGAATGGAGAGTCATTGAAGGGTGTGTGTGTATGTGTGTGCGTGTGTGTGTGTGTGTGTGTGTGTGTGTTAGGGGGAAAGGGGAAAAGGAGTGATCTGTGTTTTAGGAATGTCATTTTGGCAACTATGTGGAGGATGGTTTGGAGAGAGGAAATACTGGAGGCAGGGAAGCCAATTTGGAGGCTCTTGGGAGAGTCAAGGCAAGGATTGGTTGAAGAATGTGAGGTGGGAATGTTTAGACTGTAGAAGAGAAAATGTAGTTGGGAATGGGCTGGGAGGATATGATGGTTGTTGTAAGATGTTCTGCAGGCTTGTCACCTGGAAGAGGGATCGTAATTTTTTAGCTTGGCCTCAAAGGGCAAAAATAGTCAAGTGGTCAGCAAAACTTATTAAATGCTTAATATGTGCCAGACACTGGGCTAAGCAATGGGAATGCACGTAGAAGTTAGAACAACAGGTGGAAGTTCCAGACTTGGTATAAGGAGAAACTTCCTAACAATTAGGGCTATGCAAAACCAGAATGTGTTGTTTTAGGGTGCCATAGGCTCCCCTTCAGTGGAGGTCTTTAGGCAAAGGCTGGATGGCCACTGTGTGGTAGAGAGAATGCTTTTTAAAGTATGAATTGGATTAGGTGGCTGCTGAGGTCCCTTCCAACCATGATTTTATGAAATATAAAATGACATAGTGACTTAATTAATTTAAAACTATAGACAATTACTACAAGATATGTTATATTTAAACACTTTTTTCTTAGCTCTATCAATCTTGTTTTTTTCATATAGGTCTATTGCAGATGTTCTTATATCGAGTCTAGACAATTCAGCTGTGCCCTGGAGTTAATGGTGTCTATGGTATGATTTCCATTTTTGTTTTTCCCTTCTTGCCTGCCTTTGTTCTATATCCAATTCACAGAACCCATAAAGAGATAACTTTTTCTTCCTTATCCTGGTAGAAATATATCTCCTTAAGTGTGAAAGCTCAAGTCTAACATAATCATTCACCGTAATAACCTCAGGTATAAAGTTTTAGAATCTTCTTTGTAATTATATTTCCCATATTTTTCTTGGATTTTCTGTACAGCTAAAACCCAGGAGTTTATGTTCCTTGTATAGTTTGATAGATAAGATCTTGGCTCCATAGGTGACCAAGAACCACTACAATACTTTGGAAGAGTAACAACATGACAGTGATGCTCAGTTTTCCAAACATTGAGCAAAGAGCAGAATGCTTAGTGCTTGAACCTGACCCTAAAGCTTTGAATGTTCCTTTCTCTGCAGTGACAGGCTATGAAGGGCCATAATAAAGTACCCTGGCTGGAGACATCTACCTAGACAAATGTATGTGAGCATGCCCCTACACAGACAGCAGTGTTCTGATACAGGGAAAAGAGATTCAAAGCAAACACAGTGGTCAATCTCAGTACCTCTCACTCACTGATCTTCTTCAATCTTCTTATAATAGAATAAGTAATGCGTAGCTCACCTCAGTGATTGATTGCTATGATATCCTCATACTTTCTATACCAAAGTGGCTGGGGTCCTATTCACTACTCTTCACTCTACACAAGCAATACCATTAGGTCAGGCCACCTTTAAATGACCCTTCAGAATTGTGATCAATTATTTTCCTCCCCAAGTTGCTTCCTCAGCAATAAAATGTTCAGAGGAAATTTTCTTATGAAAATGGAAGAACTGGTGTTCAACCTTAGAACAAGACATTGAGAACTGCATTATTTACCCTAGATGGCAATTGCTTACAATCTGCATGACAGATTCTAGTATTAGACTCTAATGTTTACAACACTTTTCTTACAACAGTTTTTCTCAAAGCTCAGTTCAGGTGCTACTTCCCTTAGGAAATCTTGATTCTCCCAGTTGTTCATGTTATGTCCATCTTCAGATGATCTTCTTATACTTAGCTGTGTCTCTTCTTTCCTAGGACAATGTAAGCTCTCTGAAGGCACAGTGCCTTGTATGTAGTAGATACTTAAATGATGGTTGAATCAAATTGTTGTTGGAGTGAGCAGCACTTCAAAGTAGGTTGTTCAGATATCCTCCTCCTCCTTTTTTATAGATGAGGGTGCTTCATTGCTCATTTGTCCATGGTCACACAGCGAGTAAAGAGGGTTAAAGTGGGACAGAGTCAGGACTTCAGCTCAGAACTTCTGACTACAAGGCCAGCTGTCCATCCATTAGACTAGCTGTTCTCAATTTGTGGGTTGCGACCCCTTTGGGGGTCGAACGACCCTTTCACAGGGGTCACAGGGGTCGCCTAAGACCATCAGAAAACACATATTTCCGATGGTCTTAGGAACCAAGACATGGCCCCTCTGTCTCCAGGGGGGTCCGCCCACATACGAGTATTAAAGGGTCGTGGCATTAGGAAAGTTGAGAACCACTGCATTAGACCATGCCATAACAATCTTAATGTAAGTGTAATTATATGCTTCTAGGAACTATCTTATATGGAACTATGGAGGTTCTACCTCATGGAGACATGTATAACCCATCTCTATGTATTTGGGGGAGCAATAATATATATATATATTATGTGTATATATATATATATATTGTGTGTGTATATATATATGTGTGTGTGTATGATATATATTATATATACTAATCTTGTGTTTGTAAGAATAAGATAAGACTAATTCTTTCCTGTTGCCCTTTGTGTGAGTAGAAATATATAACGTTTTATTATCTGACTACTTCAGTTTGTTCCTCCAATATTTCATTTCAAAATGACCCCTGGGGGGTGGCTAGGTGGCACAGTGAATTAGAGCACTGGCCCTGGAGTCAGGAGCACCTGAGTTCAAATCTGGCCTCAGACACTTAACACAAAAAAAACTAGCTGTGTGACCTTGGGCAGTCACTTAACCCCAATTGTCCTCCAAAGAAAGAAAAAGAAAAAAAATGACCCCTGTACTTTTTTGTGTTATGTACAAAACTACCATGCTTCTTAGCTTTAGAACTTCTTAAGCTTTTTTCTGTCAGGAACCCCTTTTGTCAGAGAACAAAAGTATGATCTCTCTACTACTTCCTCACAATGGTACATATAGGGGTGTTTTTATAAACACTCATGTCCCAATTCCTTATGAACGTCCAAGTGTGCCAGCATGTCAGTTGGTAGTCTGGTAAAGCTTATGGACCCCTTCTCAGAGTTATGTTTTGAAATGTATAAATAAAATACATAAAAGTACAAAGTTTAGTAGATAGAAAGGTGTAACTTTATTTCCCTCCATCCAAATTCATGGACTCCCTGAAATCAATCCACAGATCCCCAGGTTAAGGATCTTTTGGCAAACTGGATTCCTTTGAAGGCTATCTGTAGAAAGGCGCTGCAGCAAGTGATACTGTCTGCAGAAAATTATTTAAAAAGCCATTGCACCAGGACCAGATTTCAATAAGCAATCGTCATCATTTTCCTCTACTTTATTTCTTTATTGTTCCAGTTAAGTATGACGTTTCATTATTGTCCTTCATTCTTGTTAATCTAGAGGAGTTGGGTGGTGTCACTGTATATAGTGTGCTCAAGCCTGTTGCCTCTTTCTTCTGAAATGCTTTCATTCCAGCCATGGGTGTGGTGCTGGTTGCTGGTGCTTTCTGATCTTTGGATATAAAATGTCACACAAGTGTTGCTTAATGTAGCTATTAATATGATTACATGACTGTAGTTGGTTTCAGAGGTGTTCTAAGGGCAGTCCATGGAGCCATATGTAAGAAGAGAAAGGCATATGAGGTTAACCTCGTAACTTAGCCTTGCAAAACTGAGGGGCACAGAAGAAGATAGGTAAATGTGGATTTACTACCTCAAACTTTATACCCATGGAGTAGGAAGGGTACAATTTAAAATTTTTGACTTGGGCATGAAATCAGCTGGGTAAGATGCTGATAACCAGCATAAACTATCTATAACTCTTTAAGGTTTGCCAGATGTTTTACATATGTTTTCTCATTTAATTCTTATAACCACTCTGTGAGGTAAGTGCTGTTTTACAGAGGAGGAAAATGAAGGATCAACCGTTAAGAGTGTATTCTACCTGTATAATTGCCTATTGCCTTTGATGAGCTCTCCTCATTTCAGGCAATCCTAAAATCACAAAATTTCAGAGTTGAAATGGCCCTTATTGGCGCTTGGTCCAGTCTGATCCAAAAAGGAATCCCATTCAAACATACCTGACAAGTAGTCACCTCATTCATCCCCTACTTGAAGATCTCCAGTGGAGGAAAAACTGCTACCCTTTGAGAGAGGCAGCCCATTCAGTGTAGGGGCAGATGTAAGGTTAGCAAGTTTTACTTAAAACCAATGCTGAATTTACTTCTTTGCCATTTCCACCTGTTGCTGCTGAACAAGACTAATCTCTCTTCTGCAGTCCAGGTCTTCACAGACTTGAACATAGCAGTTATTGTTCCTCTCAAGTCTTCTCTTCTTCAGACAAGAGATCCTTTATTCAACTGACTCCTCCTCATGTGGTGTAGACTCGAGGATCTTCATCCTTCATTTGCCCTCCCCTGGAGGTTTTACAGATTATCAGTGTCCTTCCTAAACTACTGTACCCAGGACTGAGCACAATGTTTCATAAAGATGGTGCTTAGCTTGATTTAGAAACAAACAAACAAAAAAAAACTCCTCTGGTTTTCTCATGCTCTAATTAATGGCAGCGCTAACCTCACCAGATAAAAAACGATACTTCCCACCCATTCCAGTAAGACATCAAAATGTATTGTCCAGTCATAGAAAAATCCCCTCTTTGTAGATAATTGATCCCTAAAGACTAGCCTCCTCTGTAGGTTTGGCACCATTACTTGAATCCAGGTACCATCTGTAGGAAGGCTGACTTCAGAGGAAATAGGTCTCACTCACATCATGGAGATAGGTATGAGAGACTGGACTGTTATTGAAAAGACTTCTATACTGTATCTTACACATTCAGTAGAAGATGTTTTGAGCCTTTTTTTTAATCAGGTGCAATAGAGGCAGTATGGGTGTAGAACAAAATACGGGTACCTGTATGCACCCCACATACTGGCTCACCAAGTGAGGTGAAACAGATTAAAATGTAATTGGGACATGTTTAACAAAATAAAAACAAAATAAAACAGAGAACATTACATTTTAAAATTAAGTCAATATGTAGCCCACAGGGATACTTATATAAGATTTTTAGCCTCAGCTTCTATTTGAATTTGACTCTGTTGGTATAGAAGGTAGAAGGTTGTAGTAAGGATAAGCCATATTCAAATTCTGCCTTTGACTTTGGCTCTGTGGGCCTGGGCAAATCACCTTACCACCATCTGCCTCAGACAACTCTCTCGGACTTATCTCTACTCTCTGGGCCCTGAGTATAGCCTGCCTTTGTGAAGAGAACTCATTCAACATGGAGTAGAATCCTTTAGGACTCAGTGGAGGTGTACTCTTTCTGGTGCTTTCTTTTTTCTGCCTCTCTCACCATCAACTAATGTGATGCCAGTGTTTTTATTCAGTCATGTCTGACTCTTTGTGACCGCATTTGGGGTTTCCTTGGCAAATACACTGGAGTGGTTTGCCATTTTCTTCTCTAGCTCCTTTTATAGATGTGGAAACTGAGGCAAAGAGGGTTAAGTGACTTGCCCAGGTTCACACAACTAAAAAGTACCCAAGGCCAGAATTGAATTCAGGAAGATGATTCTTCTTGACTTCAGGCCCAGCACTTTATCCACTGAGCCACCAGTATTTTTAGGACAGAGTTAAGAAGTTTTAAAACAGCAACAATACCTAAACATTTAGTATAACATTATTGGTAAAATAGATAATGAATTGGTTGAATATTTTCCACACCCCCAAATTGGATATGTTATTCTTTCTCAATTAGATCATATAAAGAATTTTTTTTTAAAGTCACAAATAAGCCCAAAGTGATTTAGATCCATTTGTATATATGGTGCAGGCATAGTATATACAATGGTGTATTTTTCATGTTTCCCTAGAATTTTATCTCCTAGAGAAGAGGATCTCAACCCAGAGTCTCTTTTTAAACTTGTTTTAAAATATATTTTAATAATTTTATTTTCAATATAATTGGCTTCTGGCTTCCTTTGTCATTTTATGTATTTTAGTTTATGCATTTAGAAAAAATATTCTGAGGAGTCCATAGGGTTTACCAGAACTGCTGAAGGATTCCATAACACAAAAATGATTAAGAACCCCTGTCTTCAAATGTAACATGTTATTTTAAATAATATTGTAGATCACCAGTAGATACGGGACAAAATAATAAATCAAATGCATATAACTTTATTTTAATATATCAGATATAAGCTTCTTTAGTATATTTAAGCAGATTTTCTCACTGAGGATGTTTCTGACATTATTTCCGTGTGAATGACTAAAGCACTTTCATTAAAAATTGTATGATTGGAATGTTCTGGAATGTTGGTCTAGGTTTTTAAGTTTATGAACTTAAATTGGGATATGTTTAACGAAACATGGTATTGGAGTGTCTAGAAAACACCCCTATATGTATCATTCTAAGGAAGTAGTGGAGAGAACATGCTTCTGTTCTCATTCTTAATCTCCTTGGTGGATTCTCTGTGTGATTAAATCAATCCATTTCTTTTAAAAGGATTACTTAGTGCTGTTTTACACAGTTTTAAAGAGCTATTGCTGTTGAAACAACCAACCTTACTACTTGTTACCATCAGCTGTCCTGGGGGGAGGGGTGTATAGAAGAATAATGGTAATTGATTGTTATTTTTCAGTGAATAGGAAGATGAATTTTTTTTCCAGTCACTGTAACTTATATCAGCATCTCGGCTTCATGAAGTGTTATTTCTTTGCTTAGTTGTAAATGCCTGTTCAATCCAATTGCAAATTCTCTGCACTCTCTTTCATTTGGGTCTTATTCAGTCGCTTGCCTTTATACCTGTCTCTCTGGCAAGTGTCCCAAAGTATGTCTGGGTTGAAGTATTACACGTTCTGTCTGGCGAGACTTTAGAACCCCCTTTTGCTCATGTCCATCCTTATTTCCATTTGTTCTTGTAATTTAAAGTTAATGAAAATTCTTAGTTTACTTTTACTTTTATTCCTTACCAACCTCCCATCTAAACTGAAAGCAGAGGAGGTGAACTAAACCCTCGCGACTCCACTTCAGATGACAGTATTCATGATGGTATTAGTAAGGCAGCAGTCTTGGTGGAACATCAAAAAAAAAATTTTTTTTTTAAATCCCTTCTATGGGCTTGCCTCTTCTTCCGTTGAGCACACAGAATCTTCAGACAGTCCAGGGTGTGGAACCCTTGGTGACACCTGTTACAAATATACTTTCTGATATATTGCTATTATTATTCATCGTGTGTGTGTTTATACACATACATGGATCACCTAAAGGTCACTTGTAATGTCCTGTAGGAAAAAGGTATTGGTGGAGAATGACTTTACTCTTGTGGTATTACATTCATTTGACACTTTTCTCCTTGATTTTATGTGAGAGGCATCGGTAAAAATATGGGGAAGGCACTGAACTGCCCCTCTTACCTTTATATGGCACAGAACGTGTCTCAGTTTAAATATGGGTGTAATCTTTGAAAATTATGTTCGATTTTATTATATACTTTATGTATTTCATAGTTTATACTTTCCATGTCTACACAGGTGTGTATGTGGAATATCCGTAAGTAATGTAAATCACCCATCTCATTAAGTGTTTAGTATATTACCACTTCCTCTCATAGGTTTGTAAAAAAGGAAAGGATATATTCAAAAGGTGATAAGTAAATGTATAAATACTCATTTTGTCTCCTTTGCAGAGTAATTTCTAAGATTTGATGGTCTATGATATTTGATTTCAAAGTATGATTTGACAGGAGAGACAGGAGAAGGCCTGATGGAACACTACAGTGCTTGGATCAGACTATTACAACAACGAAGATTTGAAATCCTCATTTAATTTTGAACTTTATTTTCTACTAATCTTGAGGTGACTCAAGAGCTGACTTCATCTGAGGAGTGGTTGCAGATGCTTCTTCACTGTCTCACATATGAGAGGACAAGTCATGGAGAAAAAAGAAAAGAAAGGAAAAAAAAACCCCTCTGTTTTTGCACCTGTTTAAAAATCTCAAATGCTCTTCGGTTCCTGGGCAACAGGCAAGAATCCTGAAAAGCTTGGTTGCACCTGCCCAATTGTTGCTGGCAGCTGTGACTTATGAGTTAGAGCACAAAGCAGCTTGTTAGCAGTTTGCTTGTGTTCAATTACGTGGGTAGTGTACACGGAGCATGAAAGATTCTTACCTGATTTAATCCTTCGTCTGCTGTATTTGCTCACTATAAGCTCACTAGTTTTAGCCTCAACAGATATGCGTTCATTTAGCTTGTAATGTTTACCAAAAAAGGATCTGTCTTTCTTCCATGTCATCATTCTGAATTTTAAATATTTCTTTGTAACTGTTGGCCATATATAGTCTATATTACTAACTTCTTTAATCAGTACCTGGGGAGAGTAGCTATCTCCAGATAACTGGGTTGATGATAATTTTGTCCTGGTAGAGGCATTTTGTGTTTGGCTCAGTTTCACCATGCTGGCAACCCCATCATGTAAGGCTGGATGTAGTTATTGATCCATTTAGCTGAACAGATTTGAAAGCATTTGGCTATTAGTGGACACATGGGGCATATTCAGAAAAATATAAGTGTATATTATAAGATGGTTTCTTGTTTTGTGCATGTGTTAGGAGGGGGAAGGAAAAGGGTGCTGGAAGGGGTGTTAAAGAGGAAAAAACACAGATAAGTGAGAATAGAATAATAATGCTAGGAGAGTTAGAGACTAAAATCTAGAGTGAAACTAAGCAGACCTCATGATCACGAAAACATTATTTTGTGAAAGGATGCTTTGGCATCTGTGGTTCACATACCTTTTAGTCACCTGCTATTCAGTTAGTAAATATCACTTATTAGCATCTCACCTATTTATTTCCTGGTATTTCTACTTTCTGGATATTATTTGTATTGTTAAAAAAATGATGTGTTAAGTGTCCATTTGCTGTATTTGATCTGTGACCGATTTATGTGTGTGTGAGTGAGAATTGTGATGAGTCTGAAGAAAAAGATTTGGGGAAATTATATTATTTTCTTTTTTTCCATCATGGTAGCTTAGAGTAAGTGTCTAAAGGACATTGTTCTGTATACCATTTGCTTAGTGATGTAAAACTGTAGCCTGGACTAGTGTTTTTTTTTCTTTTGTCACCCATTTGATAGTTATTCATAGATCACTCTGATTAATTCATTAATATAGAAAATGGATGTTTATGTAGTCTTGGAGACTGTTATTACATGTAATACATTTTGGATGACTGTTTTTTTGCATTCATGTTACTGATTAGAGATAAATGTTAAACCAAGAAACTAAAAAATAACGATCAGTCCCTCCCATTTATTTGTCAAGTATTTGCTTATTTGTTATATGCAGAATTTGAACCCACTTTCAAATTAATTTTCATTTTCATGACCTGTTTTAATTTTTTAAAAAGTGATTATATTGGGTTGGCTAGGGGGCGCAGTGAATAGAGCACGAGCCCTGGAGTCAGAAGGACTTGAGTTCAAATATGACCTCAGACACTTAACACAAAAAAACTAGCTGTATGACCTTGGGCAAGTCACTTACCCCCAATTGCGCTACCTTCCCCCCTCCATAAAAGAAAAAAAAAAGTGATTATATAGTTACGGTTTTTAAAAAAAAAACAACAACAACAATAGACTTGGTGCTTGGACGAGAATCTTGACCTGACCCCATGCGATCCCAGACAAATCTATGTATCTGTTCAGTCTCTATGAATCTTGTTTCTTTATTGCATAATTGAAGTAATCATATATGTACCCCTGGGGGCTTTTTAAAATCTTAAAGTATAATATAAATGTGAGTTATTGGTGTTAGTCTAGGATTGATATTAAGCGATTCTCACTAAAGCTATTCAGGAAGTTGTTTAAAGAATGGAAATAAGATCCTTTTTGTCTTAGCCCTGTGACCTCGGTCCAGTTATGGTTAAACTGTCTTCCTCAGCTGCCTCTTCTGTAAAAATGGGGGCGATGAATAGCAGCTGCCTCCTGGACTTGTTGTGAGATCAAATGTGTTCATCTTTGTAAAGTTCTCTTGAAGGTTTCTTAAAGTGCTACATAAATGCTAGCTGTCATCATCATCATCGTTGATACCACCACCACCTTTACCGCCGTTGCTCCTCCTCCTCCTCCTCCTCCTCCTCCTTTTCTTCCTCCTCTTCTCTTTGTCCTCCTCCTCCTCTGATAGGTTGTTGCTTAACTTGCTGCAACATTGTATCTCTGTACCACCATCCTGAACATTCTTTCAAATGAGAAATGAGTCGGACTTCTTCCTTGGACAGATAAGGGCATGTTACAAATCGCTCAGATAGTCCAGAGTCAGTGCATGGAAGTAATGAATTTGTGCTTACAGTACAAATGTTGATTACTTTGATGCCTTTTCACTGGCTGATTTTTAATTGGTCATAAAACAGAAGCAAAGTCTTGCAAGGGCAAAGAAAGCTTCATCACGTTTCTTTCAGACATTTTGTCCTAGTAATGGGCAGTTAATACCTGCTTAAGCAGGGCCATTGGTATTTCACATGTACAAACGTACAACATTCTACATTCACACCACATGACACTGACCATTGTATTCTTCACTCTGAAATGTAGTAAGTACCCTAACTTTTTATACCGTCTAATAAGTGGCACTCTTAGGTAGCTCTAGATTTAGGGCGTTTTGATACCTTCACTCCATCCCATTCTAGTTGGTAGGAAATTGAAGAGTGTAACATTTTTCTTATTGTGAGAGAAATTAAACCACATACCTTTCTTAGTTATTATGTCAGAAATTAAAGAACCAAGGCAGTTGTTAGCTATAGGGCTGGGCATTAACTACTACCACAGTTTTAGTGTGACATCTTGGGAATGGCAACAAGAATCTCCTGATTAGGGGGTCCCAGGATTTAACTGCACAGTCTCTGTAGCCCTGGGGCCATAGGCTTCCAGAAGATTTCTCTGCTGAGCAGGACCAGTTTGAGGCATCTTCACATGAAAAGTCTTATAAAGATCACAGAACTGATCCTTATAGTAACTAGGAAATCATTTACTTACCATCAGGAGATAAATGAATTCAGACCAGATAGTATGTGACTGCCACAGTGGGCTGACCCTCAGATGTGTTCACTAAAATGTATTCCAATAATGTGGATTCATCCAAGTTGGTTGTTGAAATCAGACATAAGTTTCTTCATTAGGAGATGAAGTAGGTTAAGATTTACACAGCATGTGATTGTGATGTGGCTGCAGATATTTCAAATGAGTCCATAAAGACTCTTTTGAGGAATCTACTTTTTTTGAAGTACTTAGGATATGAAGATCCTGAATAAGCTGCCTAAGCTCAAGCTTGATCAAAATCCTGAGGTTAAAATTTGCCTCAAGCCACTGGCCACTGACTAAAACATTAGGGGAATACATATAAAGGATGACATGGGGAATTATAGGGACTGTGGGTACCACAGAGGAAGAGAGTTATTCATGAAATGTTCTATCATTGGGGATATCTATACCTTTTGGGGGGAATGGTGAGAGAGTGGGTTTCAGTTCAGTAAGTGGGCTATCTAATTAGTAGGACTGCTACATAAAATTTTGCATGCTTGATTTTATTGGATTGTTTAAGACATTTGTGTAAGGATGCTGTTCATTTCAGGGACCTTACCGACTACGTGGAGGTATAGAGTCTTGGTAGGATAGCCAGGATAGATTGACTTTATAGTGAGGCAAGTGGGACCTGTGACTGTTGCTTTTGCAGTGACAGGCAAGCATGCAGATCTCTGCTGCAAGTCAGGGGGGCCAATAAAGACTGCTTACTAATCAAGTAAGTTGTCTCAACTTTTATTGACATGAAAAGGAATCATCATTGCTAGCTGAACCTCTTTCTGCCACAAGCTACACAATCTCTCTAGTTCATTGAGTCTCATTTGAAGTAAGGAGCTAAGTAAGTCTTTTCTTTCTTGTTTTAGTATCGAGCAGGAAAGCGGTGTGCTAAAATGCCCACGTGTCTTCTCAGGCTGACTTCCTCCCCAGTAGAAAAGTAGAGTATTTGGATTGGAACGGGGCTTGTCTCTTAGTTACCATAATTTTAATAACTCCTTTTCTTCTACCAAGTGAGGTTTGTGCTGCAGTAATATTTTCCTGAATCCCACTCAGCAAAGTGGGAGGAACAGAGGTCTTGGGATTTTAAGGATACGTGGAGTTAAGTCATTGTCCTGGGGAATACATGAACCGCCTAGGAGACCACTTCTCTGTCTGAAATACTTGGTTTTTTTGGTGTAAAAAGAAGAGTCTTGATTGTAGCAAAATATGAATGAATAATGAAAGTCCTATTTTGGAGTGTAGGTGAAGCACAGGTAGATATGAATACCATCTTACTAGTAAATATGTTGCTTTACAACATCATAATCAAAAGCAAGAGTTGCTTTCGGCATATTTCCTTCTACCGTTGGTAGACATGTGCCAAAGGCCTTTCTCTTAACGAGAAAGGTCAACCAGGCCCTTTTATACTTAGTCATTGGTGACAAACTTCTCTACTCCTGAATTTGCACAGATTGTTGTCTTTGAAGAATTAATATTTAAGCTGTGCCGCATCTAATGAGGTTTTTAAATTGTATGTATGAATACTGAACACAGTCATCAAGAGTAGATTCTGGCCGTATTTGTAGAGAAGGCTTGAGAGCCAAATCATGTCCCAATGTCTGCTCTGCTCAGCCCATGTGTTGTCTTTCTCATCTTTGCTTTGTGTTCTACCATGAAGCTACTATTTCTTTCACTTCCTAGTATGAAGGATGGATATTAGGAGGGATTCGGGTGAAGGGTGGTCTAAGGGAGACTCTCTGTTTAACTGTATGGAAGGCAGTATCTATATAGATGTCTTGTACTTAAACTGGATCTGGTACTATTGTTATTCATGCTGATGTAAAGAGCAGGATGAATTGGGTATTTCTTGCACCTGAGTTCCCCCAATTTACAAATTTAAAAAAAAAGGTTCATTCTACACTTTGAAGTTTTGAAGCAGCACTTACTGGTGACCCAATTTTGCCAACAATTCTCTTAACTATAACCCCTGTACTCATTCATCAAGGTCTTTTTCCCCCCACCCACTGTCTGTCTAGCCTGGTTTAAAATTTTTATATATGTACTTTTAAAAAATTGATTAGTTGGAGAGCTGCCCATTCCTCTGTGCTGTATAATAAAGATTTAAAAACTGAACACTGAATTCTGTATAGTGTAATTAAAACTGACCCACATTTGGACCTGAGAACACCAGGACTTAGCCAAACTTGCCATGAGCTGAGTTCTGATGGCAGATGGGAACTAATGAGGACACACTACACTCCAGAATTTCCCAGCTGCTTGGCCCCTTTTTGTACAAACAAGGTTTGGAGCGAAGTCCCGATCCCAAGAGCATGTTTGGTAAATGTGCTGCACCCAGTGTTTTAGGAAACGAGATGATAAAGTCAGGCTGTTTCAAAGTATTTTTAAGGCCCCAGTTCCCATGGAACTTTAGGCACTTAGCTTAGAGGTGCTCTTTCTCCTTCCCTCCCACCTCCTTTGTATGGCATAACCTCATAAAAATCACATATTCCTATTATTTCTTTTCTCCCTCAAAGTCTTCAGGTTTGAAGTGATCACTTATATAAAGCATTAGACACTTGAAGGCAGTTATAACTGGGCAGTAAGTATCAAGATGGGACTGAGCCTCTTTTCAACCTATGGATCTCTTCAACTAGTTTGATGTCCTGGGACTATTCAGGCAGATGTAATTGAATCAGTTTGAAGCAGCTGTAGCTGGCATGTGGTCTCTCAGATTGCTAGCACCTGCTTGTTTTTTTGCAACTCACTAGAGTGAGAGTGGTGCCAAAACCAGCATTGGTCTTGGAGCAGATGAAATACTACAGATCCTCTATCCCTTTCCCCTTCCAACCTAGCCATCTCATTGCTGGTGTCTGCATTAGAAAATTCTTGCGCATGTAGAAGAGCTGGTGAAACTTTTTTCTTCTCCTCTCATCTCCAGTGAAATCCTAATAATTCTAACCACCTCAAAATAATGAGAGAGAGGGAGAGAGAGTTTAATGTGGATAAGGCATTTTGGGTCTCTCTTGTAATTAGACAGTCCAGTAGCCCGTGTTCTGCTGTATCATTTAAATGCACATGCCATATTCATTCCTGTTCCAGTATTGTCTTATTGGCTCAAAGAACTAACTGGGACCTTTTGGGGGATGATATAACTGTTCTTTCTTTGAAAGAAGGGGATGTAGATTGAAATTTATTCCTATTTTAAAATTTAAACTGAGTATCAACCAATTCTCTTAAATTCCTACTATATGTATGAAGAGACACTGTCCCCCCCCAAAAGGCGGTAATATCCTACCACCTTCTCTGCTGTGTAATAAAAATCTCAGAAACAGGGAGGACACCAGCTCTGTTTTAAGGAGATGTTTCTGAGTCCTTTCTTTCTTTGTTCTTATTTTCTTTGGTTCAAGGCACAAGTTTAAGAAAAAAAATTAATGAACTAATCGATGTTTAAAATTAATCTGGAAATGGCAAATAGGAAATATGGTAAATAGGAAATCTTCTCTTAATTGTTTGTGTGTATTTAGGACATAAAGCCACTTTGGAGATGGATGTAAATTAGCAGTCCTAGAGAGGCCAGGAGGTGTTTGTAAATGAGGGTGGTGAGGAAGAAAGAGGAGATGAGATTGAATGAATTCTGGGAGATAGATTTCATTGTTCTCAAGAAGGATTTATCAGGCACCTATTGGTTAGAAGGCAGTACTCCTAGTTTCAGAGATATGGCAGCTAGATTTGTCAGTGGATTGAACACCAAGCCTGGAATCAGGAAGACCTGTATCCAAATGTGGCCTCAGACATTTCCTAGGTGTTTGACTCTGGGCAAGTCACTTAACCTCTGTTTACCTCAGTTTCCTCAGCTGCAAAATGGTGATAATAATACTACCTACCCTTCAAGGTTATTGTAAGTATCAAATGAGATAATAATTGTAAAGAGCTTAACTTCGTGCCTGAGGGCAGCTAGGTGGCTCCCTGGATAGAGTGCTGGGCTGGGGTCAGGAAGACTCTCCTCTTCCTGAGTTCAAATCTGGCTTCAGGCACTTACTAGCTGTGTGACCCTGGGTCATTAACCTTCAGGTTCTTCACATCCAAAATGAGCTGGAGAAGGAAATGACAAACCACTCCAGTATCTTTGCCGAGGATATCCCAAATGGGGTCATGAAGAGTGGGATACCACCGAAATGACACAACAACACAACAGTGGCCGGCACAAAGTAAATGCTACCTCAGCGCTAACTGTTATTATTATTATCCAAATGTGTGGTTCCCGTACTCCCAAGTCTTCTAATCTAATTGAAGGGAAAGGACATACATTTTAAAATATGTTTTTAAAGAATGAAATCCACAGTAATATACGCTCAGCATCCTGTGGGCTGGTGGAGGAGGTGGGCTTTGTGTTGGTTTTAGAAGTAAGGGCATGTGGGGGGAATGGCATTATTGAAGTTGTGGAATAGACAATGGACACAGCATGTTTAGGGAGACAGTAAATATCTTTTATTGGAGTGTGGCCCGACAGAGTGACCCTAGGCTGCAGAGGTCAGATGTAGGAGGCAGGGAGTGGAGGGCTCTCAGGGTTATACTAAGGCACTTGGACTTTGTCGTTCTTTAAGGAGTGGGAAGCCTAGATGGTTTTGAGCTAGTAAGAAAACATTTAAAATTGGATTTAAGAGGAAAAGTCTTGAAGAATAATATAGGGAGAAACCAGAAACAAGTCCTGATGGGGTTTCTAATGGAAAGAAGAGCAGGGGACCAAAAATGGTGCCGTTTTTAAGGCAGATAGAATGCTGTCCCTGAAGTGAAAATCTGGGTTCCAGCCTCACTTCTGAAACATTACTGGCTGTGTGATCCCAAATGACCTCATCTCTCAGTTTTCTGGTATCAAACACGTGACCTGTGGGCATAGGACAGTGGCCTGAGCCAGATTAACAAAAATTTTTTTAAAACCCAAACAACTGAAAATAGAGAATATTTCCACTGTGGTTTTCTAAATCAGTATGCTGTGGCAAGGTTCCTTATGTAAGGCATGGTGGCCCCTGTTTTCATTTGAGTTCGGTGTCACTGCATTAGACTGCTCTCTAAGACTGTCTCTTGCAGAAGGGTGCTGACCGACACTGGCGGGGGCAGTTTGCTCAGCTGGGAGTTGTTGATGCTGATGAAATTACGCGTCCAGTCCCTCTTCCTAATGATGGCTTGCATTTATATAGCACTTTAAAGTTTGCAAAGCATTTTATGTACATTTCTTCACTTATGTGGGAAGTAGAGTGGGGGAGATGAACTAAGAGATGCATCAAGTACACCAAGATGAAGAATTTGTTCAGCTCATTAAGACCACCTGTTCTGTTCCCATTAGTCCAGTCCCCTCATGTTCACGACAGTGGGGATGGAAGCCAGATTATAAGATATTAAGAGGCATGTAGATGATAAAGAAATGACAACAGAGAGAGGTTTGTTGTGGAAGAAAAGGAGATAGATAAATAGGGAAAAAGAGAGATTACGGTAATATAAAGTGAAAGATTTTTCTGCAGGGGGGAGCCCTATCCATATTTGATGGTAGAGGGAAAGTCCCAGTGCTGAAAGTAGTTGAAGATCTCAGGAAGGGAAGAGTGAATGAAGGCAAATGTTTGAAATCATAGACTGACTCAGGAGAGCTAAGCCACATATTTAGGCTAGGGACTGACTCATTGACATCTGCAACTGGAATGTTCAGTGAATCATTGTTTGAAATGTTGGATACAATATTTGACCTCGCACCTTCATTTATTTATTTTTTGGTAGCAAAAGTTGATTTTCATATCTTTGCAAGTTAATATCTATCCTGTTCTCTGTAATATTCCATTATATTTGTTATAATGGATATTGATATTCCATTATATTTCTACCTAGCTTATAATAGTTAACATATACATATATAGTACTTCTAGGTTCACAAAGCACTTTGTAGATATTATCTCATTTTATCCCTTGGGAGGTAGATGTTATTATCCTCCCTGTTTTCTAGTTAAGGAGGCTATGGCAGAAGCAGAAGTTAAGTGGCTGTCTGAGGCAGGATTTGAATTCAGTTCTTTCTGACTCTAAGTCCAGGGCTCCATCATCTCTACTCCCTACTTCCTCAATTTGTAAACATATTTAACTCCATAAATATTAGACACATAGCTGAATATCCCTTATGTATTTAGCTTTCCTACTTAATTGTGTCTTTTTATATGGATATCATATTGTTCTCCAAAGCATCAAAGTAGCATATTATTCAGCTCTGGTAAAACTTGGTGGTTCACATATGTGGCCACCTGGTTCTCCAGGAATACAGTGACACCTCTGTAAAATTGGTTGTGAAGGGAAGTCCTCCACTTTGGCTCCATGTATCAGCGTTTTTACTGTAAAAAGTCTATTTGAGGGATAAATCCATATTTTAATGTGTCTTGCTCTTTACAAACACTTCTTGTACTTTGATAATTTTCCTTAGATTTTATGGATTCGTGGTGTTCACTGAATATGGCATTGGTTTCCAAAAGCAAACAGGAATTCGAGAAATATCCTCTGGCATATTCATTGATAAAACTTACTTATGCATCATTTGCCTCTCAATAACTGAATTATATAAATATATACACGCGGTCCCCACTAGTAACTATGTTACACTAATCAGGTTTGTTTTAAACAGTACTCATTTTTTCTTGACTTTGTCTGCTAGAGTCTTGATTGGGGAAAGTCAAATTTGTTAAACACATACTATGGACCAAGGAGCTGCAAAGACAAACAGTACAGGCTCCCTGCCTTCTAGGATTATGTCTGGCTAGTCTGCTAGAAGAGATTCGATATGTATACCAATAACTGGAGTTCAGAATTTTAAAAATGGATAAGAAAGGTACAAATAAAGTGCTATAAGAGGTTAGAAAAGAGAGTGTTGCCTGTCCCAGCCCTCCTCTGTGTCCCTTAGAGCCAATTTAGAGTTCTCCTTACCTAAACATAAACTCTTTTCAATTCTTTCAGAATTCCAGCTAGTTATTTTATTCCTTAAGCAACATTCCTTCACCTCTGGTTAATTTGAGGTATCATTTATTTCTCCACATAACCCTCATCTTTTCATTTTTTTTCCATCTCCATTGCCAATAATTCTTCCATTCTCAGCTGACTATAACTAGGATGGTAAAACTCAAAATATCAGGCCATTTAGGTGAGAGATGAACATCTACTTTTATCACCGTAATCTCTCACTTAAAAAAAAAAGTAACAGGAGTTTTCTGATGAGCAAGAATGGAAAGAAAGAGAAAGGGGGAGAAGAAGGAAGAAAAGGAAGAAAATTACTTTACTATGGATTTGCACGTGAATCATAGACTGCTATAGTCTCTTAGGAATAAATGTAATGGGCTTCCTAAAAAGCAATAAAGACACCCAGTGACCACAGGCTTCCTTATTATGAATGATGACTTAAATTAATAAAGTGGCATATAACATATCATCAAGGAGAAATTTTGCCAGACCAGGAGATGGTCATATAGTGAAAGTAGAGAAGAGATACCCAGCCCGCATGTTGTATTAGCAATTATACACAGACAAGAAGAGACTACAGGAAGCCCCCCAGTATGTTGGTATAATACTTCCCCTGTGGAGGATTTTACAGAATGGCATGGATAAAATGAAAAGGCATGAAAAAGTTACATTTTTCACTGGTGGAAGGAGTACCCAGCTATGAGATGATGGATTCGTTGAAATAATAAGAAAGGAAGTCTCATTTCCTCATTTTGGTATGTCGGTGACTGGATTCCCAAAAGTTAAGCCAGTTAAGTACAAATTCTGGAAGAAACTAAGAAACAAGGAAGACTTTAAATATAGGTCCAATGAAGGTCCAGTGATGTATGCCTATCATCCAAGGACCAAACGAGGTAAAACTGGAGAGTCCCACCAGTATGCTGGCTTCAGGCATGTAACTTTGTCTATAATAATCCTTGAAAGCCATCTCCTGAGTTACGTGGGGGTTGTTAGTGTGCCATCAGTATGCCTCCACTGATAAAATTACAGTTCCTCCGAGTATTGAAATGTGCATCCAAAAGCCTTGGTTTGGTGTCCAATGATAAAGGACCTTAAAGGGAAGGGTGATTAGGATGAAAGCAGAGGGAAAATGGTTGGATGACTGTAGGCAGCCCCACAAATGCAAAGAAGGCAAATGCTCCCTTCAGCGATCTGAGAAGCCTCGAAACTGCCATAAATAGCTGTTGTTAACATTGTGATCTGGTTGCCCAGTGCTGAGGCTCTCACCTTATAACTGATCCTAGTCCCGCCCTTTCCCAACCCACACCCCGTGCTGTAACAGGTAACAGTCTGCTCTTTGTGTTTATGCTCTATTATGTGTAACATAGATAATATTAATTTATTATTATTTATATTATATATATATAAATGTTTTACATTTATCGAATACTTAGTGTCATGCTAGATAACATGCAGAATTAGTATTCCTCATGATAGAACTCCTGTTGCAACATATTTTTAGACCAGAATTAGAATGGTTGGGGGTGGTGGTGGTGGTTTGAATTATTGTAGTGTCACCATAGTGACACCAAGAGTGAAGAACTCAATTTTCATTCAAAACCCCTGTTTCCATTAGTTAACAAATTCCTGTGAAAGTCATACTTTGAGTAAGGTGGGGTTAGGTGAAATTTCAGGACTGAAAATTCTCAAAATTTGTTTCAGACAAAATTTTTTTAAATTAGTTTTGTTTTTGAATTTAAATAAAGGACACTCAGAATCTGTATTAAATATAAACATTTCTTTTTCTTTCCTGGTTTATGAAATAAAAGATTTCTGCTCCATTTTTTCCCACTAGATTTACCTTACACCAGACTTCAGACTTTCTTGACTGATAGGGAGAATGCAGTTCTATCTCCTTTAGTGTTGCAAATGTAGATAAAAGGCTATTTTCTGTGGGCAATGTTTGGAAATTTAAGGAATTTGTCCTGCTGGAGGCATCAGGGTGGGCAACAAACCACAGGTAGAATTCATCACCTGTGCTTTTTGCATTGCCCAACACAATGACCTCTTCTGTATAGCTTTGGCAGCAGATTTCAGCCTGTGAAACCCATTCTGGATTTTGTTTTTCTACTACTGCCCTTTTAATACCAGTCCTTTTTGTAAGTATGAAAATGCTTGCAAGTGTCATAAAACAGCTTTGTTTTTTAACCTTAGTTTTTGTAGTAAAGAACCTTGAGAAACTGGACCTTCATCAGATGGTTTAAGATTGCATGATTAGTGATCCTCCCCACAAACAACTCCGTATATTTGGTCTCTATCACCATGCCAAATGGAGAAGTGAAATGTAAAACAGAAATTGTTCTGGCTAATTCAGGCCAAGAAACCTGCTTTCATACATGTGGACACACACACACACACACACACGCACACACACACGCATCTCCAGGTAAGATTGTCCTTTGGCTTGGGATAGAAATATGCATATGTAGAAATATATGCATAGACACATATATGCATACATATACACGCATATGTATGTATATATACATATTTATGAATGAATATATGTATATAAAACAGTCTCAACTTTTCACCCAGCTATAAACTGTGGTATCAACCTACACTTCATCACTGATCTGTGTGCAGGCTATTGGAAAAAACATGAGGCAACACAATAAAATCATTTATTGCTTTTAGTTTTTATCTCCCCATGTAGAGACACACCCACTCACCCACACCCAACTGTCTTTTTATTTAGGTCAATCTAATGCTTTGATCAGAGGTTATATGAAAATCCTGGTTGAATTTTGTCTCATATGAAATAGCAAATTTATGAAATAATCAACGTTCATGTGAAATCTTCAGTGCTGTTTCAGTTACTGATGGCCAGTAATCATAACAAGCATCTTAGATTAATAGAAAATGGTATTGTAAGACTCAGAAAAGAAAGTTTTTGCTATTAAAGTTCTTGACGTTGTTGAAGAGTTCAGCATTAGACAGGAGTAGGTTTTTATCAAGGGAAGGGATACTTAAGTGACACCATCTACTTTGCCACTTTAAGGGCCACTGGGCCTCTCTGTCAACCTAATCATTGGACCCTCGTATTTATTGTGCCTGCCTTTGAGGTGTGAATTTCTTGAGAGAAGATGCTGGCTTGTTTTTCTTTTATTCCCAGTGCTTATTGCAGTGCTTTGGACAGTAGACTAAGAATGGGGACCTGTGATTTCACTGGTTTAGGGAGTGCTTAGATAGAAGCTTTCCATAACTGTAGATAGAAACTTTCTCTATAACTTAAACAGGTTATGTGAGTTGCTCAGGATCCTACAGCATGTAATAAATACTTTTTTTTATTTATTCATGAAAACATGATTAAGTGATTAATTATTTGAAACCTGATCATTCCTGACTCCAAGTCTTTCATGTCCATGTAATTCTCAAAATGTTAAATGACTGTGTTTAAATGAAAAATAGACATGTATGTAGATATGTCTCTACACACAGTCCATAAATAAAGCTGTGTATATATAAGAATAGCTAGTATTTATATAAGATGTGTGTATATACATATATGTATATCTATCTGTCTGTCTATCCTTTATCTATCTATCCATCTATCCATCCATCTATCTGTCTATCTATGTATTTGTTTATGTATATACACACATGGCAGTCAGAGGTCAAATCCAGAATCACACATCTGGCTACCTCAAGTGTTCTTGGCTCCAGGCCCAGCACTATATCCACTGTAGTACCTAGTATATACCAGTAGTGTACTGGTATATACATCTCTCTCTCTGTCTCCCTCTCTCCATTTGTGTTTGTATATATGTGTATATGTATATGTGTGTATATGTATATGTGTCTATATGTATATGTGTGTATATATGTATGTATATCCATGTATATATGCATTCATACGTACACACAGATATAACTGTATACTCACACATACACAGAGAAAGAGAGACAGAGGGAGATCTCTAGGAGAGAGAGACATGTTAACTCTATCATGCAAAATATGCTTTCTCTCTGATAGGTGATTTTTTAATTATTTGTTCTTAATTTCCTATTATTAATTTCAATTTAAATGTATTAACTATACCTGTGTGTGAACCTTTTAAAACTAAAAGTTGTTATTTAAAATAATCAATTACATGTTGAAGAAAGTCATAGCTAACAAAGACGTCCTAAACTGAAAGTTAGTAGTCTTTTGTGTGTTTAAAGTGACTTTACTGTAGGAAAACTTAGAAATTATATCTTTTGAAGAATTCAGTTCAGTGTTTTAGGAACCAAGTGAGTTTTAGAAATCAGTGAACATTTTTTCCATTCTTTTGAAACCTTGTAAGTGGAATGTTAGAATTATGCGGGCATGATGCTTTAAGTTCCAACTCAAATCCCACCTTTTACAGGAAGCTTTTCTCAACCCCTCTTCATGGTAGTGTCATTTCTTCTGTAAGTCGTTTGTTTTCTGTGTGTTTCTGTGCGTGATGTCTTCCCCTTTGGTTGTGAGCTTCTTGAGGAAAGGGCCTGTCTTTTGCCTCTTTTTGTATCCCCAGCTCTTAGTAGAGTGCCTGGAATGTAGGAGGCACTTAATACATGTGTGCTGGTTAGGGCAAGGACAGGACCTAGTCTAGAGAGAAGGTCTTCCTCTAGCTTCTCTCAGCTTACCACATTGAAAACATATCTCATAGAGGAATTCTCATTGATAGAAAACTAGGTCTCTTTCCTTTCTTTTTCACCCTCCCCACCCCATTCAATAAATTCCCCTGGCTCCCTATTACCTCCAGAAAAAAAAATAATCAAATCCTCCATTTGGCTTTTAAAACTCTTCATAATTAGACTCTTTCTGCCTTTCCAGTCATTTTACACATTAACTCCCCCCCCATGTAGGTTACAGTCCAGTGGCGCTGGTTTCCTTGTTCCTCACACAAGGCATTCCCTTTTTCACCTCTGCATTTTCACTAGCTGTCCCTCGTGCCAAGAATGATCTCTCTTCTCATTTCCACCTCCTTGCTTCTTCCAAGTTTTAATTAAAATCTCATCTTCTATAGGAGGCCCTTCCTGGTCCCCTTTAATGCTAGTGCCTTCGCTCTGAGATTGTATCAGAATTATCCTGTATTTATCTTGTTTGTTCATGGTTGCTTGTATGTCATCTCTCTCATTAAATTATAAACTCCTTGAGGGCAGAGACTGTTTATGACTTTCTTCATATCCCCATCACTTAGCTTGGTACCTGGCGCATGATATGTCTTTAATAAATGCTTGTTGACTTGACTTGGAATTATTTTATCAGCAATATTAATATTTTTTCATTGTTGACACAAATTAGACAGTAAGAAACAGTGTGGTGTAATTTTTAAAAATACACTGGATTTGGAACCAGGGAACCTAGGTTCAAAACTAAACTAAGTTTTGCTTCTTAGTATTTCTGTTACATAGAACAGGTCATTTTAATTACTGCACATCTGTTTTCCAATCTATGGAATGAAGGAGCTAACTAAAGTGACCTCTAAAGTCCCTTCCAGCTGTAAAATTATAATCTGAACCCTTGCAGTTTGTTATTCATCAAAAACTTATGTTGTGTGGTCCATTTTAACAACACTAAGGCTTATCTTTTGATTGGGTTAAAATTCCAGATCTGCAACAAGGGTGAAGTCAACAGGATTGTCCTGTACATTATCTAACTCATGATTTATATTTCTGTCAGTGAATGAGACAATGGCCAAAAAAGCAAACAAAAGTGCAAAGCAGCAGCTCATCTTGCCTTAAACAACTTTCCTTTAAAGATAGGAGTGGATAGGAGTTGGGGTTCTTGTCTCGAGGTATCACCTTCAAAATTTTCGGAGATAAAACTCAGAAAAAAATGTTAATATACGGAGGCAGTTAAGGTGGTGCAGTAGATATAGCATTGGGCCGGAGTCAGGAAGATGTGAGTTCAAATATAGCTGCAGACTCTTACCAGCTGTGTGACCCTGGACTCAACCTCTCTCATCTTCAGTTTCCTCTACTGTAAAACAGAGATAATAAAATAGTATTCTGAGGTTGGGTTGTTGTTAAATGGTTAGCATGGTGCCTGGCCTGTAGTAGGTACTTGATAAATCCTCCCTCTCTCCCTTCCTTCCTCCCTTCCTTCCTTCTTCCCTTCCTTCCATCCTTACTTCTTCCCTGGAGGAAGAATGGACTCTTCCCCCAGATCACTGATAGACATCCCCCAATTCTGCATAACTATTTTCAATGCCTCTCAGATTTCTTCATGATCCTGTTTTTGCCCTTGAACTCCTTCCATATTAGGTTTCAAAACGATTTCTTAAACCTATGACTGTTACAGGTGATACACTGGCATCTTTCTATCTTAATTTGAGGAAGGCTTGGGGGATTAGCTTTTCATTCTTCTTCAGTAAAAATGCACAAAAGGTAAATTTAAATAAAAATCCATCAACTCCCCCTCCCCTGAGGATGACAACTCATATTCTCTTCTACATTTACATGGTACTTGTTGCCTTAGCATCTAAGTGCTTTATATGAATTTAATTGAATTGTGAGTCATCCTTCTCCACAGTTTATTAACTGCTGAATCTTGCTTTACAGATGGAGAATCTGAGGCACTCAAGTATAGCCACCATGGCCTCCACCACATAGAAGATATGTGGCAAATTAAAATTAGAAGTCTCATGTTTAAATGTACTGGCCATCACACCGCCACCCAGCCTTTCTATGAAGGCTTCTGTTTCAAGAAGTTCAAACATATTTTCACCTAATAGTCTGTTCCTTGGTACTTTTAGTATTGGATTACACAAAGGATCTGTGATTTCCTCAGTATGTCCTGTCACACTGATCACCCAGTGTGAAAACTCCTCCAGCCAATACACAATTTATTATTATTATTGAGTAAATCTGTCCTAAGCAGCCGCCTGGGATGTGTAGAGGTCAAAAGACTTGTCCAAGATCACTAAGTGTCAGAGGTAGAGTTTGAACTCAAATCTTCTTGACTACATGCTCAGGACTGTCTTCTTAAATCATGTTACCTCTATGGTAATTTCATTATCAATTTTTATTCATTCTACTCTGATACATGATAATAATGATATAGATTGATTAGGATTTTTAAAACTGATGTCAGCTCTGGATGGTCCCTTTAGGTTGAAAAGGCATTGAATATAGACTTACTGATGAACTGTATGTCAGTGGTTAGAAGATCAACATAACTAAGGAGGAATAGACTCATTACAAGACTGACTACAGGGTGAAGATTTTTTTTGACATAGTAAGTAAGTCTCAAAGGCTATCTACTATATGTATAGGAATTGCCATTTGAATAGGTCTGAAGGAGCACTCACACTGTGAAAATCATAGATCCATGAGATCTTGAAATATAATTATGTATGACTTAGGTGACAGGATAAATCAAGAAAAAAAAGACAATAGAATCCGAGGGTCTTAGTGGACACTAAACTAAACATTCCATGAACTTAGTATGCTGTAGTCTCAATTAAGCAAAAAATTTTAAAGCAGCCTATGAACAAGTCACTGTACTAGGTTGCTAGGGGTACAAAAACAAAAATGAAATAATCTCTGCCCTCAGGGAGCTTATATTCTACAACATATCAATTAAAAGTGAATGTATCAGAGAAAAGGCATAATATACTAAGAGTTTATCATATAATACAAACAGCAGTTGATCTTTTTGTCTCTCTATCCAACATCAATCATGTCTTTATTAAGGAAAAAAAAAACACCTCTCAGGTTCTGTCTATACGATTATAAAATAAATGGTTTATTTGGCCATATCAATCAAACCTCTGAATTATGTCCAAACACTAGGAGTCTGTCATTTCCACAACTGAAAAAATAATAAAAATTTAGAGAAGTTCTGGGTAAGAATTTTGTTTTTTAATGATGCCTGAAGTGCTGCAGCTAAAATTTTGGGAAGTAGCTATTTAAAGAAAGGAAAGAGAAAGCCAAGGGCATACTTACCAAATCTTCAAAATATTATGTAAGTGAAAACAATAAGGATTCAGGATGAGATTTAATGTACTAATATCAATGGCACGTTAAGGTCATGGCTTCATACTTTCAGAGGTAGAAGAGTCTTAGATTTCATTTTATCCAACCTGTTAATTTTACAGATGAAGAAATGTGGTCCCAAGAGGTGATTTATGATTTGCCAAAAAGGTACAAAGTCAGTTGATAATGGTCAGGCAATTGATAATAATTTATTTTTAATTATTTTTTTGTTTATTTTTCTTAGATATTTCCCAATCACATGTAAAATTAACAGTAATTAAAAAAACCATTTTTTTGAGTTCCAAATTCTGTTTCTCCTTCCCTTTTTGCACCTGTTTTTTAGAAGGCATGTAATTCTATTGATTCTACATGTGCAGTTGTGCAAAACATATTTCCATATTAGCCATGTTGCAAAAGAAAATTAAAAAATAAAATAATAAAAATAAAGATAGTAAAAAAAAGGATGCTTTAATCTTCATTCATAGTCTACCACTGCTCTCTCTGAAGGTGAATACCATTTTTCATCATGGGTTATTTGGAAATGTCTTAGAACATTTTCTTGATCAGAGTAGTTAAATCTTCCAAAGTTGATCATCCTTACAATATTGTTGTTACTGTGCATAATGTTAGCCTGTTTTTTCTCAACTCACTTTGCATCAGTTCATGTAAGTCTTTCCAGGTTTTTCTGAAACCATCCTATTTGTCATTTCTTATAGCATAACAGTATTCCATCACAATTATATACCACAACTTGCTCATCCATTCCCCAATTGATAGGCATTACCTCATTTTCCAATTCTTTGCCACCACAAAAAGCTGCTGTAAATATTTTTATACAAATAGGTCTTTTTTTCCCTTTTTCCTTGATGTCTTTGGGATACAAACCTACTAGTAGCATTGCTCGGTCAAATGATGTGCCCAGTTTTATAGCTCTTTGGCCATAGCTCCAGATTGCTCTCCAGAATGGTTGGAACAGTTCACGCCTCTGCCAGCAAGCTTTAGTGTCCCAGTTTCTCCACATCCCCACCGGCATTCGTTCTTTTCCTTTTCTGTCATGTTAGCTAATCTGACACATCTGAGGTCGTATTTCAGAGTTGTTTTAAGGTCCATTTCTCTAATCAGTAGTGATTTAGAACATTTTAAAATCACTATTGATAGTTTCGATTTCTTCAGAAAGCTTCCTGTTTGTATCCTCTTACCATTTATCAACTGGGCAATGACTGGTTTGTTTTTTTTTATATATAAATTTAGCTAGCTCAGTTCCCTATTTCTTTGAGAAAGGCCTTGATCAAAGAAACTTTTTGCAAAAATTTTCCCTACTTTCTTGTTTTCCTTCCCATTTTGGTTTATGTTTTGTTATGCAAAAGCTTTTTAATTTCATACAATCAAAATTATGTATTTTATTTCTCACAGTCCCATCTATCTCTTGTTTGGTGATAAACTCTTCCCTTATGCATAGTCCTAACAGGTATATTTTTCTGTGTTTCCCTAATTTACCTATGTTATCACCCTTGATGTCTAAATCATTTATTCATTTTGACCTTATCTTGGTACATGGTGTGAGATATTGATCTATACCTAATTTCTGGCAAACCACTTTTCCAGTTTTCCCAGCAATAATTGTCAGATCTTGAGTTCTTACCCCCAAAGTCTGGATCTTTGGGTTTATCCGACACTGGATCACTGTGGTCCTTTGCGGCTGTGGATTGTGAGCCTCGCCTATTCCGCTGACCTGCTCCCTTCTCAGCCAGTGCGATCCTCGTGTTGATTGCTGCTTTGTTACTTAACTTGAAATCGGCACTTGCTACGGCTGTCTTGCTTAACTTTTTTTTTCCCCATGGATTCCCTTGATGTTCTTGAACTTTTGTTCTTTCACATGAACTTTGATACTGTTTCTTCTAGCTCTATAGAATAATTCTTTGGTAGTTTGATTGGTTTAGCAGTGAATAAATAAGCTGACTTAGGTAGAATTGTTATGTGTATTATATAGGCTCAGACTACCCACGAACAATTAGTGTTTCTTCATTTGTTTAGATCTCTATTTATGTGAGAAGCGTTATGTACTTGTGTTCATATAATCCCAGGTTTTGTTTTAGCAGGTAAATTCCCAAGCATTTTCTATTTTTCTTAGGTTTTTTTTTTAATGGAGTATCTTTTTTCTACCTCTTCCTGCTGGTTGTTTTTTTTTTTTTTGGTAGTATATCGAAATGCTGGTGATTTATTTGGATTTATTTTATATCCCGTGAAGCAAAGTGCTCAGTGGATAGAGCAGGAAGACGTATTTTCCTGAGTTCAAATCTGGCTTTAGACACTTACTGACTGTGTGACTATGGGCAAGCCAGTTAACCTGTTTGCCCCAGTTTCCTCATCTGCAAAATGGGGATAATAATACCACCCACCTTTCAGGGTTGTCTTGAGGGTTAAATGAGATCGTAAAGAGTTTAGCACAGTACTTGGGGACGGTTAGGTGGCTCAGTGGAATACAGTTGTGGGCCTGGAGTCAGGAAGACCTGAGTTCAGATCTGTCCTCACATACTTACTAGCTGTGTAACCTTGTCTGCCTCTGTTTCCTCATCTGTAAAATGACCTAGAGAAGGAAATGGCAAACAACTTTGCCAAGAAAATCTCAAATGAGATCATGAAGAGCTGGACAGAACTGAAGAACAAAACATTTTATATCCTGCAACTTTGCTGAAGTTGTTCATTGTTTCAGCTAATTTTCAGTTGATTCTCTAAGTACGCTGTCATGTCATCTGCAGAGAATAACGGGCGGTTCTGTCTCCTCATCACCTGTTCTAATTCGTTCGGTATCTTTTCCTCGTCCCATTGCCATCGCTGGCGTTCCTAGTTGCTTGCTATGAATTATAGTGGTGTTGACGGACCCCTTTGCTTCGCTCCGTGTCTTGGAAAGGCCCCACTGCTCTCTAGTGTTTTTTTTTAATAGGAATGGGTGTTGTGTTTTGACAAAGGCTTTTTTCTGCATTTTTGTTGTTGTTGTTATGGACATAGTCAGTTAGGCTGAGAGTTTTCCTAATATCAAACCAGTCCTGTATTCTTGGTATAAATCACACCTGTTCATAGTGTGTGATCTTTGGGATATATTGCTGTAATCTCCTTAGGAATATTTTCCTTCAATTTTTTACATTGATACCTATTAATGAATTGGTCTATACTTTTTTTCTCTGTTTTTGTTTTCCATAGTTTAGGTATCAAAACCATGTTTTTTGTTATAAAAGTAATTTTGTAGGACTTCTTTTTAACCTATTTTTTCAAATTGTTTTTATCATATCCAGATTAATTGTTCCTTAAATGTTTGGTAGAACTCACTTGTGAATCCGTCTGGTCCTGGGGATTTTTCCTTAGGAAACTCATTGATGGCTTTTCCAATTTCTAATTCTAGTATAGCATTATTTAAGTATTCTATTTCTTCCTCTGTTAAACTGGGCAGTTCATAGTTTTGTAACTACTCATCCATTTCACTTAGATTGTCAGTTTTACTGGTATATAATTGGGCAAAATAGTTCCTAATAATTACTTTAATTTCATATTCATTTCGTGGTGTATTCACTCCATTTTTGATACTAGTAATTTGCTTTTCTTTTTTTTAAATTTGAATTAATCAATGGTTTATCTATTTTACTGTTTTTCCCCCCATAAAACCAACTCCTAGGTTCATTTATTAGGTCAGTTTTTTTACTTTCAATTTTATTAATCTCTTTTGATATTAATGTTTTCTATTTTTTTCATTACAATAGTTTTTTAAAAAAATTTTTTCTAGTTTTTTTTTAATTGCATGCCCAATTCATTGATATGCTCTTTTTCTCTTTTATTGTTGTGCACATTTAGAGATATAAATTTTCCCCTTAGTACTTTGGCTGCCTTCCATAAATTCTGGTATGTAATATCATTGTTGTCATTCTCTTTAATGAAGCTATTGATCATTTCTATGATTTGTTCTTTGACCCACTCATTCTTTAGGACTAGATTATTTAGTTTCCAATTCACTTTTGATCTATGCTTCCATGGACCTTTATTAAATGTAATTATGTTCTGAAAAGTGTGCATTTAATATTTTTGCTTTTCTACATTTGGTTGTAAGGTTTTTATGCTCTACGCATGGTCAGTTTTTCTGAAGGTGCCATGTACAGCTCAGGAAAAGGTATAGTCTTTTCTATTCCCTTTCATTTATATCCAGACATCTATCATATCTAACTTTTTAAAGATTCTGTTCTTCTCCTTGATTTTTTTCTCATTTATTTTATGGTTATATTTATTTAGCTCTGAGAGGGGAAGTTGAGGTCCCCACTAAGTATAGTTTTACTATCTCTTTCCTCTTATAATTCATTTAACTTTTCCTTTGAGAATTTGGATGCTGTGCCACTTGGCGGATGTATGTTAAGTATTGATAGTACTTCATTGTCTTTGGTTTCTTTTAGCAAGAAGTAGTTTCTCTGCTTATCCTTTTAAATTAGTTCTCTTTTTGATTTGTCTGAAGTCATGATTGCTATCCCTGCCTTTTTTCTTCAGTTGAAGCATAATAGACTCTGTTTTAGCCCCTTATTTTAACTCTGTGTGTTGCTGTTTCACGTGTGTTTCTTGTAAACAACATATTGTTAGATTTTGGTTTATAATCCATTCTGCCCTCTCCTTCTGTTTTATGATTGAGTTCATACCATTCACATTCACAATTATGATTACTAACTATGCATTTCCTTCCATCCTATTTTCTTCTGTTTATCCTTCTCTCTCTCCTTTTATTCTTTCCCTCCTTTAAAGTCTGTTTTCACTTCTGACTACTGCCTTCTTCCGTCTGCCTTCTCTTTCTCTTATCACCTTCTTCTCCTTTCCTGTAGGGTTCTGTTACTAATTGAGTATGTAGATATACTTTTAGCTCTTTGATCCAATTAGGTGTGAGTGAGGTTCCAGCATTTCTCACCTCCTTTCCCCCCACCATTTCCCTCTTCATTATAAAAGCTCTTCTTTGCCTCTTTTATATGAGGTAATTTTCCCCATTCTTTCTTTCCCTTCCTCCCTCTCTCAGGACATTTCTCTTTCTCACCAATCCATTTTTTCTACATCATCTCAACATAATCAGCTCACTCCCATACCCTCCATGTAGAATCCTTCCAACTGCCCTAATGATAAAATTTTTAGAAGATACATGTATCATCTTTTCGTATAGAAACATAAACGGTTTAACTTTATTGAGTCCTTGTGATGTTGCTTTCATGTTTACCTTTTTATGCTTCTTGAATCTTGTATTTGAAAGTCAAATTTTCTATTCAACTGTGGTCTTTTCATCCAGAATCCTTAAAAGTCATCTGTTTCATTAAATATCCATTTTTTCCTCGAAGGATTATACTCAGTAGTTTCAATGGGTAGTTTATTCTTGGTTGCAATCCTAGCTACTTTGTGTTCTGAAATGTCATATTCCAAGCCCTCCACTCCTTTAATATGGTAGCTGCTGAATCTTGTGTTATCCTGACTGTTACTCCATGGTATTTGAATGCTTCCTTTCTTGCTGGTTGAAATATTTTCTCCTTGACCTGAGAGCTTTGGAATTTAGCTACAATATTCCTGGCAGTTTTCATTTTGGGATCTCTTTCAGGATGTGATTTGTAGATTCTTTCAATTTTGTTTTACCATTTGGTTCCAAGGTATTGGGGCAGTTTTCCTTAATAATTTTTTGAAATATGATGTCTAGGCTTTTTCTTTGATGATGGCTTTCAGGTAATACAGTAATTCTTAAATTATCTCTCTGCAGTTTAATTGGCAAGTCCATTATTTTTCCAAAAAGAAATTTCACATTTTCTACTTTTTAATTTTTTTAACTTTATTTTATTGTTTCTTGATGTTTCATCAAGTCATTAGTTTCCATTTGCACAATTTTAATTTTTAAGGAATTATTTTCTTTAGCAAGTTTTTTTGCCTCTTTTTCCATTTATTGAATTCTACTTTTTAAGGAATTATTTTCATTAGTGCATTTCTAACCACTTTTTCCATTTGACCAATTCTGTTTTTCAAGATGTTATCTTCAATATTTTTTTGCCTTTTTTTAAAAAAACCAAGCTGTTAATTGTCATTTCATAATTTTCTTTCTTTGCCTTCATTTCTTTACCTAATTTCCCCATTTTACCTCTCTTAATTTGATTTTGAAAATTAATTTTTTTTGTCTGTTTCAGGAATTTTTGTCGAGCTTGTTTCCAGTTGACATTTTTTCCTGAAGCTTTGCTTGTGACCATTTTGGCTTCATTGTCTTTTTCTAAGTTTGTGTCTTGATCTTTCCTGTTACCTTAGTAGCTTTTTATGGCCAGGTTTTTGCTCATTTTCCTACCATATTTCTTGTTTTGGAACTTTTTATGTTAATGTTGGGCTCTATTCTGGTGTTGGTGATAGGAAGATGGGGGTGGGATGTCTGTCTCAAGCTTTAGGATTTTTTCACTGCTGTTTTAAGAGGTAGTTCGCAGAATTTGGACATTCTCAGTACTTTTAAGGTTTGGAAGTTTTCAGTTCTTTGAAAATGGTGTAATTTGTGGAGAGGTGTGATCACTGCTCTTTTGATCTTTACTCTGGTCCTTATCCTGTAAGAACCCCTGATTACTTGGGATAATACCCTTCAGGGTCTTTTCTTTCTTGGAACTGGAAATGGTACTGTCCTCAGGGACCTTGATCTCTTGTAACCAGAAGTAATACTGTGCCTGAGAGCTTCCATTCCCTCTTGCCAGAAAGTGCTCTTTTCTGCCCTTGAATGCATAAGTGGATATCGGCAGTAGAATTGCCAAACAGTGTCTGTATCTGTGTCCAGTAAAAGCATAGGGATAGCCTATAATCTCTTTCTGACCAGTTGTCAGGCCTCTGTCTCTAACACCTAGTCTTACCAGTGGGGCTTCGTCCATGTGGGCTCTGGGCCAATCTCTTCCCCTGTGTCACAGATCTCTCTTTCCCACCTTCTTTGTTGTCTTGGACTGGAAGAATGTCTCACTCTGGTCTTTTGTTGGTTCTGCCACTCCAAAATGTGATTTGAGGCATGACTTTAAAGTTGTTTGGAGGGGAATATTAGGAGTGCTCAGCTTTCTCTACTCTACCATCTTGGCTTCTACCCCAGAAGTCTTCAGTAATCATTTATTAAGCACCTGGCTATGTGCTAGGTACTATGCTAAGCTCTAGGGGTAAAAATAAAGGCAAAAGACAGTCCTTCTCAAGGAACTTACAGAGAAGATGGCTTATAAACAAGATATGGATAGGATTAGCGAGAAGTAATTAGTTTCTAGATTTCTAAGGCACTAGAATTATAAGGTATTGAGAAAGATCTCCTGTGGAACATGGGATTTTAGTTGGGACTTGAAGGAAGCCAGAGAAATCAGAAGGTAGAGATGAGGAGGAAGAGTTTTCCAGGCTTGAGGTCAGTCAGTGAACATACCTGGAGCAGGAAAGTGTGGTTTCTTGTTTGAGGAATAACAAGAAAGCCAGTGTCACTGTATTATACTGTAAATAGGGGCAGGGAGTAGATGGGGTATAAGGTGTAAGAAGACTGAAAAGTTAGGAAGGGGCCAGGTTATAAAGGGTTTTGAACACCGGAGTATTTTATATTTGATCTTAGAGGTGAAGGAGAGCTACTGGAGTTTATTCGAGTTGTGTGAAGGGGCAGGATGGTCAGATCTATGCTGCAGGCAGATCACTTTGTCACCTGAATAGAGGCCAGATTGTAGTGGGGAGAGACTTGTGCCATGCTCACCGATCAGCAGACACTTGGAATAGTACAAACTTGAAGAGATAAGGGCCTGTATTGGGGGCAGTGTCGGAGGGGAGAATAGAGCATATGTGAGAGATATTATGAAGGTAAAATTAAAAGGATTTGGCAGTAGATTGGCTGTGGAGGGTGAGAAAGAGTGGAGAGTTGAGGATGACACAGGTAGAAATAATAATGGTGATGGTGATAGCAATTCAGACCAGAAAATTGCCACCAGAAATTACACCAGACTTAGGGATGAATGTCTACATCAGCCTGGTGTCTAGAATTATAGGTTTGTGGATATAAAGCTGAAAGAGACATGTCCTTCATGTCATAGATAAAGAAAGTGGGGCCACCTTGACAAATGAAGTGATTTGCCCAAGGTTGCCTAGGTAGAAAATGACAGAGACAGTTTTGAAATTGTGTTCTTTGACTTTAAATCCATTAATCTTTCCATGGTATACTGCTGCCCAGTAGAAGTTGCCTGGTTTTTTTTGGGTTGACAGAAGACAAACCTCCTACAAAGACAAACTTGAAAATATCCTGGAGAGCACAATAAATAGACCCATACCATTATCACAGGCTGAACTGTTGCCCATAACATCCTGGACAATGTGTTTATCTATAAAAACTCAGTAGTAATGCTTTAATAAATGTTGTTATGTTAAAGAACGTCCTAGCTACATGGAATGAAAAACTTTCAAAATATAGAGACCCAGCAGAAGAAACCAAACAGATATGGAAATAGGGTAAAAATTCATAGCAGCCTTGGCATGCTGTGTGATACTGGAGTTGTCCCAAAGATGCTTTCAGTGAGCCTCTGGAAGATGAGATTACAACTTAATACTTTTATTCAGTTAGATGAATTTGAATCCCTCTATTCACTTGTGAAATAGCTTCCAACGTATTAAATATGAAAGATTAATAGCAAGATAGCAACTTTCTGAACTCCATTAAAAAGATAAAAATGAGATAACAAGAATGATGAAAATAATAAAAATGATAGCTCAGTTACAGCTCACACTAGTGCCGTAGAGTTAACAAAGTGCTTCATCCCATATTATTTCATTCACTTTTCACCACAACCCCATGTGGTGGTCGCTGTTGTTACCACTATTTTTATAGATGAGGAAATTGAGGCTCGGGAAGGTTAAACCGTTTGCTGAGGGTCCCTCAGCTGAGCCTCCAAGGCAGGTTTCCTGCACAAGTCCCATGGTCTGTCTCTCATACCCTGCTGCAAGCTGTAATCAGTCACGGCTTCTTTTTTACTTTTTAAATTTCTTTTCTTTGCACTCAGTAGTATTGTATTGTTTTCCAATTATGTGTAAAGATGGGTTTCAACATTTATTTTGGTGAGACTTTGAGTTTCAGATTTTTCTCCCTCCCCAAGACAGCAAGCAATATGGCATAGTCACATAAGCACAATCATACGAAACATACTAAACATTAGGACAGACAGGGTTTATAACAGAGAAGGGAACAAACATTTAGTGGGTACCTATGACGTGCCAGGTCCTGTACTAAGCACTCTACAAATATTATCGCATTTGTTCTTTACAACAACCCTGGGAGAGATGGGTGCTATTATTATCCCCATTTTACAGTGGAGGAAACTGAAGCAAACAGAAGTCTAGTGACTTGTCCAGGGTCACACAGCTACTAAGTGCCTGAGGCTAGATTTGAACCCATGTCTTCTTGATTCCAGGCCCAGAACTCTCTCCGTGGCACAGCCCTAGATGCCTAGATGAAGTATTTTTCACTTTAACAGCTTCATAATAACTACAGTAGCAAAAGAGCTATGTATGATGACAAGAAACCCTGAGCTATTTTTGTTCTTATCTGAAGCCAGAGATTCAGTCTTCCAGCTCTCATAGTTAAATTTCAGGAGAGAGAAGCAGGAACCATAGTGCTATTTGGGTAGAAAGGTATGGTCTCCTTTATGAGGAGATATGAGAATAAGGAGCTGTTCATTTTGATAAACTCACGATTTTTCTGCCTTGCTCTGCTATCCCTAGTCTGGAAAGAAGAGCAAAAACCAGATGGCTTGATTGTTTTTTATTTGTTTCGTATTGTTCTCATACTAGCACAAGGCTCAACACAGAACCTTCCAAAGATATGCAGTCATCCTCCCTTCTGAAATGTGCACAAGAAATCTAACCACCTCCTTGAAATTCTCAGCCTCACAAAAAAAGCATAATTACTTCCAAATCTCTACCTAAAATGAAATTATTATTATGATTAAACAAACATTCATGATGGAACATCGAAGAATTATTGAAATTTTGAAGAAATTTGATTGAATTATCCTCAGCTTAATGCATCTAAATTACCAAAATTGCACTTAGAGCATTCTTGTTTTCTTTTTCTAGATGTTATACCCACATCTGATGTCAGTATTGCTGACATAGACTAACACAATAGGGAAGAAAAGTGCATAGGAAAGTTGCCATCCTATAAAAAAAATCAAAATAGGCACTTAAAAAAGCCCAACAAAACAGAACAGCTCCTGATGTATCTGAGGTGATAGACCAACGGAAGCATTTTTGACTGAAGGAATTGTGGATCTCCCAAGACCTCCCCAGTTCTCACTGGTCCTTCTGGGATATCTCACGGTTGTCTCTGAGCAGGGAGCCATGGGCTTCCTTGATTCCTACAGAAGAGGAAATCAAACGGGCCCCTGAATTCTTATTGTGAGCAAGTCCAGACCTCATCTCAAATCATGGAACTGGGTGTGGAAAAAGAACAGCTTTGTTTTGCTCTTCTTCTTTTAGATCTGATAACCACAGTCTGAGACAAGGGAAGTGACGTTTATTGTTATTATCGACTCCAGCTTCAGTTAATGATTGTGACAGAAGTAGTAACTGACACGTCACTTAGTGCTTGTGGCTTTATTGGAGAAAAAATAAGCAGTTTTATCTCCTTTCTCTCTCTGGCTCCAAGAGCTAGGCTAATGACTAAACGACATTTTCACATGTATTATTTCCTTTGTTCTTCATAACAACCTCTTTGGTAGAGAGTGTAACTACATTATCATACTCAGTTTTATAGATAAGATAAGCTAAAACCTGGAAGGATTATATCATGTACCTAAGCTAATGAGGAGAGAAACCAGGACTCAAACCCAGATCTTCTAGGACCAAGTCTTCTTCGGATTCCCGTGACATGGCTGTATCTCAGTGTCATTTTAGATGGACCATGTACATTGTACAAACGCTTGCGTAGTTATGAACATTCAAATTGTGCTATGTAGATAATGTGTTCATCCCTAATTTAACAGGAGCATCAAGTTGGATTTAATGCCACAAGCTATCTTCACTAATACTTTATTTATTTCAGCTTTCTAAAAATCTTTTTCAGTTTTTTTCTTTGGAATTTAAACAGCTATTCCAAATGAAATCATTGTGCTATATTCACCGCCTATCTAGATGTGAGAAACCTTAGCTATATAAACCTTTGTGATTAAGCAAATAAATGAGATTTCTTAAGAGAAAATGCTTTTAAAATGAACTGAGAGATTTTGCTTAGAATTCATACTGATTTATAGACCGTTAATGAAGAATGAAGTCAGACAGAGAATCAAGTCAAATAGTGGAAGTACATTGTCATTCTTAAGCTTCAAGCTCCACAAAAAATAAGAACAAATGGAGCATATTTATAATTTTTCAAGATCAGTCAGTCTGTCAGCAAGTATTTTTTTAAAAATGTATTTATTTGCTTTTAGTTTACAACATTCAATTCCACAATCCCTTGAGTTCCCCCTCTCTCTCTCCTCTCCCCCCCCCCCATGGAGGCATACAATTTGATATAGATTCTACAAAAACCTTCGCATTAAACATTACTCAGGTTGGAAAGAAGAGTTCTAACCAATGGAGTGAACAACAAGAAAGAAGGGACAAAACAAAATGAAGCCAAAAGAAGGAGCGCAGGCAGTTTGCTTCAGTCTGCATTCAGACTCTGTAGTTCTCTTCTCTGGGGTGGAGATCTCTTTCCGTCATGAGTCTTTTGGAGTCAGCAAGGATTTATTAAGGAACAGCTCTGTGCCAGGCTCCACGCTAGGTACTGGGAATAGAGGCACAAAGGGTGGAAGAAACAATCTCTACTCACAGTGGGGTGATGGTCTAAAGGAGGACGCAAGTATATACAAATATATACATATATATGCGTATACATATAAATATATTTATATATATTTATTATATGCATAATACATAATACCTTATATATATTTATATGTATATGTGGGCATATACATAGCAAATAGTCTGTGTACATATATATACACACATACACATATATACGTAAATACTTTTGTGTGTCTAGATTTCTATATCTGTATTATATATAATAATTTAGTAGCTGATAGCGTGGAAGGGAAGGTACTAGTAGCTAGGGGTAAGCAAGAAAGCATTCATACATAAAATTACGTCTGAACTACATCTTAAAGGAAGAGATGGACTCTATAAGGCAAGACGAGTACATTCAGGCATGTGGCACAGCCCGTGCAAAGACCCGGTGATGGGAGATGGAATGTTGAGCGTGAGGAACAGAGAGAAGGCCTCTTTGGTCAGACTAGCGAGTACAGAGTGCAGAGGGTGAGTGTTTTACAAGGTGCCTGGAAAGACAGGCACATTGTGGAAATGTGGAATGTGGAAAAATTGGGACATTAATACACTGTGGGTAGAACTATAAACTGAGTAAACTGTTTTGGAGAGCAATCTGGAATTATGCCCAAAGAGTTCTGAAACTATATATCCTTTAACCCAAACAATACCACTATTAGCTCTGTTTCCTAAAGTGATCAGGGAAATAGGAGAAGAACCTGCATCTTTTGCAGTATTTATAGCAGCTCTCTTTGTGGTGGCAAGAAAACCGGAAATTGAGGGGAATGCCTGTCATCGGGGGAATGGTTGACAAGTTGTGGTATATTATTGCAATAGAATACTACTATGCTGTAAGAAGTGATGAGCTGATTGATTTTAGAAAAACGTGGAAATATATGTATGAAATGAGTGAAGTGAGCAGAACCAAGAGAACATCATATACAGTAACAGCAATATTATTCAAAGAATAATAGAGAACAACCAAGTTAGTCTAAGTCTAGTCTATCCACCTCCAGATAAAGAAGGATAAATAGAAGTATACATAGTATGGTTTAACATATATTTATAAATTTGCATCAAGTGGTGTATTTCTCTGTTCTGAGGTGGGGAAGGAGGGAGAAAGAGAGACAATTCAGAATGTAAAGTGGAAATTTAAAAAGAGAAACTACTGCTATGAAGTTACACTTCTATGGATTTTATAGTATTTATCATGGCAGTATCTGCCTGAATTATGTTCTGCTCAGATTCCGTAGTAAGATAAGGTATGTTTTTTTCTCTCTCGTAAAATATCCAAATGAAGATCAGGAATAGAATCGGTAGGAAAAAAACAGGCCAAAGTAATGGGTTAAACATGAGCTGAATAGAGACTAGGCATTTGGTCATTCTGACTAGGCCTGTTTCAGCTTATCAGAGGAAAAATATAGGGACCCACAGAAGCACTAGTTCTGCAGATGACCACTGTGAAACAGGCTTAATCAAACTTTCACATTAGCAAAATTATTTTCTATTTGCTATAATTAGACATGGCCTAGCATTTATAGTGGGAAGGATCCTTAGTGATCATCTGTTCCCCCCCCCCCCCCAATTTTACAGACAGGGATTCTGATCCCTAGAAAGTGTTCTTTGCTCATAGTCATACCAGGTGGTAGAAAGCAGAACCTAGATTTGAACACAGATTCTCAGACTCAGAACCTATTGTTTGTTCCATTAAAGGATGTAGTCTTTGCCTTCAAAATGCTGGTAATAAGGCAGTTTAGCGCTATAATTATGTAGGGATGATCAAACTAGATAATTCACATAATAAAGTAGATTTCTTTTGGCCAGACCTATCTGGTTTAGGTTCTCAGTGAAGATCACTGAAAAAAAAAAGTATTTTGTTGTTGTTATTGTTCGGTTGTTTCAGTCATGTCCAACTTTTCGTGACCTCATTTGGGGTTTCTTAGCAAAGATACTGGAGGGGTTTGTCATTTCCTTCTCCAACTCGTTTTACAGATGAGGGAACTGAGGCAAACAGAGTTAAGTGACTTGCCCAGGATCACACAGTTACGCAATGTCAGAGGCTGGATTTGGACTCAGGAAGGTGACTCTTCCTGACTCCAGGCCAGGCACTTTATCACTGCTCCATCTAGCTGCCCTTCATCTAACATAGGAAGTTTTTAAACTTTTTTGTGTCACGAACCCCTGTGATGGTCTGATGAAGCCAAATCTAAGGCTCCCTTCTCAGAATGATGTTTTAAAATGCACAAAATAAAACACATAGGATTGCAAAAGAAACAAATTATTTTGAAATAGCTGTCAAAATATATATTTTAAAAAGGCCATAGACCCAGTGTTAAAGAGATCTAGCACAATGCCTTCATTTCTAAAACTTTTGCTTTTTTTTGGAGGGGGTAAGGTAGGGCATTTGGGGTTAAGTGACTTGCCCAAAGTCACATGGCTAGTGTTAAGTGTCTGAGGCCAGATTTGAACTCAGGTCCTCCTGACTCCAGGGCCAGTGCTCCATTCATTTCACCACCTAGCCACCCCTATACCTTCATTTTTAATGTAGAAAATAAGGCTTAGAAAGGTCTAGTGATCTGCTCATAGTCACATGTCTACCTAAAGACAGAGCCAAGAGGACCAATTTTTTTTAAAAAAATACTTGATTCCCATACTGTTGCTTTCCATATATCATTACACTGAGTGTTTTCTTAAAAATAAAGATACCTTCCAGGCATGGGGTGGTATATGCTTGTTATAATAGTTGGGGGAGGTTGAGGCTGGATGGTGGCTTGAGCTCAGGAGTTCTGAGTTGTATCTAGTAGGCCTAAAGCTCACTGGGCATATGTATGAAGTACAGTGCAAATGATGAGCCTCATGGAGAGCCATCAGGTTGTTCAAGGAAAGGTGAAATGGCCCAGGTCAGAACAACAGAGCAGGTTAAAACTTCCATGCAAATCAGCCTCAGCTTGGGCCCATAAATGGCCCCTGTGCTTCTAGCTTGGGTAAGATAAGGAGACCTTGCTTGAAAAAAGAAAGGAAAATTCCTAAGAACTGGCACCAGGAACCAAAGAGTAAACATGAAATTGATTTCACTTCAACAAGATAAGCAAATTCTATTTTATTGTTCCTGTAAAGTCTAGTAAAAGTGAAAATCACCCATAGAGAAAATATTGAGTTCTGAAGACAGGTGAAATCTACTAACCAATTGATCTTTGACATCCATTAATCGTGACATAGACAAAGCCTCTGAGAGTTTCATGCTTATGAGAATAAATTGTGATATTTTAATACATCTAAACCGTGATGAAATCATTGAGAGCGTCATAGAAAGAACAAAACCCTAGAGAGACTATTAACAATTTAGCATTTCCAGTTCACGTGGGAACGCTCATCCTACTCACGGAGAAAAGCACTGACGTTGTATTCATTAGAAGGAAGGCCCTCTAAGTGGAGGAATGTAACAAGAATGAAAGTGGTAATATCACAGATAGAATTAGCACAAAATGCAAAATATTGCAGTAGGTTTGAATATCCAAGTCCTCAGTTCATTTCCTTTTAGCCTCTGTGAGTTCATTGCAGGTAGAGGTCATAGCTAAAGGCATATGTTTTCCAAGTTTAGAAAACAGTCTTTCTGGGGGTGATAGTGATGAAAATAGCGAGCTAACATCTGTGTGAGCACTATGAGTAAAAGGCATGTTTAACTGAGACATTTGTATGTTGATTAATGGTAAATGGACATTTTCAGACTTTGAATAATTATTTTGTTTCTGTCATGGGCATGAGATGAATGGACAAGGAGGAAGGAGGGAACAAGTGACTTTGGTGTGCAAAGAGAAAGATTGGAGAGGATGCATTTAACTTTTTATAGTTCAGTGGAAAGCTGTGACTTCCATAAGGGAAAAACAGAGAGATTAGCAAGAGATGGTAAAACGGATGAAGGTAATAGTCACCTGAGCTCTTTGTAAAATGCTCTGGATCACAAGGAAGCAGCTTGCTGAAATTCACATGGACAAATAAGCCCTGTCTACACTTCCTCCATTCAGTGCCCTCTCTCAGGTATCGTGGAAGTTTTCAAGTTTGTCCTGAGAGCAGGCACACTCTGTGCATTTATTATTATTTGAGCCAGTAGATATCCCCATTCTAACCCTTTGTATATGTTTGTGTATGTTGCACATACAAGATCCATGGGAAAGTTTACATTCATCACTTGATATGTTTTGCTTCTCTAGTATCCTGAAACACAGAGTGTATATTAACTGACAAATGCACACCTGGAATTTGTTACTTAGTTTTGGAAATAGCTAATTTAACATATACATGTATACGTGTGTATATATACATACATATAATTTATGTACAGACAGATTTTATTTTTAACATATGTATATTTATATAATTTTAGGGGGAAATGAGATTTAGATTTTTAGCATCTATGTCTTTCTTTTTGACCTAATTAACCCAGCAGGTGTATATATTTTTTGTCACTGTGGTAACATACTTTGGGTAGGAGGATCTTAACTATCTCCAACATAGGTGATGGTGGCTGAGCAAGTGTTTCATAAACTAAACAGGAAGAACACTAGTAAACATAATGAAGTATACTGAAAAAAAGAGTCCATACTAAAAATATTGATATCACCCTATCTGATATGAAAACAAACATTTCTCCTAATGCATATTTAGGCCTTGAACCAAGAAACAGTATCTAAAACTCACTGAGCATCCCTGTGAAGGACTGTTGCCCAGGACAAGGCTTCACGTTTTGAAAACCTGGACAGCTAGTGTAGGCTCACCCACCTCTGGTCATCTCCCTTTGGAGCATCCCCTCCCCCACCTCCAAGCATATGAAGATACCTGAGAGCTCAGCCATGGTTTTGAAAGAATTAGCAGCTTGAAGACTGAAATATAAACTAGTACCGTGTTAGAATGATTTAGTACTTTTTAATGTACTTAAATAGGTTATATTGCCAATTGTAGTTGTTGGCGTCTGATGATTATTCATGATGCCTTTTGGGTTAAGAAGCTGGCAGAGTTAGGATTTGCCAGTGCCTGTGCATTGCTCACTAAAAATCTCTAACTTGATATCTCTTCTCTTAAGGTAGAAAATCAGACATGTCACAGGATAATCAGAAGAGAGAGTGATGTTTATCTGATGACAGTTCTAAAACATATGTGTTAGGGATTTGGGGAGGCTGAGGGCTCATAGAGTTTTAGAATATTTCCACTTATCACTAAGTTAATACTTTTTTGTCATTGAAATTCTAAAGTTTCACAACCAAATGCATGTATGGGTCCAAATCAGGGCAGTAATATTGGCAAAGGATTAAATAAGTTTCCATTTGGTAAATTTGACAGCTGAGACTTTGCATATACTTGAGAGTACATGTGCCTCACACACCTGTGTTCAGCCCACCAACTACCATGAGCTGTGTGACTGCTTCCCCTGGACCCTGTGGTGCTGTTCACATATGGATGGATAATGTGTGTGCAATAACACGAATCTCCCCAAACTGTGATCTCTCTGAAGATTTGACCACCTTTTGTGCATAGCAAACATAGAATCATACTATTTAGTAGTTCTATACCATATAATAATCAGAAGCATACCACAGACTCATCAGGGTGACTTGATAATATCCTATGAATAAAAACAGCATTTTACTTTATATTACAGATGTGGGGATCACATAATCACAGCCATATAATTGCCCACTATTGTTCAGCATTATGAAATCTGTGGTAGAACTGGAACCTGGGGCTCAGAATCTCAAGGTTTGAAGGGACCTTTTAGATGATATAGTCCAGCCCTAAACTGAAATGTGACCCTTTTCCTTGAAAACTGGTCACTGGCCTTCTGCTTAAAAGACAGCTCATTCTGTCATTGGATGGTAATGATGTATTAGGAAGTTCTTCCTTAGGTTGAGCTGAAAATTTCATTCATGTGATTTCCATCCACTGGTCTAAGTTCCCTGTAGGACTAAGCAGAATAGATGTTATTTGATTGAGAGCTCTTGGTTCTCATGAACCCCTCACTGATCTTCTTTGTGTCATTTTTGTAGTCCATCTCTTCCCCTCTCCCCCCATTTCACAGATGAATAAACTAAGACCATAAGTTAAATGAAAGAGACAGTATTTGAACCTAGATCCTTTGACTCCAAGTTCAGAGCTTTTTTCCCAAGACACCTTTTGCTGTTTGTCTTCAGAATGGGTTGGGGCTGGGGTGTGGGGTTAAAAGACTCAGCACATCTTTTACCTGTAATCTGACCACAGATACTTCTTTCCCTTCTGAGGATTCCTTTCCACACCAATACTTCATCGGACGTGGGGCAGTATTTCTTTCTGCAGAGCTGGTTCATATTATGAAGTCTTGGTGGTTTCAGTGAAATCCCTTAGTGCTCCAAGTAAGGGGAAGGGTGTTTGTTGTTCACTCGAGAGCAGTGTGCCATATTCTGTCCTGCTTGTTAGGGAACGAGGCGGGTGGCAGCACAAAATTAGCATTGGAACAGAGCTTTAGCACAGTGGAACCCCAGGTTGTTTCAGGCATAATACATGGAGCAAAAATATGTGAAGGAATTAAATTCATCAGATCTAATAAAGGAAATGGTATAAGGCTCAGGGAGCTTGGACCCCCAAATTGCAATAACCAATCGTGGGGCAAATGGGTCTGTTAAATAGAGCAATGCTGTACCTTTTTTTCATTGTTTGATGAAATCATCTTTTTCCCTTTTTAAGTGGTGTGTTAAAAAAACCCTGGTATATCTGAAACAAAGAGCTTACACAGCCACCTAGCTGGTTGGTTTTTATAGTTCCTTTTCTGAGTATTGTCCTTCAATACAATACAGAGCCATTTCTTTGTTCTCACAAGCTAGCAGTTAAATTGTATGTAAATGTATGCAAATTAGATGCTGTCTAATAAAGAGAGTCATTAGATGGAAGAAATATTTAGTTTAGCAAAAAAAAGCAGGTGTATTTTGTAAAAGAAAATGTAAGGCTACCAAAAAAACACCCTCAAACTTTTTCTGGATGGTCATGAAGAAAGATTATTAAAATATACTTTTAAAAGACTTACGTCTTCCTGACCTTTCCTTTGTGCTTATATATATGTGTGTGTTTTTAAAATATTTACATATAAAACTAAGGGATTGGCTTCTTTCCCAGAATTACTGGAAGCACCTTCACCAGGAACATTTGGACTTGAATAATCTTCACAACAGCATTTTTTCTTCTTGAATTAAATGAATTGTAAAATGGATGATTGGCTCTGGAACATTGAGTGTTTATTTGGGTTCCTTTTCTTTAGGGTGATAGAAGGGCCTCCCAGATCTCTGGCATGAGAGCTGTTTAAATTCCCTTAAACTCACCTTTCCCGATTTAATATACCCCTCTGCCACTGTCTGTCTGAAGCTGATTTTTACTCCAGTTGCATTCTAAATATTCAGTTATTAACCTTACGGGAGTTGTGGCTGTGTGTGACACCTTCGTATTCCGCAGCACCAACTAAGCCGTCAGGTTGGTACCTGACCAGGTTGGCACCCAGCACTTGTGGAACAAATGCTTGCTCAGTGAACAGAACTTCATTTTGAAATTGAACTTTCCTTTGATTTCTTGTGTCAGAGCCTAAAATTAATAGGAACCTTTTAGTTTTCCTCACGCACACTCTCTTAGAATCTAGAGATGTTACCCGAATTTTATTCACTAGGACAAGTGATGAATGCTGTCCTAAAAAACTTAAATAACACCAAGAACAAAGTTAAATTACAAGATAGAGTTAAACTTTTAATGAGAACCCCTCGACACATGTTTGTGTAGGATGAGAAACAAAATTTGGGAGAGGTCCGTAATAATATTTTACATTTCCATGTGCTTCATGGTCCTCAAAGTATTTTTACACCCATTATCTCATATGATCCTCACAAGACCTCGGAGCTAGCTGGTCAGTTGTTACATCTGTTTTGCAGATGGGAGGCTGAGATGGAGAAAGGTGAAGTAACTTGTTCAAGGTCACGTACTGAGAAAGTCACAGAACTGAGAATGACTGGAATTCAGGGGTATTGGATTTTGTTTTGTTTTGTTTTTCTACTTCTCCAGAATTCTTGTTAGTACACCATGTTGCTTCCTAGAATCAACACAGTTGTAAATCAGTTTAGAGAGAAGAAGTTGTTTATTCCTGGTTATTAATACCATCTCAAAGCTGTCCTATGGGACTTTTGTTCATCTTCCTGCTTTTTCTGCCTTAACAATTAACATAATGGGTGAGCAATGTGATACAGTGAAGAGAGGGATCTTTGGTTTTTGGAAGACCTGCATTCAAGTCTTCCCTCTGATACATACCAGTTGTAGACACTGGACTGGGCCAATCACGTAACTTCTCAGTCGTCCCAGCCAATTCTTTAAGACAAAAGTAATAGAAGAGTTATGCATGTAGGTTTAGACCAAAATAATAGTAATAATAATGATGATAAAAGCAGATTTCAAATGTAGTGTGTATGTGTGGCTGGTGCTGGAAGAGACTCGCATAGGCATGAAATGGATATGGATAGTAACATGATAATGAATCTGCAAACTGAATGTGTTTTTATATATTTCATTGCTGTTTTCAGAAAAAAAAATGAAAGGAGTCCGTAGTGATTGTGTGGAATACACTAGAATGAACTAACCTGGGAGGTAAGCAGAGGGCTGTGGGACCAGCAGCTTTTGATATTACTTAGTGCTTATTATTGTTATTATTATTATTTCTTTTTAATTATGCAGAGTGCTAATCAGTTTGATTATGCACAGTGCTAATCAGGTTAATTATGCAAAGTGCTAATCAGTTCTTCTTGAAGCACATGAGGAGAGCAGAGGTGCTGGCTGGGAATGGCTGTGAATGGGGGTAGTCACGGTAGTCACTCCTTATTAGGATGGGAGTAGACAACAGAGCAGAGGGATTTTCACCTCCGTTAAAAATGAAGAGAGAAGGGGGAAGATACCTTGAACGTTGGATGGATTGTGGTTTGGAGATTTTGATAGTTACCCACACGAAGATTTCGTTCTCCACCCCACCCGAGAGATGTTGCATCATTTGGTTGGCTAATCTTTGCAGTAGTTTGAAGGCGCTGGCTTGAAACTAAAAAGACAAAACAAATTCTATGGAGTCAGAGAAGCTGAGTATTATGTAGCTGGACAAGTTGTCAAAACAACTTGTTGCAGTTGGCAAGCATCAATTCCTATGAGACTAGAGAATGTAGAAGCTAATAGACCAATACGTTAAAGAGGACATTAAAAAAATGAAAAAAAAATAAAGGCGTGCCTTCTTGTATTAAAACAACAGCAACAATAAGCAGATGAAAAGGAATGTTTCACCACTGTAATATCATCGAATCAATTGTTCTTCTTTCTGAAGAGCGAGGACTCCGATTCATTGAGTTTTAAAACTGGAATGGACTTGAGAGCTAAAAAACTGAGGCTAGACAGGATTGAGAACTTGCCCAAGGTAACTCAGCTAGTTATAGTCGTGTAGCCAAGGCCAGGATCTAGGTCTCTTGATTTGGGGTGTCCACTTTTGCCTCTACATTGAGGGGATGTTCTTCCCAAAGGTGGTCATCATTACGACTGAGGAAGAGGAGAAGGAAGATGGGAAAGAAGATGAGAAGGAAGATGAGAAGGAACTTATAAAGGTTTATGTAATATATATCCCAGTTAGGAAAACTCTGGAACTTCTAAGCCAGAGCGCATTTTATTCCAAACTAGCAGGGCCCCAAGTACTAAGCTGGGTAACATCCTGTGAAGATTAGTTTATAAACAATAAGTTTATATGTTACTGTAGAACAATGGTGGTTTATTTTAAGAAGATAAAATTGGCTTCCAATCACCTCAAAAATGTCCCTTGTGATTTTTTTTTTACCCTATTCTCTTTAGTGATTTGAGAAGTCGTCATTGAAGTGGTTAGAAACCTACTGTTTCTAATTCATCTAAAAGGCCAAAAAACCTTTTAGGTTATTGAGTTTCCTGACTCTTCACATAGTTTGTCCAAGTTTTGAGTTGATTTGGGCTCCATTTAATGCCTGGGGCATTAGATTTCTGGGTCCTTCCTAAAAGTTAAGTCCTCTTCCTTTATTGTAATCTACTAAAAATCATTTCTCTCCCTTAAGAACAAAAGCATCAGCAACAGCTTATAACTAAGTACAAACCTCTACAGTGGTCAGTAGTCGTGAGTTTTAGAATCTTCAGCATATGGATGATCAGGTTAAAAATGATGAATCTCAAGTGGGCTCAGGCTCTAGACCCATCAGGAATATCTAATGAGGAAATCACTGTGGAACATCTAATATAGAAAGACTGTCTCTGAGTAAGGAGAGGGTTTCCATTTTTTATATTTTCCCTCAATCACCTTTAATTTCATTTTGAAATGTAAAAGAAATGGTGTTTTTTGGGGGGGTAGGGTTTCCAAGGAGAGTCAGAAAAATATTTGATTGTTAGAGGGTGGCACCCACAAATAGAGAAAGCCTGTTGGGGGCCTTTTGAAAATTTGGCTCAAAGAATTCTGTTATAAGCAGTCCTTCTGCTCAGCTTTGAGGGAACTGGACTTCAGTAACAAAATGTTATTTGTATGTTTTTTCTACCCCAGGAATATACTTGAAATAAGTATGTTGCCTCTTGTTATAAAAGATCTATGTGCGTTCTTTCTTACTTGCCTTTTGAAATATCTAGAGAAGTCCAACAGAGCAGCTGTTTGCAATTCCAGTTACTTGGTGGTTCTTTCACGTTTTAGGTATGAGAAAGCAAGGGGTAACTACTTGAATTTTAATATAGAAGGTTTTGGGAGTCAGTGGAGTATTTTGAGGAGAGGTTGACCAGTAAGTGAAGGTGATTCTGGCAAGACTCAGCTAATAGAGTTACTTTGGATATGTGGTGAAAAAAAAAAACTTAGATCAAGATTCTAGCTTTGTGGGTGAAAAGACTGGTAGAACAGAAAGCCAGGACTCTTGGAATTTGCTGCAGGGAACTTCTGATAATGTCACTGATGGATAAACTTCATTTTTGAAAACAAACCTTTCCCTAGAGTGTGCTTGTGCACCCCTAGAATCCCTGTCTCTGGGGAAGCTGAGACTGGTACACTTGTTGAGCTTAGGAGTTCTGATTGGCAGTTGGGTCACATGTAGCAGGTGTCCTCACTAAACCTAGTACCTGTTGGTTAAATAGAGGGTCACCTGCCTGCCTGGAGAGGAACAAACTGGCTTGGGCTGGAAATGGTTAAAAATTTTATACTGATCAGTTGTGGGATTGGACCTGTGAGTGATTCCGGCCTAAGGGAAATAAGGAGAACCCTCCTCAAACAGGAACCAGCAGGCACACACCCACCCCCAAAGCTTTAGCAAGCTTTCAGTGTCAGCTGTTCTTGAGAAGTAAGCTGATGGATCATTATGTATTCAGCCAGCTGCTAAGAAGGCAAAGTTCATTTATTGTGGTGTGCTGAATTTGGGGTTCGAACCACAGATAGAGATACAGAGATGTATACCACCATATACATATGCGTATGTGTGTACATGCATACAAGTGTGTGTGTGTCTATGTGGAGGCAAATTATTGGATTTAGCTACTATATCCCGATTGATTTAGCTAACCAGTAAGTCTTCTTTTCTCTTCTATTTCCACCAACAGTATCCTCCCTTATTGGCTCTCTAGATACCATCCCTCTTAGTTTATACAAAAACTGCTTTCCTAAGGAAACCTCCAGCTCTGTCTCCTGGCTGTTTCATCCTTTCTGACTATCATGTCCCCCATTTTGGGGGGAAAATAAACCCTATTTTAACCCCTTCTAGCAAAATTAGGCTGCTTCTAAGGGGGCCTGTATCACCAGAGACCTGGGGATTGTATTTCTTAGAAGCATGATCAGAGCTGCAGAATCCAGACCAGAGGACAGTTTTCAAAGACAGCAGGAGTTTGAACAGTCTTTCTGGGGAGGTATTGGGGAATTGGAAGAAGAGGACTAAGCTGACTAAGACCTTTTTTGGTTTGTTTTTTAAAAACTTCATTAATTTACAATTAATAATATTTTAATAATCTGCCCCTCACATTACCTTGTCATCACCCCCCCCACTGAGCAAATTTTTTAAAAAAACAAGCCCCCCAAATAAAGACCTCAATACATGCTACAGTGTCCAGCAAAACAAATTCCTACATGAGCCATGTCTGAAATTGCATGTCTTGTGTACATTGTAGGTTCTTCACCTCTCCGTCAGGGGGCGAGTGACCAGTTTCATCTTTGTTCTTTGAGATCCATGACTCATCATTGCTTTGATCAGAGTTCTAAAATCTTTCAAAATTGTTTTCTCTATAATCTTATAATTATGTGAGTTCTATTCCTGCTCACTTCACTCACCATTAGTTCATAAAAGTCATTCCCAGTTTCCTCTGAAGTTGTCCATTTCATCATTTCTTATGGCACAAAAATATTCCATCTTTTTTCTGTTCCAAAATTTGTTTAGTGATTCCCCAGTGCACCCCCTTAAAATTTCCAATTTTTATTTATCACAAAAAGCACTATAAATATTTTAAATCCTTTTCTCCTTTCCTTGATTTCTTTAAGGTTTAAGACTGGTAGTGAGGTCAAAAATATTTAGTTTGGGAAATTTCTGGGGAAAGTTTCAAATTGCTTTGCAAAATGATAGGACAATTCACAGCTTCACAAATAATGCATTAGTGTATCTTTTTTTTTTTTCCCACAGCCCCTCCAACATTTGTCATTTTTTTTGTCATCTTCCCTAAAGCCCTAGAATGTCCCTACTTCCAGTTCTGACTTCACGGCTAAAATATCCAAACAAAAGTGTCCAAATTAACATGTGGTTAGCAGATCACAACCAGTTACAGAATGTCTACAAGTAAGCCAAAGTTTCTCCAAGGTACTTTCATTACACATAATAATGTTTCTCCTAGAAGCAGGCTCTCCAACCTCTTCCATATGGAGAACTGCATCATCATCTCTCCACACGTGGTCATGGGCTCTTTGGATAGTCCCTTGTTACCCTAGGTTAATTTCTCTAAGCTGTTTTCTAGAATTCCTGAAGTTGTGTTAAAATTTCTACTTATTCTGACTTCATTTCCCTGTCTTCTCTTCTGTTATTTCTTCTGCATCAATGCTTAAGCCATTATACTTTGGCATGATTAGGGTACACATTCCAATTTAGCATAAACCAGACACCTTTTTTATGAAAGCAAAAAAGGTGGTCAGACATAATTCTAATACATTTGAGATGATGGGGCCCTTCGCCATAAGACATAACATTTGATAAAGGAAAACATAGTACAATTTAGCAACGGAATGAATTCAGAGAAAGGATAAGAATACCAGTAGTGGCTATTAAGATTCTATACCTGGAAAATGCAGTTGTCGAGAAAGTCTTTGTGTAGATTTAAGTTTTGTTAATAGCTCTTGTCTTATTAGCTGTTTAGTAGTTATTAAAGCTTAAAATTGCACAAAGTCTTTTATGATACCCCTTTATTGAGAGGCAGTGCAGTAGAGGAAAGAGCATTGAACTGGAGGCCAAAATACCTGAGTTCAGTGTGTGGCTATGCCACATAGACCAGCTGTGTGATTGTAGAAAAATCATGTCAGCCCCTCTGGGCCTCAGGCCTCCTATCTGATCATCTATGAAACAGGGAAACAAATACTTCCATTAATTATCTCACAGATACTTACCTTTTTTGCGTTCTTAGTACATAAAGTGGTTAGCACTTTACGTATAACAGAAGGGAAAGATTGTGAGAAGTTACAAATATTATCTCATTTGCTTCTCACAACAACCCAGTAAGTTGGTGGTGTGGTAAGTGGTGGTGTTATAAGCCCCATTTTGCAGTTCAGGAACCTGAGGCAGACGGTAAGGAATTTCCCCAGGGTCTCCTAGCTAGTAAATGTCTGAGGCCCTGTTTAAACTTGGTTCTTCCTGACTCCAGGCGCAGAACTCTGTCCAGTGCTTCATGGTTAAGCTATTGCTAAATCACATTAGAATGATGATAGCAGAAGCAAGTAGGAAAACAGAGATGGGAGAAGACATAAGGTAATTCTAGAAGTAGAGTCAGTCCCTTGGAGTAAAGCAAATTGGGATGATTGTCCTAGGCCCCACCTTTTAGGCAGCCGCCTGACTGAGGTAACTGTTGTCTAGGCTGTGAATTAGTGGGATCACCAGCTGCAACAGGAGTAGGGGCATCACTTTCCCTACCTGTACCAAAGGATAGCGGATGCAGGACTGGAAGCCTTTCCCAAGTCCTTTTGGAGCTTCATTTTAACTGTGACTTCTTTCCTCCATCAAGACTGCCTTTGATGTTCATTTGAACCTGATTTTGCCTCAGTAAAAATGAAATTTGCCTTAAACAATATCTTTCTGGGTATGGGCTTAATTCTAAGTCCATGTCCTCTTATTTGCCCATCTAAGCTAACTTGTTTGTTTTTGTCAGGTCATCAAATGTGACAGTCAGTATTCCAGTAAGAAAAACTATTTCTTTCACTATTAAGCCTGATTATACAATGAGGAAAACTTTGGGGATTAGGTTGCAAATTAGAAGAGCCCCTTACCAATAAAATTAGCAGATCTCAATCCAAAACATTTTAGCCTATTCAGTTATTTGAAATTAGGTTCAGTTGGTGTGACTCATCCTTTGGAAATAACACTCCGTGTGTGGTATAGATGCCTAGTAAATGCACAGTGAATTTAGTTTTGTAATTTATTTTAATTTTTCTTGCTGTACAAGTGATGCCTAGCCTTGACTCCTAAAGCTGATTGCCTTCACCTCCAGAGACAGGTAAGCCTAGGAATGATATAGCCATGCAGGAATTCTCAGCCGAGGACTGTCAGAGAGAGACAGATAGACAGATGGAGAAAAAGAGAGGGAGAGAGGCAGAGAGAAGACAAAGACATAGATAGATCATCAGTCTAGACTAGAGAGCACTCTGCTTATATGTCCACTTTGTCTAACATAATAGCAAACTCCAGCTTTCTGAAGTCAACAGAACGTCCCCATGCCTTTAATAGCCTCATTTTTCATTTCTGTGTTTTAGAACCCAGGCTCCTTCCAGGCTCCACTTCTGTACCACCGCCTGCCTTCTTCCACCTTTCCTGATCTTCTAGTTGTTAGTGTGCTTTCTTTCCTCAAAGAACTGTGCATACATTTCTGTCTATGTATTGAACCCCTTCTACTTCCCACCCCCAGAAGAACTTAAGCTCCCTGAAGGTACGAGCTGGTGTTTGGTTTTGTCTTTGCTTCTCCACATTTAACATAGAACAGGATCATTATAAATGCTTATTGGCTTGGCTGCTCTCTCAGGGCTGGCATTTTGTACACTGTCAGACAGTTTTCCTCCAGAGGCCCTATACTCTTCTTAAGAAAGTATAAGAACTGACTTTATACATAAATTTTCAAATATAAGTTTTGGAATTCTTTTTCTGTCTTCGTTTTTGGCATTTAAAAAAAGATGCATTCAACTGCTTTTTGCTTAATAGTATTTATTTTTTCTCTTTTCAAGAGATGCAATTCCCACTGGATTATGTAACATTAAGCATATGGATACACCAAGACCAGAAAAGCTGTGGCCATCAGGAATAAATATTGGTAATGGCACCAATGGCATTAGGCACATGTTGTTTATGTGAGACAAAAGCAGCCAGCCTTGCATAGTACTGAGATACGGAATTAGCATATATTTTTGTAAAAGATTTAACTGAGACATTTGGTTTGTAAAATGGTGGTCCTTGAAATTTGGCTTCCAGTTTCCACTTAAGAGGAAAAATCTCTAATTCTAGATGATTTTTCCATGATATTTAGCAATGCTTAATCTAGCAACATTTAGTTTCTACAGCAATTAAACATTTTCAAATTACAACTGAATTGCAAAATATATTACTGGCTAGCTTGAGTTAGCTAGCAAAAGCTGGAGACTCTCCCACGTTAAAAAGGCCTAGGGAAAAAGTAAGAGCTTTGATTTTGTTCTTCTCTTGGAATCCTATGCAGTTGTTATTAAAAAGAAGATTCTCTAGTCTGTAAAAGCTTAGTGTCTGAGGCTGTGGTGATTCAGCTTTTGCAATGGAGAACCAAGAGGACAATGTCAGTGGAAGCTTTTTAGCTGAAATGATTTCAGAAGAAACCTAATGATGGAGCTAGTCTCCTGTGGCCAAGCATAAAAACTCTCAGGAGCCCAGAGACACTTCACTAAGCTTGTTTTTGGACTGTATTCTGATTGCTAGCTTTGACCCTGTTTCCAGATATTACCTCCCCCACTCCAGGCCTTTTTAGTTCCATGATTCACCTGCCCAATTCTTCTTAATATTGACTTTTTTTCATGCTGAGTTTCTGATGATGCCCTTCTGCCTGGGAACACTTTGCCTGAACCCTGCTCCCTTAACCAAGGAAGGTTTAAACAGAAGTCACAGATGCTGACATCCCTGACCTCAAATAAACTGTAGACATCAGAAAACGTTTCCTTTTTTTTTTTTTTTTTAAATCTTTACTTCTTTTTCTTGCTACTTCTGATTAACTGAGCAAGTAACATTGGGATACTTTCCTGGATTCTCTGCATAATTTGCTTAGGGTTTACACGAGAGTGCATTGCCAGCAAACCTTTGTTTATTCAAATTCTATAGAGACATATTAATTACTAAGATGCTAGACCCTGTGTCAACCCTCAAGGAGCTTACATTCTACTGGTGAGATAAAATATATACCTAGTAAGTAAATGCAAAGTAATTTAAAGTTCAAGAATATATCTACATCTGGGGAAATGAGGGAAAGCTCCATGATGGAGGTGGTACCTGCAAGTGATAAGGACTATGAGAGGTGGAGATGAGGGGGCAAATTCTAGGCATGAGGGGTAACTTATAGGAGTGCATAGAGATGGACTGACTATTGAATTTTTGCTCCAGTTTGACTTCATTCAAGAAGGGTCATTTTAATTGGGCTTTAAGGGATGGAAAGGAATACAACAGGTAAAGTTTGGGAGGGGGAAGACATTCCAGTCAATCAGTTAGCATTTATTGAGCACCTAGTATGTGTTAGGCAGGGAACAGTGTGAGTGGTCTTAAGAGGCAGGGAAGCATAGGGTATGTTCTCATAGAACATGTGGGAAGCCTTCGTAGATAAATCTGGAAAGACAGGGCACACCAGGCAGAGGAGCCAACGAAGAGGATTAAGAAAAGGAGTTATATAAGTGACATGATCTTAAGCTTTGCTTAAGAATCATCACTCTGGCAATAGTCTAAAGGGTCAGTTAGAAGGAGGAGATGATGGTCATGAGAAGATATTTTAGGAGACTTGTACAATGTTCCAAGTAGGTGGTGATTAACAACTTTCAGTTAAGTTCAACAAATCAAATAACATCTGCCCATCAGCCTGTTTTGTCAGATCCAGAAGTACTTTTGTAGTTAGGCCACTATTCTGCTAGCCTAGGCAAAGTAATGAGGACCCAAACTAAGCAAATGGCAATGAGAAAGGCTAGAAAGGAATGGATATTATGGGAAATCCATAGTAATTTGTAACTGATTACAGGCAGAAAATGATGGAGATAGCTTAAAGGCTTGAAACGTTGGTGCCTGGGGAAAATGGAGGTGCTGATCATAAAGACAGCAAAGACAGAAAGATCATGAAATCACAGGAATGGAGCTGTAAGGGACATAGAGACAAGGACACTGAGGTCTAGAGATGTTGAGTGACTTCCTTAAGACCACAGTGATACTAACCTTCAGAGGTAGTATTTGAACCCTAGTCCTCTGATTCAGTGGAATGGTGCAGTGGATAGAGCACTGGGCTCAGAAACACAAAGAGTCATCTTCATGAGTTCAAATCTGACTTTAAACACTTAATGGTTTTGTAACTCCAGGCAAGTCACCTAACCCTGTTTGCCTCACTTTCCTCATCTGTAAAATGAGCTGGAGAAGGAAACGGCAGATCACTACAGTATCTCTGCTGAGAAAACCCCAAATGGGGTCACAAAGAGTTGGAGATGACTGAAACAACAACCTCTGATTTGAGAACCAGTGTTCTCACTGTCCCACACTGAGGAGCAAATTATGAGAGAAAGATGAGTTCAGTTTTAGACGAGCTTAACTTGAGGTGCTGACAGGACATCCAGGTCAAGAAGACCAGCCAAGAAATAGAACTATACCACTGGAGCTTCAAAGAGAGGTCAGGGCTGGGACTCTGGATTGAGTCATCCCCATAGAAGTGATAATCAAAGGCATGGGGGCACATGAGATTCTCAAGGGAGACAGCTTGTAGGCAGAAGGAAGGAGAGTCAAGGGAAGAATCTTAAAAAGGGATTTGAATAATGTCAGCATTAAGAAAGTAGGAAGAGGAAGGAGAAGCCTGAGAAGGAACAGAGAATCAGGGGAATGAAAACACTGCAGAGTTCCAAATGACAAAGCAATAGAGAGTGTCAAGCAGAGGAGAGCTAAGTAGTGTTAAATGCTAATAAGAAGTCGAGAAGTGTAAGGACAAAGAAAAGGTCTTTGGCCACCTCAAGGAACTATTTTTCAGTAGAGAAGTAGGGAGAGAGGCCTATTTCAGGAGGTCAAGGAAATGAGTGGGTAGTGAGGAACTGAAAATAGCAATTCTTTCAAGATGACTTGTTATCTAGAGGAGTTAGTAGTATCAAGGACATTTTATTAGCGTTGTGTGCACACCTAGTTTGAGATCTAGATAGAGCTTGGATCTCCCGAGGCCGGGCTCAAATGGGAAACAGCAGAAGAATTAATGTTACCATAATGCAGCATAGATATTTAATCAGAATGACTGTTATTAACTTTAAAATGATCATGGCATTTTTGTTTGCTTAAAAGAAAACTGTTAAGGACATTAAATTAGCTTATTTTTACTTCCTCCACCCCTTCTCTCTGTGTGCTGCCTGAGTTGCTGTGATAAGAGTGAAAAAAAAGCAACCTAATCTAAACACATATCTTTTTATGAAAAAAAAAATGGAAGAGCCCCATTGCTATGGACTAAAGTGTGATGACATTTGCTTTATGGTTTGTTCTGAATGTCTTTTCCCATGGATCATCTGCGATGGAGATAAACAAACATCCTGTGTGGGACAGGGCCTTGGCATTAGGTCCCATTGAGTGCTTGGACATTCTTTAGTGGGGTTTCTGTTTCTATTTGTTGAAGGAAATCTAAGACCTGTGCATGTCTATAATGTATATATAAGTATATTGTCACTTGTTGGTCAGGCATTTTAGTGGGTATGGTCACGTGCTCATAACTTAATTTTGTGTTAAATCTGGTGAATTTCCTCTTTTCGTCTGAAGGAACAGAAGACTTGCTTTATCAGCCTCCTAGCAGGACAAGATCCATCACTGTGCCCAGCTGAAGTTAATGCTGGTAAATATTTAAGATGAGCCCTGAAGCAATTGTTCAGTGTCCTTTGGCTTTTCAGGGAGTTAAGAAATTAGTCAAGTCCTGCTGAGATGCCAGTTTCACTAATGTTGAGAGGAATGGTGATTGGGGCAATAACGATGGTAACAATGAACCTTTCTTTTTAAGAAAAAAATTACATGTGAAAAAGCATTTCACACGTACTGGAATTCAGTAGACTTCTTTCATTATGCTTTCTTTTTAAAAATCAAACACCCCTGTCCTTTCTCTCACAGCTGCGGCTGCATCCTGTTTTCTAGTTTTGATGGCAGGAGAAGCACACGTTCTGTGAGTCTCAGGCTGTAGCCCACCTTTCTCCTTTCACACAGTGTGATTACTGAAGTAATCTGTACCGGCCAGTCACTATGTGATATGAGGAGACAATGATTTTTCAGTTAGTGTTTCATAAAATCATAGATCTAGAGCTGGTAGGAACCTCAAAGGTCATCTTGGCTAATCTTCTCGTTTTACAAATGTGAAAATCTGAGGCTCCCCAAGAGGTTGAGTGATTTACCCAAGACATACATCTAGTAAGTACTGGAGTCAGGATTTAGACTTTTACCCTGTAACTTCAAGTTGATCACTTCGTCCATTCTACCATATTTTGAATCACAAACCTCTTTTTCTGTGGATCCCTTCTCAGAGTAATTTTTCATCTCTTTAATCATTCATTTATTTATTTGGGGAGGCAATCAGGGTTAAGTGACTTGCCCAGGGTCACACAGTTAGTGTCAAGTGTCAAGTGTCAGAGACAGGATTTGAACTCAGGTACTCCTGACTCCAGTGCTGGTGTTCCATCTACCTTGCTGCCCCCAAAGTAATGCTTTTAATTACAAAAAGTAAAATATATAGGATTGCAAAGGAAACCAGCTATTAAAATACATTTATCAAAATATTAAAAAAAATGAGTTTATGGACCCAGGGAAAGGAATCCCCTTGATCTAGATGATTGACTCCTTTATGGTTGTTTTTTCTTTTTTTCTTTTTTGCCTATGATCTGAGTGCATAGATAAAAGTTGGAGCAAATTAATAAGCCAAGTAAAATGCCAGACCTACTCCACCAATTAGTTCCTAATTCCTATACCATTTTAGTTCAAAGGAATCATCTATGTATATTCACATAAGGTATGCCATTTCTGTCACTACCTAGAAGTTGTTCCCTGATGGTGCTGTAGCTCTTTGTTCAGTGAAAGAGTTGGTAATCAAACCTTTCCCTAAGGTGAAGCTATGAAGCTGTCATAGTTTCTTTAGCACTTTGCCACCTCCCCTTCCATCTTGAGGCCCCTCTCTATTTTCCACAGGGCCAGTTCTCTCATAATCTACTCAGTTTTCCCAGGGTTCCCAGTATACAACCTTTGCAAATGATATTGACCTATCTTTTCTCTTTCTTATGAAAACTTTCTAGTACATTGGTTCCTCTCTGTTAACTGTCACTGGGAAAACAAACTACGGTGTTAATTTACTACTAACAGCTTAATGTTTAATAGTGAACAAAGGACAGTTAGGGAAATTGCCTTAATCCAAAGGAATATCTCTCTGATGGTAGGACAGCCTTCCTGGGGAAGGAAGAACTTTCTTAACATCTCTCAAATCCCCTGAGGTAGATAGTTCTCGCAGTATATCATAATAGAAAGAACACTGAACTTGGAGTCTGAAATCTTGGGTTCAAGTTACATTTATAATATTTCTTAAACCTCTCTGACCTTCAGTAAATTGGGATTAATGGTACTTCCTTCTGAGTTGTTGTGAGGAAAATGGTATGTAAACCTCAACACACTATCTGATGGTGTTGGGAAGTGGATGAAAATGAAGTTGGCAGAGTGTGAAATGGCTTGTTGGAAGTCTATTAATATTCATAATAAAAAACGAAAGATACTGTCATAGTGGGCAGAGAGAGAGCTAGCTTTAGAGCTTGGAAGTTAAAATCTTGCTTTGGTGGGATGAGCACGATTTAAAGTGCCAACTCTGAAATATACTTGGGGTGTGGTCCTCAATGCTCTAAGCCAGAGATGTCAAACTTGTGGCCAACTGGATTAAAGTGTATTTGGAAAATACAGCATAGATAGTGTTAATTTTTGGTATTCTAAATTAGCATGTGACCTGCAGAGATCACTTTCTATTTGAGTTTGATATCACTACTCTAAGTGCTTTCTTTTGATAGAGTTTCCTGTCAGTGAAATTATAGGTCCAAGTCCTAATCTCTAATATAAATATAGATCTTACCTTAAAATCAAGTACCAGACTGGGAAGCAATTTACTATTTTATTGTATATTTCCTCAAAATGAAGTCAAATACAATGGGGAGGAGGTGAAAGTTGACCAAGAAAGAGACCATTATAAGAGTACTCCAGTAGAGACCTAATCTTTCCCATTAGAAGTGGTAGAAAACCCACCACTTAAGCTAAGTTATTCCTTGTCCCCCTACAAGAAAGTCTTGAAATTCTACGAAATCATCTATAATTTCTCACTATACCACCAGAAGCATCTAAGAAGGTGAGAAAATTGGAGAATTGTTCTTTCTACATATGTGTTTGTTTTTATTCAGTGTCTGTTTTAGGGTCTAGATACCATGGTGATGGGCAATGGAGAAATACATAGTTAGACGGGTTCAAGTCCTGACAGTCTTGCCTCAGTGCTTCATCCTTCTGGTGTCGATAAATTGAGTTACACATGCTTAGTTTCTTGGTGTAGGAAGGAGGAGGAGAGGGAAATAATCTTTTAGAAGAAAATTAAAAACCTTAAAATCCTGTCGGATCAGTTTAGATATGAGACCTTTTCATTCCCTCCCTCCCCAACCCCCAAGAGTAAACTGCGCGTTCTCTGGCTCCAGAGAGACTTCCTGAACCTGGGAGGAATCACCTTGAGGGCTTCATCTCTCACTCCATCCCACTGCACTTCTCACCTTGCCTTGTTATTTAAGTGAAACTGGTTAAAATGGGCATCAAGGAAAACTGTGACAAAGGGAAGAAGCCAGGCCGGTGCGGATACAGCCGGACGCTGCCGCCCCTCGCTTCTGCTTTCTGTAAGTGCTAGGGCTTTCTGAGTACCTGCGGGCGGATGCGCCCCCTCTTCGCACAGCCAGCTTCCCTTCTGAGTCACGGTCCAATCACCCTCCCAGTAACGGAGCTTCAAGACCCGGAGGCAAGTGCCCAGTTTGCTTTAGCCGGGAAAGCTCGTTGTCCCTTCCCGAATCCCTTTGGGAGGAGATGAAGATGTGAGCTAATGTAGCCTTTCCTCTCTCCTGTGGAATAATCGTTTCTTTATTAGGACCTTTGTATTTTCGTGGAGTTACAAAGGTTGCCTTTTTAATTTTTTTTGGCAGTTGACATGAGCAGCATTATTTAAAGAAAAAGCAGTACTTACAAAATAGGAAACCAGGAGGGAAAAATGTAATTGAATCTGGAAGCCTCTTTTTTTTTTTGGCCTTGGCTAAATAAATAAGAGCTGATAAGAGATACAATACAATAAGAGATGGGAAATGCTGAGTGAACTGGTTCAAGCGGACTGTTTGATTTAACTTCATTTAATTTTATTGGATTGAATTGGATAGAGACAATGTCAGTGGACATACACGTGGAGGTTTGTGGTGGAATGCCTGGGGCTGCTGGATCCTTGACATGAGCCTGTATAAACATGAAAAAGAATGTTGAGTAATGCTGAGTACAACATTTGCAATTTTTAGATATGGAATTTCAGTTTTAGGAATGTATAGAGCCAGCAGGTGGAAGCATATCTGCCACTGATATCTTGGTTTTTCAGGCAAAAGAAAAGCAAATAGATAATTTTCAGTTTTCTTCTTCTACCTCATGCTCTAACAATACTGCTTCTAAATTCCCTTCTACCCTCTTCTTCCCCCCACCAAATGCAATCAATCAATTAATCTAGGATATTTTTCATAATGCTTTTGATGGGAATAAGTAGTCCTGCCAGTTAGGGTCCACTGGCTTTCCCAACATCTAGAACCTGCCATTATTGATATACTGTCAAATTCTGTTCATATCACACTGGATAATAGAGAAGTGAACACATTTGGACAAAGTTCTTTTGAGGTTATAAATGTCAAGACCAAAGAACCTGAAGTTGCTTTTGAATAAGTTACCAATCTGATTGGCTCAGAAGGAGCTATGTTCAGAAGTCACTTCCCAAAAGACCCATATTTTGCTTTAGTTGTACCTTTAAGAGACTTCATTTGAAAAAGCTGAGGTAGAGCTTCATAGTAAACCATAGCAGGTTAAGATAAGTCATCAGTCTTTGAGGTGTCCTCTGTCCTGATTAGCCAGTCTGAAACAAGGCCTTAAAACAACAGCAGTGGCAATGATAATACCCTTATTTCGACCTCTAAAAGCAAGCATGAAGGAATTCCTATGAATATATGACATTTTTTGTCATATTTATTCCTTTAGTGTACTAGCTTTACTTTTGAACTTTTTAAAGAAGATTTTAACTTGCTTTCAGGGTTTCATATTTTGAGTTTGAGCTCCTTCAGAATAGCCTGGGTTTTTGTTTGTTTGTTTGTTTTTCCTATTTGTATCCCTAGAACTTAGCATAATGATTGACATATAGTAGTGCTTGGCATATAATAAAGCCTTAATAAATGCTTTTTCATTCATTCATTCAGTGACCTCAGCAAAGCCACATTTTTGAGCCACATATGTTTTTTGAGACTTTATATGACAAATATTCAGCTTTTTATGAAAGGCAGTAATGAAATTTGATGATCTATGCAGGAAAATGCAACTTCATTAGGACAGCCAGAACATGATGGTTTGGCCCCAAGTGAAGCCCAGGGTGAATCCACAAAGTGCAAAGTGAGGTTGAGGTTTGGCAATTATTAATTTAATTTGATCAGTGTCAACAGCTGAACCAGTTAGCTTGGATCCTCCAGAACCCATTTGGAGGCCTAAATTAGTTAACTAGCTGGCTTTTCTGTTTACATGGAGAGAATTAACTTCATAAGTGTCAGATCGCCATCAAATTTTGTATGGCAGAGAATAGTATTAGAGGTGAATATTGTAGTTGAATTAAAGTAACTTCAGGTTAGGAGAAAAGGGTATAGAATCACTGGACAGGGGATGGCAGTGGCCTTTTCATTCATAGTCATTCATTAGTCAAATTCTTATATCCTGAATCAACCTTAGAATGACAAAGAAAGCCTATAAAAGGTTGGTTATCCTTATTTTTAATAGAATAGATATGGAGCTGGAAGGGACCTTGGAGAGCATCTAATCCAACATCAACACTATTATAATAGTGTTTTTTCTATTGTTTCATATCAGGAAAATCAAAACAGCAAAAAAACTTCTTCTAAAGGTCTCCCTCTCTCCCACTCCAAGCAGTAAAGGCAGCCGTTAGCAGAAAGGAGGCCAAAAGGCGATATGGGTGGTTATTGTTTGTTGGTGATTTTACTCAAGAGAACAAATCACAGCCTCCAGGGTGCTCCTTTAACAAGGAGTCTCCCGTCTATATATTCAGAGTAAAAAAGGCAGTCACCAAGAGAACTCTGTTTAGTCATGCTCCGATCAGCAAAGCCGGGTGAGGCCCAGATAGCGAGAGGTGTGATGGCCGGTGCAGGGATTTCCCCACAAGTAGAGAGAAGAGCTCCCCAGAAGTCGTGCGCTCCTCCAGATGCTCTTGTTTATCGATGATATTTGGTCATTCAGCAAACATCCAGCACCTACTGTCTGCTAGGCATTGTGCTAGGTCAAAATGAGACAGGCTCTGCGCTTCAGGAATGTTTATTCTATCAGAGACCTCACGTGCATGGGCATACGTTGAGTTTATTATACATACATACATATATGTGTACATAATATAAATTATCTGAGGAGGTCCTATTATGTCTCTCTATATAAAAATAAGTGTTCATATAGGTAATATATGTACATATTATACACACACATTGTTTATTCATACCCGTTTGTACATATTTGGTATGTACCTTGATATATATCTAAATGGGACTTTGCTGAGGGGGGGGTGTATACACATATGTGTATATATATATATATATATATATATATGTACACACATATACATATATATGCATATATGTATGTGTATGTATATACACATGGGAATATATACAAGATAAATAAAAGGGAATTTGGTGGGGATGAGGGGTAGAGGATTGTACCAATATTATACCAATTGCTTCAAACCCCAAGATCTGTGACTAGCTGAATGAGAGTGGCCCAACAGTGTTTACGGGGAAAAAGCAAATAGGCTAACGATACTCATCCAAATTAGGACTTGCTATTAGATGGCCAGTTCATTGAATTAATACCATACTACATATGTAATGGATAGGCATTGCAGATAAACAGTGAGTTAGGTTTAGGATTGAATAGGAGGAGGAAAGCAAGCTAGATTATATTTGGGAAATTTCACAGTGTTGTCATTCATCCCAAGCTGCTCCCATGCAGAAAAAAATACATTTTTAGAAAACTAATGTTCTCCTGGTAATCTTGTTTTGGTTGCAAATTTTAGAACACCAGGGGATCTAAGTTCTGAATGACCTCATTGTAATAGAAAGATGGACATAAATAAACTACAACATACTTCTAATAGTGATCCAGACTAAAAAGCACATAATTGATGCCTTCAATGATATGTATGATTGGAAAAGGGGTGGAGCACTTGCATAGAGAAAGGAATGGATCATAGTAGTGGTTGGACACCTTTACGCTGGTACTTACAAAATTAAAAAACCCAAAGGAACTGATCCAGAATGTTGGGCACAGCCCCCTGTAATGAATCTCTGGGGAACATAGGAAAAAAATCACAGAGTCCAGTATCATTCTAACTTGAACCCAGATGATAGGCAATATATTTATGAGATCACAGAATAAGTTAAATATTGGATTCTTCTAAATGTTCATTGTCTTTCCTCACCCTATTTTCCATAAAATCATTGAACCACCATTCTGATAAAAGCTTTTAAATGTTGTGTCCTTCCTTGATTTTCAGGTTTCCTTTTCTTTATGTATTCTTCCCAATGTGGAGTATAAGCTTCTTGAAAGCAAAAACTGTCTTACATTTTCTGTTTGCATGCTGATTTTGTTTGGCATACAGGATGGTCTTAATAAGTACCTTTTTTATTTATCACTCAGTTCATTAATTCTCCTTAGTGGTTCACATTTTGAGCCACATACATGTGTATGTGACAAATATTCAATATTTTATTAAGGGCTGTAAGATGGTTGGTAATCTATGCAGGAAAACACAAATTCACGATTCTAGGTGGACTTATTGCTTTTAGTAAAAAAATACATGACGGCTTACCTCTAAGACATGAAGTCATTTTCTAGCAAAAACAAAAACAAAACAGCAAACTGTGAACCAAGAGAAAAAATCTCAGATAGTAGTAGTGATGAAGAAAAAGTTGTGCTTCCAGGCCTTTTCTTAGTTTCCCCTAATATTGTTTCGTTAGACATTTATTTCTGAAAGAGAAGAGCTTTGCTACTTTTGTTTTTAAAATAGGAGAAAATATTTTGGTTGAGTCAGGAGGCGTTGGTTCTCTTCCCAGCTTTGCCATAGCCTTGTTATGTGGCCTTGGCAAGTCATGGGCCTTTCTGTGTTTTCCCACCAGAAAATGAAAATATGATTTTAAAAATGATTCTAATTCATAGGGAATGGAGCCAGACATAGTAAGTTAATGCTTTCAAGGTGCTTAGAAATCTCTGGCAGAGAGGTGCTAAGAGAAAAATATATTGTTATTATTTTACTGCAATCAAATTGTTGCTCTAGACATTTGTTTTCTCTACCTTTTCAAAAGATGTATGTGATAGTAGAAGAAAACCTTCTAAAGTAAATAGATGAAGAATCAACAAAGGTCATATCATTCCACTATCATATGATGTCTGTTTTCTCAAGTGGCTAGGGAGTCACTTTCTCGTAGTAAGTAAGTGGCTTCTAGAGACCTTATGATTCACTAGTCTGGACAGATGGATGATTGCATCTTCTTACGTAAGTGACAGGTGGCAGCGCCAGTAGAATGGCATCCAAGGCTCTTCTGATTTCTGTTCCCTTTGCCTCTCTTGCTCAGATTTTGTTTGCCTTGGAGCAATAAAAGTAACAGTACACTCTCCATTCCAAGAGCAAGGACTTTTTTTTTGTCAGCTCCATGGTTAACTGAATCTTTTAAACAGCCTGGCTAAAATGGCGAATAATAAACGCCTCATAGTTCTATCTTTCCCCTAACAAGCTGTTATTTGGGGATCTAGTCTACTTTTACTGCTCAATCCTGATTATCAACAGTGATTATTTCATACATTCTCTAGTAGATGACCAGTTGTTATGCAGCCAGTGACAATAGCAAGTGTTGCAAAGAAAATGAACAGGACTTTCAGAATTTAGAAACCCTTGAAATGTATTTAATATTTAAATAAATCCTAGTCTGAAAATTTTTAGGTAAAAGTTGCCTGGAATCAGTGCACAGGGCTTTGTAACTTAAGGAGATTCTTCCCTCTCCTTCCCACCTCTAGACCTCTAACTTTATAACATTCCCATACTTTCAACAGTAGTTGAAATATGTTTAATCAAATGACATCATACCAGATACTATCCTCAGTAAAATTTGAAGTATGGAAACTCACTAGCTATATGATCACGGACATTTCACTTAACTTTGCTGTATTTCAGTTTCTTTACTTATAAAGTAGATATAATGATGCACTATCTACCTCATTTGATCATAGGATTTAGAATCTGAAGGGAACTTTGAGATCACCTAATCTAATGCAATCTAACCTTAATTTTATATATGAAGAAAGTAAAGACCTGGGGAGGGGGGTGAAATAATTAGTGAAGAAAACATTTTGTAAACCTAGTCTGATAAATGAGTTATTTTCATCACTATGTTTCAGAAATGCTCTTTTGAAAGGGCATAATAAGAGTGTAGGTTACAAAATCAGATGACTGCACCACCATCCCCAAATCCTTAATCTTCCATGATTCAAATTAAAGAACCCTCTTGGCATGTTTCACATCTAGGAAAATATCTAAATATTAGACTCTTCAAAACTGGACCAAAACAGAATGGTGAGAAATTGTCTTATGTGGAATAGTTTGCCTGTTTGATGGGCTGTGTCTCACACCTTGACTTTATGTAGACAGGTTATGAGAGAAAATCGTAGTTTTCATTTAACCGTGCAAGTCTTAGTGTGTGCACTGAGAGGAAGGCCATGAGAATTATAGGAGAGACTGAAGACGATAGCATAAATGGTTCCCCTGAGGGAACTGCAGACATTTGGGTGGAGTGCAGAGAACTTGGGGAGGGAGTGGTATTATTTGTCTTCAGTTGTATGAGGTGCTGTCATGTGGAAGAGAGAGTGGACCTATGCTCAGCCCAGAGGTCAGAGCAAGGAACAGTATGGCAGATATGGATGTGATGTGAAGAGAGACTTTTACCAATTAATGTATCCAGGGTAGCAAGCTCAAACTCAGCATAGGTCTTTAAGAAAAATCACTGTAACATTATTTCCAAGAAATCTTTGGAGAAGATTCCACTTCAGATATCAGTTGTACTAGATGGCCTCTGAGATCCCTTCTGATTCTGAAATTCAGTGATTCTGTGTTTTTCACTCAAGGCACTCTTGCAGAATATACTGTACAGAATACTAAAGATATTTTAAGAATATTTGAATATCATTTAGAAGCCAACTAATAGCTATATATTTCAAGAAACAACCCTCTAAAATTAAACTGAGAGCCCCCCAACCCAAATCTCCTGTTCAAGTAACTTATGTATATGCATTCAGTACAAAATAAATCTACATTATTTTAAACTCATGATGCTGACCCCCCAAAATTAAAAGTACTTCTCTAGACACATGTGCTAATAAATTCTTCAGGCAATTTCTGTTTTTTTAAAGCATTGTTTTGTCTCATTACACAACCCTGAAAGTTTAAAGTTGACTGGTTTACTGTAAGAAGCATTAAGTAAATGCAATCTCTATTTTTAATAACAGTAGCTCAAATTTCATGTGAGATCACACCAGTCCTCCAGTGTAATTAAGTTTATGGTTTTCTTATGCACTTCGAATGTCCATGATATGCAGTTAATAGTGGCTTTCAGACAAATCTGGGGGCAGCTCAGCAGCAAAGCAGCTATGGGCTAGTGTCTGTTAATGATACAGACACCATACAGTAAGACACCGCAAAACATTCTGCTGTAAATTATCTAAAAACAAGCATGACATTGAAGCCTGTTTTACCTTATTTTCTGAAGGATAAAAATCTGATGAGTTTGAGTGAAAATTCACATGAGGATCTGAGTGCAAAGCAAAGAGAAATGGGGGAGATTGCGTAGAGGACCCTTGTCTGCTGCAGTGGTCGCTGGTTGGACTCCAGTTTAAGTTTATAGAAGGGAATTTGTGCTTCAGATTTGAGTGTAGGAGCTCCTACAACAAATGCACCCCATGATTTAGTTTAATATCATAAAACCCCACGACATGCAGAAGCTGCAGGTGCTCCCTTTTACTGTACAATGTAAAAAGAAAGTGTAAAATGGACAAGCTTTTGACAATCATGTTCTCTTCATCAAGCCGGTATTGTTGTTTTAGTGAGTCCAGTAAAAGGAATTATCTCCAGCTTCTTGTTTTTACTTCTTTGTGTACTTGATGAATACGATTACCATTTTTACCTCATATTTAAACCCCTCTGCTGTAATCCAGTACTCTGCTGAAGAGCCATGACTAGTAAGATCCCCCTACCCCCATCCCTGCAACCGTTTTTCAGGAATATGATTGTGTCTTTCAGGAGGTGCAATGAATGCATTGTTTGCCTTTTTCAGCATTGTGCACAAGTGCAAATTGGCCAGGATGATTAAGCTGTAGCTATTAATTATAGATTAGTAGTAAAACTACTTTTTTTTTTAAATGAAGACCTCATACTAACCAAATAGCATTTTTTTCTGGTAATTGGGCGCCATTCTGTTGTATAACAACATATCATATCCCTGGAAAAAAAATGTGAGTTAAAAAAGAATTGTTTTGTTACCTACTATGCATTTCCTCAGTAACCCTGTCTTTTCCATTCCTCCCTTTGACCAATAAAGAGAAACTGATTCTGTTTCAAAAAGGAACAAAGGATTTGGCTCCAGTTCTGTGCCTAACAATTCTACCACGACCAAAGAAAGTGGTGGAAAATGGTAGTCAGTATGGAGAAGAAGCCAAAGACATCAGGACTGCCTCTTTCTTACTTTGGGTTTTTTAGCAAATCTTGATCATGATGGCCACCCTAGAGAAGAAGGGGGTGGGGAGAAGAAGTGGATGAAAAGAAAAAAAAAGAGAGAGAGAGAGGTGATTTGGCTGGTGCTGCATAAACATGCATTTTTGCTGTGCCTCTCTCTGTTCTATACTTTATATGTCCCACTGATGAGAGAAATGGTTTGAGATGTAAATTGCTTCCCTTTGATTGAACCAGGGAGGAGATGTCATGTTACTCATCTCATTAGCATAGAGCATTGTGCTGCTTTGGTGAATTATGGGACTGTAGCTTTCGAAGGGATTCCATAACCTCTCTCAGTAACCTATTCCCAATTTGTGATAGATAGCCTTCATGGTAAAGGAATATTTTTTTTCATATTTCTTTTGTAATTTGCATTCATGTGTCCTGATTCTGCAGTAAACATGAAATGTCCGGTCGTAGTGTCACTGAAAAATGAAATAGTTCAAACTTGTTTATCATGTATGTTATTTAGGTTTAGATTGGAGAATTATTGTAATTATCTTGTAATAGAACTCACCTAAATGGCTGGGGTGTGGATATGATTGGGGGGAAAAAAGAACAAGCTCTAAGCTGTGTTTTCTGAGAATGTCTTATTTTTCTATAGTTGAGCTGAGCTTCTGGAGTGTCAGCCCTCCTTAAAACTGGCAGGGAGAGACTTGGTGACATTCGAGAGAATGTGCCCTATATGAGAAAGTGATAAGTGAATGGAAATTAAAACAAAAGAATTGAAAATAGACCTGCAATCAATCTATCCGGGTATCTCAATAAACCAGGAACATTTTTTCATAGGAAATTCAGGACAGATATCACAGCTCTGCCATGACAGCAGGGCCTTTTCCCCCTCCCCTTCTATTAAATCTACATTTTGAAGGTGGATGGTGCTGACTCATAAATTAAATTGGAGTAATACATACAGTGTATATATATATTTCTGTCACTTTGTCTCAAATTAAACACGAACCTTCTCCCCTGACAAGATGATAGAAAAGTTAATTGCTCGCCCTGGCTTTAAATTGGAATTTGAATTTGCAAAATGCTAAAGGTTTATGAGATCTAAATCATGAGGAGCTTAAATTACATTCCTGTGATAAAATATTAATAAATCAATTAAAACATAAGCCGAGTATAATATTACTTTTTTTGTAGGAACCTTGAACACAATAATTCATTAGGGTGTAGTGCAGTAACAATTATTGTATCTTTTTTAATTTTCTTTTTATTAGTTTTTTTTTATAAATACATCATCAGATAACACACCACATGGTGGATTATCATTACCCCAGTACAGAATCCAGAAACTTCCTCGTACCCCTACATGTAACCCAAGAATATCATCTTGAGCAGCGCTCTCTATCCCTGAATGATAGACTCTTACTTATCCTCACTGGCATCAGCTGCTTCTTTTTCAGAGGGGGTATTTCCATCTTGGGAACATCTGCGTAATGCCAGCACAGACATTTTGTAATTTCTGAACTCTCCTTTTAAAGGATACAATCACCAATGCCCTCCTGCCTGATTTAGAGCACAGCATTTGAGAGCTATTCAGGACCATCTGGTCTGACCACCTTATTTTATCCAGGAGGAAAGAGACCCAAAAAAGTGGAGATTTATTCTCAAGGTTATACAGCTAGGTAGGATAGCAACCAGGAGTCAACTTCAGCCTCCTGACTCACACTCCAGTGCTCCTTGTATTAGCTCATATATAGGAACAAAATGGCTTGAAGAGTCAGCTAGGTACATAGTGCATAGAGGATTAGATCTAGAGTCAGGAAGACCGGAGTTCAAATCAAGTCTCATATACTTACTAATTGTGTGACTCTGGTCAAGTCACTCGACTTCCACCTCCCTCAGCTTCTTCATCTGTAAAATGGGGTTAATTAACAATAGCACCCAACTCCAAGGGTTGTTGTAAAGATAACATCAGGTGATATTAGTTAAGTGCCTTAAAGCACTTATATAAAAAGACTAGTTATAATAGCTATTACAGAGAAAAGGACTAGTGGAAAAGAACATGGAGTTTGGTGTTTTATATACTCCTTCCCCCATCCCAATATGTATTTTCCACTGGGAGCTTGCTCTTTTTTGGCTGACTGAACATCAGTCATTTAGGGACAATTTTCTAAGGGACCCTGTGGCATAAACACATTTCCCTGCAGCTGTCAGGAAGGGGTTCATTTGGCAGAGGGTCTCCTGCCTTCTCCTGCTGTTCCTCAAATGAAGAAGCAACAGTGGGAGACCTTTGTCTCCTACAGGGTGCTGAGGAAAATCTCCAATGAGGAGGATGGCAGCCACCCTCTTCAATTGAGTCTCCATGCAATGGTGGATTGTATTGGCTGGCACCAATTTTGTCTCAGCTCTCTCTTCACTACCACCCTGAGTCTCACTGATTCCCTTCCCCTAAGTTCCATTTCCCCGAGCCTGGATCAGGAAACCTTTATGTTTGTTGCTGATTTGAGTGTTTTTAAATTAAAGAGAACCACTCTGTTACATCAGCCAGACTTTTCTTCTTAGAGCTCAATTGGTAGGCTCTGTGTCATGTTGATGAATGAAAGAACTGTGGACTTGTAGGCAGTATACCTGGGTTCATATCCCAACTCTCAAGAGCAGCTTTGCAAACAGGCAAGCTATTTCACTTCTCTGATTGTGAATCTAATGGACCCACAGCAGATCCAAACCATACAACTATAATGTGTTTGGAGGCAGGCACACTAATGACATCAGAAAGAAGAGCTGAGGGTTTGACATGAATGAGAATTTAAAAAAAAAAGATGTATTAAAGCATATAAGAATTAGAACTCAAAAAACAAAGGACTATGGAACCATTGATTGTAGGGACAAATGGCCCCATGCACATTCCTAGCCCCTTATATTTTCATAGGATCATAGATTTAGAGCTGGAAGTTACTATAATAATTGATGTATAAAATAATGCTCCTGAGTGATCAATTATAATAATCACATATTTGGATCACATTTTAAGGATTAAAAAATGCTTTGCTCACAACCCTGTGAGGTAGATCTATAGCTTTAGAGGTGGAAGGGACCTTAAAAGTCGATTAGTCCAACTGATTCATTTTACAAATGAGGAAGCAGAGTCTTACAGAGGTGTGGTGAGCTGTCCAGAGTTACATGACCAGAAAGGACTAGAGCCAGAATGTGGAACCAAGTTTCCTGGATCCTAGTCCCTCAATCTCTCAGCTTTGCCCCATTGTCTTTGTTTTATAGTTTCTACTAAAGAAGTCACAGAATTACATAATATATTACAATTTCCATCAAAAATATTTAAAATTTAAGTTTTGTCTTTCAATGGGGATAAGCTTTAGTTGTAGAGATCCTCGTATGGATCACCTTATTTTTGATGGTACTGAAGAAATGAGTTTCTCTTTCTTTTTCCCTATCTCTGTCTCTCTTTCTGTCTCTCTCTCTCTCTATGTCTCTGCCTGTTTCTCTCAAACATACCCACACATCCAGACACTTAAGACAACTTCCTTTAACAGTATAGGTAACCACTTTTTCTGCAATGTACAGCCTTAGAGAATAAATTTTCTAACCTCATTGTTATTAACTCCAGATATCTAACAAACTTCCATCTACCTATTGTGATGTGACTGGGTGTTAGACAAAGCTCCCTACCACATCCTCAACAACAACAACCACCACCAAAAAACAAACAAACAGTCTTTGTTGCTTACCAATTCACCATTATAATTTATTTTCTTTTCCTCTCTGAGCCATTTTAGTTCTCAAGAAGTTCATCTGAGAGAGCTGTTATCAAGTAAGTTCTTAGCAAGAATTATCAGAATTAGGAGAGAGGAATTAGGAATGGAAAGGAGATCTAGAGTTCGTTGGGGAAGGTATGTAAGAAAAGGTCAGATCCTTCACCTATTTCACAATTTTTCCTTGGCATCAATTAGGAACATTTTTGCTTCAATTAAATCTAGTAGAACTTCAGTATTTTCACTACCGAGAGCCATATTTCTCATTTTTTGATGTAATAAGTTTTATTTGTAAGATTTCAGAAGTAATTTTTAAGTTCCCATTTCTACAGAATGCAGACAACCAGCCAATCAAGTAATAACTATTTTAAGTTCCTTGTTCTCACTGGCACATGACAAGAAAAGTGATGTGAGGGATTTATTTAAAATAGAAACAAAAACTTCGGAGGTATGTGCAGCCCAGCATCCTGCCCTTTCTGTGTCTGCAGTGATGTGCAGTGGCAGTTGGTGTTGGTAATAATAACCCTGAGATCCGTGTCATAGCTCTAGTAACCAGACACTTCAGTTATCCAGATCATCTCCTAATCACTGTGGATAAGTGAACACTTGAGAAGAGATTGCTGCACTCCCCCTCCCCCCCCAACTCTTATCTGGAGAGATGTACATACACCTTGGGAGAGGTATCTTCTCAATTCTTTCCTTGACTGATCATATGTCCATGATATAAGAAACGTTTTCCCAGTCTGTATCCTCCTTGACCTGTCTCTTCCTTCTGTCGCTGCTGTCTACCCTCTCAAGTTAGATAATTTCTCTTTGAATTTTTTTTGGCATGCACTGCTTTCATGATAATTCTCTTCAATCAGCTTATTATCCATATCTTGCTCCCTAAATGGGTGTTCCAAGGCTCTCTTTTTTTTCTTTTTCTACTTTCCTTAATAATGTTTAATTATTATCTCAATATTGATTACTTACAGATCTATAGATCCAGCCCCAGAGCTTCAATTCCTAATCACAAGTTGCCTATTGTCTTAGAGGCGCAAGTCTCAAAAAGAATTCTTGACTTTTTCCCTGAAAACCCTCCTCTTTTCCAGACTTTCTTCTTTCTGTCAAAGGCATCACCATTGTCTCAACTTTTTAGATTCATAACTTCAGTCTTATTTACATCTCCTCACTCTCCCTCACCCCATATATATATGGGCACTTCCATAGTATCTTTCACATCTGAACCCTTTTCTTTCTTTCTTTCTTTTTTTAAATTTTATTTTAGTTTGCATCATTCATTTCCACAAGATTTTGAGTTACATATTTTCTCCCCATCTTTCCCCTACCCACCACCCCAAAACAGCCATCCCAGTGTATCTCCCCTCCCCCAGT